>CM055113.1:21227797-21637604 GCA_029204225.1 Diphasiastrum complanatum
ATTAAGCTTACCTCTCTATCGAGAATCTTGCCCCTGACATAGTGATATCGAATCTCAATGTGCTTACTCCTAGAGTAAAATCTAGGGCTGGCCAATTAGGCAATGGCACTCTGATTATCACATAATATGATTGTCAGGGTGAGTTTATTCAAAGTAATGTCTGATAGTAGATTGCTCAGCCAAAATGCTTCTTTAATAGATTGAGAAGCAACAATATACTCTACTTTTGTTGATGAAAGAGCAATAGAGGTTTGCTTACGACTGTTCCAAGAGATAGGACTGCCATTGAAGAAGAATGTAAACCCATATGTGAATTTACGAATATCTATATCTCCTCCCCAGCTTGCATCAGAATATCCACTTAGCCTATGAAGATTGTCGTTGCTAACTTCTCCATAGCAGATGCACTAGTCTATAGTAGCTCGAATATATCTCACTACTCTTATTAGAGCCTTCCAATGGGTAATGCCAATATTCGCCATGATTTGGCCGAGTGAGCTAACTGCAAAAGCAATATTAGGTCTTGTACAGACCATTGCGTACATGAGAGAACGAAGTATCGATCGATAAGGATACTCTCTCATCTGCTCCTCTTCTTGCTTGGTTAGAGGACATTGGTCCTTTGACAATCGCAGACGTAGTTCCATCGATGAGGGAGCTAACTTACAATTAACCAGATTGTATTTGATAAAAATGTTATGAAGATACCTTTGATGAGTAATAAGGATTAGCCATCTCGCTCTCTCTCTGTGGATTTAAATGCCCACACAGAAGTGAGCCTCGTCCAGATCGATCACGTCGAATTCGGAAGACAGCATCTGCCTAGTGTCTTACACCAGATTGGTGTTGTTGCTGAAAAACAACGTATCATCAACATACAAGGTGATGATAATAAAGGATTGCTGCACTACTTGAAGTACGCATTTGAATCGGTAGTGCTTGGTTCAAAACTATGTTGGATGAGGAATATGTTGATCCTCTGGAACCAAGATCTAGCTGGTTGCTTCAAGCCATAAAGTGAATTATGGAGCTTATAGACATGGTGTTGGAGCATATAAATGTCTTCTTCAATGACTCCATTCAGATAAGTTGTCTGTACATCGAGTTGATGTACTTTGAGGTCGGTTGCTACAACATACGATAGGAGGGCTCGGATCGATGAGTGCTTGACTACTGGACTGAAAGTCTCGTTGTAGCAAGGTTGGGGATCTGAGTGAATCCTCGTGCTACTAGTCTTGCCTTCCTTTGATCAATCGCTCCATTGGCATTGTACTTGATCTTAAAGACCCATTTTGCAATCGATGAGATTGCAACCAGCAAGATCTTCAACTAAAAACCATGTCTGGTTCTTGATTGGAGAGAAATACTCTCTGTCCATTGCTTCTCTCCAGAGATCGGAGTCTGGTTGGCTAAGTGTCTCTTTGATAGTTGTCGGTTCCTTTATAAAAAGACAAGTTCACGATCATACCTTGTGGGATGTGTGCGCACTCGGTTTGATCTTCTTGGAGGAAGTGTTGGCTGATGATCCAATCATTGGATTTGTCATTGCTGAGTGTTAGCAGATTCTTTGTCTGACTCGCTGTCGAGTAGTTGGTCGATTATTGGCACGCTTGAGCCAAAAGCTCGAATTGTCGTGTCAAAGGCATGTGTTGAAGATTCACTTGGAACTTTATCCTTACCTTTGAGGTCGACAAACTGATCCTTGATAAAGACTGTATCCCTCCTAAACAAAGTCTGCTAGATATCGGGGTTGTGCAACTTGTAGATATTGTCATATGAAGTGTACCTGATGTCAATTTCTTCCTTGTCTCTTTCGAGATCTTCTCATAGGCGATGCATCCGAATACTCGTATGTTCTTCAATAATTTATTCAGATTAAGTATAATGAAATACAAGTTAGATAATGCTGGTAAGTACAAGAATATAACTAATGAAACCGCGTGCTCACAAAGCTAACTACAATCTGTAACAACTACGAGCTTATACTGACAATCCGTCTAAAAGAAAGAATCAATGCACGAAGGCATCTACAATATTTGTCTCTAATAAGCTGGCGTCTCAGCATCAATGTGCGCTTGAGCAAATGAATGATCAACTTAGATGATTTGGTTCTTACATGCCAAACATCTGAATAGATTACAGTGGTTATATAATTTACATTTGTGCAGATGAGTGTCAAAAGGATGGTGTGGAGCTGTTGTGCCGTCATGAAGAAGATCGTGGCTGCTGTCATTGTTAAGTTGGTCGCGCAATACATAAGTGAGCGTGAGAGTTCTCGATATGTCGGTCTAGCCTGATATGTCGTCCGAGGATGTTATCTATGCTACTCCCGATTTGTCGTCTAAGCCCGATGTGTCGTCCAAGCCCGATATGTCGGCCAACCTTCACTTACTCATCTTCAGTAGTGGGGTTGCGCGACAATGCAAGTGAATATGCAACATTATGAATGGAGCTAGATTAAGATGAGATTTAGGAGAGTAGAGGTCCAACATTGGAAACATGTCTAAGCCGACAATGACAAGAAATATTAGGCATCTCTTGGTTTAATTGAGCTGATGCTCTGATACCACGTTGTTGGAGTAGGGAAGGGTGAGAGCGGATGGCAATGGATTGATTGTGGAAACAACTTTCCCATTGTTATGGGCTGCTACAAGCAAGAATAGTCTGAAAATGTAAATGCAAAAATAGATTCACAGCGCATGCGTTCTCACTGTTAGGATCGTGAAATAGTTCATACTCAGACAAATGCATGAGTACAGTCCACCGAAGATATTAAATAGGTTGTGGAATTACTGTAGATTGGTTTTCAATATGAAGTTCAATTTCAGAATTTTGTATGATAGTGGAGTATGATAATGTTGTTCCTCAGGCGTCAAAGACAGTCGTCGTTTGATAAAAAACTAAGGAGTCGTAGACGTTCATGTTTTGATCAGAGTGAGTGAACGAGCGTAAGCATGCAATAGTAAAGTGTAATCAAATCACAACACGCATACACCTACGTTAGACATAGATAGAAAGAACGTGTTGTTCGTATATTACACATAAATCTTTAACAACATAGAATGTTACAGCCAGAATGTCGGCATAACTTGGATGTTAAATATCTTCCGATCAGACGAATAAGTTTGCATCACAGAGCATCATCAATTGATGCAAGTTGGAGGTGTATTTAGAACCATCATGGTTGTAATTACAAGAAATGGTTAACTAATATATAATCACAAGACTAGTTTAACGTTAACTATGTACTTTGTACTTGAGAGATATTCAAAGTACAACGCCATCTATACATGGTGTACATGAGTCAGGTGACTCGAGAACGTTGACGTGGACAAGTTTATTGCATACTTTGCATTTGTCACATATTTCGGAAGTAGCTAGGGACGTTCCTCGTTGAAATAGACACCCTTCGCATTTTTCACATTTTGAGAAAATGCAAAGGTGATGAAAAACAGTCCATTTGTTAAAGTAGACTGAATTGTTACGTTTCGAAAATGCAAACTGTGTGCGACAATCAGTTCATTTATGCAGACTGTTGCAAAGACAATGTATTTTTGTAGACTGATAGAAAACTCTGATTTGTTGAAGTCGTTGAAGATGGCCAGGTCTTCAATCATCTTCAAATAACTTGAACTTGACATTCAAATGTGAAAACAATAGGATTGATTACTCTTTAATCTTTATCCATGGATGAAGATCAGCCAGAAGCCCGCCGACATAGTCGTTCTTCAAATAGTTCGGTTGTCTGAACATTGTGATTTCTACAGGTACCAGATGAGCAAATATGGAACCAAAAGAGGTTTCATTTGATCCTAGATCAATGATGAATAAGCACGCAGGAAGAATCTTGAAATAGAAAATAGTATTCACCAAGGAGAAAATTGTGGACTTAATTTCCAACAGTTTTTGGCAACTGAAAATTGAAACCCATAAGTAGAGGAAGGTGAGTTCCTACATGTATATATAGACCCCTGGAATCTAGAAAAATTTCCTATAAGATCCCAATTCTCATCCTATTGCTTTTGATCTCCTCTACATGCATATATACTAATCAACTCGTACAATACTGAAGTGTCGAATATCCACATCAAGAATTATTTCGAATGTTTGAACAAGACATGGACGTAACAAGTAATCTGTGAAAGTTGTAAAAATTCTCAAATTTTATTGAGAATTAGTTGTTTTTCTCTGAAAAGCAAGTTGTTTGTAGCCAATACCACATCAATTGAGAGCTAAAAATAAAATCATAGAGCCAATAGTAGTGTGACCTCAAGGAGGTGAACAATTGCAATTGAGACCTCAAAAAATAACTGAGGCAAGGATAAGAAAGTTGGAAAATCGGTGAGTTAGAATTTGTAGGTGAAAAGCTTTGGATCTTGGCTCATAATTGAGCATTTTATGAGCTGTAAATTTCTTCATCAGGTCGTTGTGGCAAAGTGACTTAGCCCTTGAAGTATTAATGGCAACCATGGAGTAGAGAAAAATATTTTTGTGACCATTTAAAAAAGACAAGGTTTCCACAAGAAAGCTGGAGAGGAGGAGGTCACGCCCTCACTTGCACATTGAACAAAGTGGATACAGAGGTGTAACTAAGTGTTTGTGTCTCTATGACCTCAGTTCAACATGCAAAACCAACCATAACCATTGGATTGAGACCCATCAAGATCTATGATGCATATGGAATCATTGTGGGCTGTTAGAGATCACAGTGAGCCGTTGGAGTCATGCTTAAGGAGCAAAAGGGCACTAAAAGACAAAAGCACTCCTCTTCTTATTAAGAAATTTCATTTTGAGAGGGACCCAACAACAAAATTATGTTTGAAGGCCATCTGTTTGTCAATTGTAAAAATTAGTTTAAAATTCTCTAGTGCCCCTAACTTTATGGTCTTATCTTCATTTGGGGTCGTTCGAAAGCCGATTGTTTTTTAAATTGAGAGTAGAAAAGGATTGTACCCTACAAGTACAACTTCTCCCAGATAGAGTGAGTGCCATATCATGGAGATAAATTGGATCGAAGTTCTAATTGAACCATTCTGCCACATTAAATTGTTTTACCAAATTTGGAGCCGTTTTTGGCATCTTAGAATAAAACAAGTTACCAACAGACCTAAAACTTTTTGGGTAAAACTTTAAAGTTGACTTGTAGCACTTGTAATCATTCTCAAAAACTTTCATTGAGCCATTAGAAGGTGAATTATGGATATGAAAATTCAAAATGAAGAGCATTTTATTGGAGGAGGAGCGCCAACGACAACTCATGTGTTATGAGGTCATTTGATAAAAGGGCACAGAAAGCCCTATCCTTGATTAATCTGTCGGTCATTGTCCATATTAGCGATGTTGTAATGACAAGAGGGGGCATGGGATGCACTTCGAACACAATATCAAATGACAAATCCATCTCAGACTTGATAAAGTATGCCAAAATTCCCAGTAGATGAGATGTAGCTTAGGACTCTTTTGGCCATTTTCCAATGAGATAAATTGGATTGATCTTCCAACACTATAACTAAGATTAGGCCTAATTATAGCTCAATAGAAATGGGTGCCAAAAAGTTCACAGAAGAAAGGCTCCAAAGTTTGTAGGCAGTTTTAGCAGATTTAAACTCAATAGTATGACTAGGTACCAAGGGTACTTGGCAACTTTTGGCTTGGAAAAATTCAAAGGCAGATTGATTGTCAACTTCACAAATTTCCTGAGAGAAGGATTCCAGCTGGGAGGCACTATCTTCATCAAGGTCTTTGGTAAAGATCAAAGGGTGAGGTGAAGTAGGAGGTTCAGTAAGGGTAGTCACAATTTTCTTTTTCCAAACAAACAAAAATCTTTCGAATATGTAAATTGAAGAATTTTGCTTCAGCAGCAATACGTTCAACATAGTTAGAGAGGTCCATATAGATTTTTTCAACCATGTTTAGGGTTTTTTCATTTTTATGAAATCCATATATATTCTGATCCAATCCATGGTAGTCATCAAGTCAACAAGGCAAAAGATTTTATCATCAGGCCCAACAATATTACAAGTAGTAATGTCGTAAGAAGTAATAAGTTTGTGAAGATCACCAACTTTCTTCATGCAACATATGACAGTCCGAACAATGGGGTTAGGTGGAGGAAGGGGATCCCCATAACCAAGAGCAACTGCGTCATGGAACCATCCTATGGACTACATCATCAAAAAGGCCTAGTTAGCCATAAAATACAAGTAAAGGTAACAACCAAAAGGTAGCCGTGTTGGCATCTTAAAAAGATACTTAAAGAGAGTAACGAGAATCACATAGTCCCTCTTGACAAGTCATGACCAGACCGTTTGAACCCTTTATTTTACAACATAACAAGTGAAAACAAAGTTGTATAAAGGCTTACAATACATAGCACCTTAAAGCAAAGCAAGTTAGGACACCCAGCTGTTACTTGCCACCATTCCACAAAACAAAACCACACGAGTTAGTTGCGTGAGGAAGACATGTGTCATAGCTGAGCATCGGTTGTTATCCATGTCCGAAACAAAATTCACCACTTTATTAGCTTAATTGCAGCTACAAATAATACATCCAATATTCTCTATTATGCATTACATAATTAGCAATACATTATGCCCTTTAACGAAATCGTATTAGGGCAAATGCCATACTGATCAGTATAAGAGCAAAACGAATGTATTAGGTTCACATAAAAGATCTACACATAAGAAACTATCTTGCAATACACAAATGAAAAGAAATATGACTTTGGCCACAATGCTAGGTACTAGGGCAGCTCCGTGCCATACTAGTCCCAAGGACATCCCATGCAAAACGTTTGGGAGTCCAAGCACCTTATGGCTTGGTCAAATCTATGCCATTCAAGCGCATCAAAATCAAACTCTGCATATATCCATAGCTTACTCACAAAGGCTGCCCTTAAGCTTTCTTTCTAAAAAAAATTTTGTAGCTTGCAAAGGGTAAAAAAGACCAATCTTTATAAGATTGAAAGCGTGGAATGTAAGCACTTTCTAGGATCACAACTTCAAAAAACATTCACTTTACATAACTCGTGAAGTTCCATATGTATATATGAATTGTATTGTAGTGTTGGGTGAGACTACCTTCCATGTAGCTTCATAAAACTTCATACCTGAATGCGAGGTGAAGTAATTTCTTGCAAGCTACCCATCTCCCACTGCTTCAAGCAAAACCCTGCTTACGTACTACCACAAAAGTAATGGATTAATGGTAGTGCAACCTCTTTCAAAAAGTATCGTAATCTTGCAACGATGTTAAAATCAATCACATGCGATTCATTGTTACAAGCCAGTACTTGTGTATCAAATTATCATAGAGTCATTCCTTTGATAGTTCATAGTTCAAATGTTAGCATATCTAGAAAACAGTAGAGCACTTAAGTTACTATTGCATTCAGGTTGATACTATTATCAAAGCCTCACAGAACATCTCGTGGTTATATCCAGAGATAACTATTTGCATTGTTAGTTTCATGAGCAAATACATATCAAGTTTTTCATTACTATCAAAAGTTGGTACTGAGACAAGTAGGTATCGTGTTGGGCAGCTAACTACGAATAGTTATGCGTAGAGACAATATTATGCATCATCAATAGCCTCATACATTTTTGATTTTCAGAAAAACAATAGACAACGATGTAGGTCGGTTGCATTTCAGATGGCAACCATTTGTGATAATCCAATCAAAACAACAGAAAGCGGAGATGGTCTATCACATTTCAGATGGTGGCCATCAGCGCGTTATTATTATGATTCAATCCAAAAAAATTGCAAGAAGAAGTGCAGACTCTGGCCAACTACTTCTGCTGGCCAGTGACCCATCATTATTTGCAAATAGGTATCAAACACGTATGAACCATTGCTATGAAAATTTATGTGACTGTTTGCTGTCTAGAAACAACATAATATGCAAAAAGAAGAGTATCATATCTGTAGTAATGTTTATGATTGCTCTTGAGACGACGCCCACATGTAGACGCTTCCAACGTGTTTTTGGAAGCAAGAATGTAATATCAATCTACGATAATCATAGTATCTTGTGAGCTCATTCCCTTTCCAACAAAGCAAGCAAACGAAATTCCTTGGATGTAGACGATCATTCAACCAAACAAACGATAACTTTCTTACCTTAACATGTAGTATCTTCCACCCTAACACTTTTCCAAAAGCCTTCACATGTCTCCTCTCATCCAAGAATAGATGGTCACAGTAGAGAAGCAAGCCAAGAGAGCTACAACAAGGGAGAGAGGGAGAGAGCAGGAAGAGTGAAAGTTAGGGTTGTAGTCATCTTCCCTTTTCTAGAAAATTCAATACCTCTTAATGCATTGGGTGCTTAATCAAGATGCTCACATTAGATCGAATCTTTGTAATGTGCACTGATCGTAGTCGTTCAATGGAAACCAAGTTTCCCACCAAAAGACTAAAAATTTAAAAAAAACTTCGTAGGGGCCATGTTACCAAGTTTAGCAAGGTAAGGCATTTACGTTGGTTTAGTACCAGAAGGGAAAAAGCACTTTATGATATTTCAAAAAGCGAATAAAGTGTAATAGCCATATAGTAGAGTCCATGAGAGAGAGAGAGAGAGAGAGAGAGAGAGAGAGAGAGAGAGAGAGAGAGAGAGAGAGAGAGAGAGAGAGAGAGAGAGAGAGAGAGAGAGAGAGAGAGAGAGAGAGAGAGAGAGAGAGAGAGAGAGAGAGAGAGAGAGAGAGAGAGAGAGAGAGAGAGAGAGAGAGAGAGAGAGAGAGGGAGAGAGAGAGAGAGAGAGAGATTGCTTTATGCATATGAAATATGCATTTGATCAAGGCTTATTCTTTTATGTGCTTTCGTAGCTAGATGTGTTGGAATTAAGCTTCATTCCGACACCCCCAAATTCAAGTCATTCGAGTTCAACTCACTCAAATTCGATTCTTGAGCACCAGTATACCATCATGTAAATGTGTATTCTCTCTCTACAACGGCATTGCAGCCTTACTCTCTAAAGTCGAATCAATCTACTGAATCAGAAGTAGGATCGACATCAGATTCTTTGACATCCTTCGAGTTCGAAGGACATCCTGTCAACTTGCTCTGCCCTGTCCGACGACGCATACTATGTTACATTTAACTTCAGTACTTTTTAGTAACTGCATTGTTTCACGCTCGTTTCCCACACAGTCATTGTATTTGTTCCATGAATATATACATAACGACAACTCATGAATAAATATGCAAGTGAGAAGAGTGATGAATGTATGGATGAGCGACAAGAATACGAATAATAATTTAGCATGATTCAAAGTTCCTCCGCGAACTCCATTGTATCTTAATTATCTGATTATCCGATTTCTTAGGATCAGAGATATTCGAGAGAGTGAAAGCTATTCAAGTAGTAGAGATAGTTATTCAATTTGTAGCTAGCTAAGTAAGATCACAACACATAGAGCGCTATTACTGTGAACCATTCGAGGGCACAAGATCGTGATCTGATAGTTGTATTCACAACTTAATTCATATTCTCTATTTTCTTATGTGTGTTCCATTGTGAATGCTTTCTGATATTTTCTCTCTCATTGATACTTGCTCCATTCGGAATGTCTAATCTCGAAAGAAGCATGGTTGTCTCAGACGCGTAACTATTTTGCTCCCTTCATGGTTGTCTTCGACACCTACATGGCATTCCTCCTGTCGATCTAAGTTAAGGCCTAAAACTATAGTTTGGTAAAGCTCCTATTATAATTTCTATGTTGAGTTCTCTTTTCTATTCCGCACTTAATCACACTTAATCATGAGAGACCCAACAAGATGAACATGAGATATGCTTTGCTATTCATGTTTATGATGCTCATTAACTATATGTAGTATTGTTTTATGTGTTTCCATGCTTAAGGTCTATGTCTTAACTAGGAGTAAGCTTACAGAGTAGACTTGTCTTGCTATCACTCTTTAGGTGACTCTTTCTTCCTTCTAGACATTCTAAGATGCAATAGAAATTGTTAGGTGACACATATGGAGCCTTAAGCTCAATTAGGTAGGATTTTTGATTGTTGCAAGCCTCGAGAAGCCAAGAGCTACCAAGACCTTGGAATCCACATAGCTCAAGAGCTATGAGAGGCCAAAGAACTTAAAAATATAACTGAAAGCCTTGAGAGAGCCAATAAATGTTTTTTCAATTTAGATTCTACATAGATGCTCTCTCAGTAAGCAATAAACACTATGGCAACCCTCTCAATTTTCATCTAGAGTATGGGATGAGTGACACATTTTCTTGTTATCATTATCTTTGGTCCTCTCCTAGATAATGCTTTTACCATCATCAAGACATTATCCTCATCGGTTCGATCCGTTGCTACAACCAATATTCACCACGAGTGAATAAGCCCTCCACAATCACAACACCACAAGATCATAGAAGACCAAGGAGAGAAAAAACCAAATAGTAGATGAGCTTCCACAAAGAGAAATATGTTCTTAACAAAACATTCCCAAAACTTACAAATCATGTGTCTATGGTGTCAAAAGCCCATCATCTCAACCTCACCACTAAGCAAAATAATTTCATGCCACGAACTAAAGATGGGCTCACTTGCATTTATGGTCGCCCAATCAAAGTTTCAACATGATGTAACTTGTGTTTGGATTCATGTTGGATAAATGTTGGTTATTGTGCCAAACACATGGACCAAAATATTTTAATGTCATTACACTTAGGTGTCTTCAATTATGTTTTCGTTCATGTGAACAAGCTAAAATGAGTGTCTAGCAAATCAAACCTTAGAAATTGTCAACTAGCTACTTGTCTATTATTGATTCTGTTTACCCTCTATAATTAAAAAAATTGGAAAACTTGGTCGAGGTTTGTTACACAATCTGTGAAAGAGATTTATTGCCAACAAATACTAAAGTCCCTGGAATTTCAATCTCTTGAACTATTGGAAAAAATGGAGTTTAGAAAAATTTCATATGTTTGATTGCAAACCAATTGATACTCCAATGGATCCAAGTATAGTATTGACTAAACCTACTTGTGCTGATTCTGATAGTGAAGTACTTGACATAGCGAAGTACCCTTATCATTCACTAATAGCTTCTTTGATGCAATGCTGTGTACTAGACCAGATTTAGCATACACTGTTAGCACATTAAGTCAATTCATGTCTAATCCTAGGATCTCTCATTGGAAAGCATTAAAGAGAGTGATGAGATACACAAAAGCTCACAAGGTTTGAACCATTAAGGGCCCATAAAGTTGATGGGCTCTCATTATAAAATCTGCCCATACATGACACATTTTTTCATTTTTTCCGGGCATTGTACACCGTAATTGTCCTCCTTTCATGTGTACACAAAAGCTCACAAGGTTTACTCCTTTCATGTGTACACAAAAGCTCATTATAAAATATGCCGATACATGACACATATCCAAAAATGAGTAAACAAAATTTGTAGCCTCAAAATTTCAAATAGAGGCTTTACAATTTTTGAATTGGGGCCCTCAAAACTTTAAAGCCCTTGCCAAGTATTTTATTTACCCCTCACATAACTTTCCATTGAGCCCTTTTGTGCATAGGGTTTAGGGTTTTATCTTAGAGCATTGAGGGTTTAGGGTTTTTCTTGCTTTTTTTGCGATCTCAGGGCGATTTTCTTATCATTGAAAGACACTGTAGCGTGCTGAATGTGGCAAGCATGATTTTGCATATTGATTCTGCTCTTCGGTGCTAGGAATTGCTGGTGTAGCTGATCCAGGAAGTATGAGCAAATCCGCAGCAAGAATTGTAGTGGGATGCAGCAGCAGATCAGTCCTCTTGCGCAATTCAAACATACCAAGCTCTCTTCGATCTCTTTTTACCCATATTTCTGATGTGGGTTTTGTTCCTAGTTCGAATTTGGTGACTGCAGCTTTGGATGAAGGTGGCTTAAGGGTTTCTTCACAGAGCAATACTGCTGCTGCTGCTGCAGATGCCGCTCGTCACGGAGGCAAGGTTCCTGTAAAGGGTTTATCAGGGGAAAGCAATAAACTTGCCCATAGTGCAACAGAAAGAAACTTGCTATTGGAAGAAACTGGGTCAAATTCTAGGTGGGTTGATGGAAAATTCACTGATGTAATGCTTAAAGACGATGAGGGCTATCAGCTTTTTCAAAGAATGTTGAGAGAAGGTGTCACTCCAAATGCCACCACCTGCAAGGCTGTGATAGTGGGCCTGTGCAAGGCAGGCAAATCAGATGTGGCCTTCAAATTAATGGAACAGATGGTGGAGGTAGGTTGCACACCTAATCCTTATATGTACAGCCGTTTACTCTCAGGGCTCTGCAAAGATGACAAGATGGATGAGATTGATAGCCTTTTAGAGTTAATGAGGAAGAATGGGTATTATCCCCATATTTTCACATTTACTGCTTGGGTTCATCGGTTATGCAAAGCTGGAAGAACAGAAGTGGGTCTGAGGCTCACAGAGAAAATGAGAAAGTGGGGTTATGCTCCAAATGCTGTCACATACGCTGTCCTCTTAGTTGGGCTGTTTAGAGATAGGAAAGTAGATGAAGCATGCAAACTCTTGCAGTTTATGACCAAGGATGGCTGTAATCCAGATGTGGTAACTTTCAATATCATCATTAAAGGGCTGTGTCAGAATGGTAAATTAGAAGCAGCTTGTGATTTGCTAGGAGTGATGGTGCAAAGGGGCTCCGTGCCAAGTGTGGTCACCTACAGCACTCTGATTCATGGATTTTGCAGAAGAGGCAAAATTGAGAAGGCATTTGAGCTATTTGAGCAAATGAAACAGAGGGCTTGCATGCCAAATGTTGTTACATATAGCAGTCTGATTTATGGCTTGTGCAAAGCTGAGAAATTGGATGAAGCATGCAGGTACTTGGAAGTCATGATGACGGAAAATTGCGAACCAAATGTGGTCACTTATAATACAGTAGTTGATGGCCTCTGCAAGGCAGGTAGGCTTGATGATGCTCATAACATTGTGGAATTGATGATGTTGAATGGGTGCAGTCCTGATGTCGTTACTTTTGCTAGTCTCATTGATGGTCTCTGCAAGGCAGGCAACATTGATGAGGCTTTAATGACTTATAGGATCATGAAAGACGGCAACTTTGTTCCTGACAACTGCACTTACAACTGTCTGATCAATGGCCTTTGTGAAGCTGACAAGGTGGACGATGCATTCCAGTTGTTGAAGACTATGAAAGAAGCTGGTTGTAGGCCATGCAATGTTACCTACACCTCTTTGATGAATGGGCTTTGCAAGGCTAATAGATTGCAAGAAGCAAGAAATCTCTTTGAAAATGCCAGAAGAAATAGTTGCAGGCCAGATGTAGTCATGTATGGAACTTTGATTGATGGCCTTTGTAAAGCCGGGCAACAGATTCAAGCTTTGGAGATGTATGAAGACATGAAAGTGAATGGCTGCAAACCGAATAGGTTCATATATAGCAGCCTTATTGATGGGTTTTGCAAAATTGGAGATATGGACGAAGCATTCAAGCTTTTGAATGCAATGACAGACTTTGGATGTGCGCCCAATATTGTTGTACACAGCAATATTATTGATGGCTTATGTAGGGCCAACAGATTGGAGGAAGCTTATCAATACTTTCTTAGTATTACACGGAGTGGGTGCCATCCTAATGTAGTCACTTACAGCATCCTTATCAACGGATTTTGCAAGGGGGGAGAGATAGACATGGCCTTGAAGCTTTTAAATGAAATGAGGAGCAAGGGTTGTGTTCCAAATGTTGTTACATACACCAGCCTTATTTGGGGTCTTTTCAAAGCAGAAAAAATGGCAGAGGCACACAATCTTCTAAGCTCTATGATAAGTGCTGGATGTGAGCCGAATTCAGTAACTTCTCATGTCTTTACTACTGGCTTCCGAGATGCAGGCAAAGCACTTGTACATATCCAAGGCATCCCAAGACAGGAAGGCCAAATGCTTCCAATATGATAGCAGTGCTAATTTTCATTGGCAAAGTGCTTCACATATACAAGTTATCTAAAGAATTGGTGTAACCCTTATAATTTGATGGTAGTACTTGTCAACTGGGAATCTCTATCAGGTAACTAGCTATTTTGCGGGATGTGAACGTTGACAGGTTCTGGTATTTGCTTCTTCATGTTCACACTTCATTTAAAAAAAACCTTACCCCGAGAACAAGTTATCTAAAGAATTGGTGTAACCCTTATAATTTGATGGTAGTACTTGTCAACTGGGAATCTCTATCAGGTAACTAGCTATTTTGCGGGATGTGAACGTTGACAGGTTCTGGTATTTGCTTCTTCATGTTCACACTTCATTTAAAAAAAACCTTACCCCGAGAACTTTGAATTCTACGTCAGGAAGCTCCTGTTGAAAGGTTACTCCCTACAAGCATAGATCAAACAATCTACAGTGCCTGGAATAATTCACAAAGAGAGTTTTCTAAAGGCTGTACAAAGTTTTTCAAAAGGTCATTATTTCTGATGTTTGGGAATAGGAGTTCGATTAGGATGTGGTACTTTTTACGAGGCGAGTAATACAATTATTCAATAAAAGGATGTCATCTGCTTTTTCGGTACATTATTTTTTGAATGGCCAAACTGTTGGCAATATTCAACTTGATATCACGAGTGGACATGAGAGATACATATTCTTGCAAGGTTGGCTCTACTCAGTTTCTCAAGTTCGTTATTTGCTGTGTGGCAATGTTTGTATGTAATCACCACTGAAATGACATCGAAACATTTGTTAGGCTAGATTGTTCCATGTGCCATGTGCTGTTATTTGGTATGCTCAGCCATCAAGTGTGCTAGGCCATCAAGTGTGCTATTTGGCGTGCTAGGCCATCAAGTGCAGCTGCATTGCAATGCTGGAAGAGCAAAATGTAGGTTATCTACCAGCTTTTGAAGCAAATAGAAGGTAAACAAGCAAGGTTCTCTCTATCTGGTCGCAAATGATTCCATGCTAGCATCATTTTTTTTCTATTCAATCCCGTTTGTATTTTACTGTACCGGATCTTTCTTATTCTTAATGTGGCTAGTTTCTCTCTTATTCTAGATTTGTCTTGCTTTTCTTGTATATGGTTATCACTAAATTTGAATCAAGTGGATCTGAAATTAGATTTGTATCAAATTTTTTAAGGTTTGAACATTTTCTGAATTTTTTGAATTGACCAAAATACCCGAAAAAAATCAGCAAAAGCAAAAGTGGCTTTTAACATATTTTTTCTGTAGGGCACCTTCATGCTACCTCTCGCACCCTAGCTTTTGATGTATCTTAAGTGAGTGCCATTTGAGAATTTTTTTTACACTAGTTTTAAATTCTAGCAAGATGCAGAACAAAGGCATATGTCTTGCATCCAAATCAGTAGAAGTCTGAATCGATCCCCAAAGTGCTTGTTTAGGCTCATCAAGTGTATGATCAATCAAGATAGCTTCAGATTGATCAAGGTCAAGCTGTTTGTTTGATGTATTGAATAAGAAATTGCATTAAGAGCGTGACAGCGCCAACATGGTTTGATTGCCTTCCAATTCTTCAAACATTAGGAAGTGACTACTATTCATTTTTATAGACTTCTAGAGATCCTTTTTGAACCAATGAAGTAGTTCAGGTTTTTTTTTGTTGCATAAGGGTTACGGTTTTAAGAATATCATGAAAAAAGATTGAACTATCATGGACATACTGATATGTCTTTAGTATTTCAGCATTTGGTATGATCTACGAAGCCATAAGAGAGAAGGTAATTTAACCTAAGAAGGAAAGAGTGGATGAATGACTAGAGAGGATTCACGTGGGATCGTAGAGCTACGGTGTGTTCTTTATTGGTGATGGTTGACTGACAGTCAATTCATTCATGGTGTTCTTGGTTACTCTCGTGGAAGCACGTACTTTGTCAAGGCTATAGCTAATTCAGGTGGAAAGAGTGCAGAGAGGCTATGTGAGAATGGGCTGAAGCTGTGAAGTAGGTTGGAGCATATATTGTCATTGAAATTTTTGGTGATGACGAGTCATTGAATGCTGTTGGGGGAGACTATTGATGGAGTTATTCCCACCATTTGGCTCACACCTTCCATGGCTCATTGCTTGAATAATTTCTTGAAACATATGGGGAAGTCGGAGTGGGTTGCTCCTCTCATAGTGTTCATCATCACGATTTTCTTTCCATTATTTGTAAGTTTTCAAGCAAGGACCCATTGAAATAATTAGAGATCTGATTTTCTTGAAATTTTATCTTGTGAGGTGCGATGTTCTTTGAAGCCTACTTGTGGTTGCATGCGAGTGGATGAACTAGCGTATGCATGGAAGCTTCTTTGGTCTTTGGATGGTTGTTTTTGGATTGATGTGAAGCACTAAATTGATGTGACAAGCCCAAATTTTTTCCATGATGAGGCTTGTGGATGGAGATGAGCCTTGTGCTGTTAGTTATTATGAGGGGATGGACTTGATGATAGAGAACAAGGTGAAGATGGAGACAAGGTGAAGATGAGAGATGTGCACAATTGAAGGGCATGGTTGTGACTTCTTGGGAGCAATCTCAGCTTTTTTGTGAGTCTGGCTCCTTTCGAGTAGTTGTGGAGTTCTTGTGGCAATATAGCCACCCTGAAGAGGAATCACTTGGGAATGAAAAGGCTAGTGGCCTTTTTTTGGCAAATGCAGACCTCTGTTTGCTAGAGTTGTTAGAGTCGCGGTTTAAGCCCAAGTCTTTCATTGGCTTCAATGAGAAAGGGCTCTTATTTTGTAGGTGTACCCTCTTCCGCAATTTTGAATGAGCATGATCCATGAATTTTGGGTTTTGCATGTTGTGAGCACGTATAATGATATGTTAGTGCATATCCTAAGAAATTTGAAAACTTTGATGATGTGGCATATTTTATGCAAATTCAAGTTGTTGTTTTTAGGTTGATGCACAACAGTTACATAGTTAAGCTAAGATTGCAATGCATTGTGCAAATGGAAACTGTGAAATTTGTAACCAAATTTTCTCATAAATATATGCATATTTCAAGAAATTTGAAAATTTTGATGATGTGGCATATTTTATCCTTATGCATATTTTAAATTGTCGTATGCACTTTTTCTTTTGGGTTTGTCGTTTTGGAATTACCCTAACTTCAGCAACATGATGGAACTGAACGAGTACTCTGAAGAGGTGTCTGTAAAGTAACACCTAGAGGGTTGGCAAAAGATATTGCACTATGAAGATATTGCAATAGGAAACACGTTAAGTTTCATCATAAGACGGAGTTAGTGAAAGCCGTTAATGAATGAGATTGACTTATTCTGTAAGCAATGCATATGTGTGGCCGAAGAACTTTCTGGGCATGCGCTTGATTGTATCGTTCTTGGAATGCTAGATGTTGCTTGATCTTATGATTGCCCTCTGTATCTCCATATTCATTGCTTCATCTCTTCCATATTGACTATGCATTTGTGTAACTTCCTACATGGTACCAGAGTTTGTCAACAAATTCCAACAGTCCAACAGTCATTGGTTGTATCTAAGCTAGCCCAAGTGTAAGCCATCAAGCCAATAGCTACTTGCAATCGACCACTGCTGATGAGGCCATACCTCTATTTGTAATTTCCGAGGATTTCAAATTAGGGCTAGGTGTTTGCCTTGCCAACCACTGAAACCATAATATATCCAACTTGCCATGTGGTTGCATTTATAATCTTAATCAGAAAGCAGGCTGTTTATAAAAGGCTTCGATGCCTGCCGATCATGGGGAATGCCCAAGAGGATTATCATATGCACTCTCTGAGCTCCCAACAATCAAGTGTATATAATCACCAAGGCTAGCTCACTTTGAGTTTGCAACTTTTGTCAGTTCTACATTGAACAATATAGTGGTTTATTGAAGATGCAAATGAGTTGGGCCAATTCAAATGTTGGAATATGAAGCAGCATAAGGTTTTGCTTCCTTGTGACAGAAATGTTTTGTGTGATAGGCTATGTTTTGGATCAAGCCCAAACTTCAGAGTTTTGCTCATTATACCTGTGGCAGAATTTTTTATGTGATGTGCTATATGCCGTATTTGGAAATCTATTTAGGTTTTTTGGCCCAAATTCGTTTTAGGCATGTGCATTTCAGATTGTCTTTGAATGCTTCTGTACACAGTGACTTCGTTTTCCTATGAGAGAGTTTCTTGAAATTCGAGCAACAGCTTCATTATATCTTGTGCTGTAATCTGGTCTTTCCAAAGTATTTTCTATATGTATACATCAATACTCATCCTCGATTGCTCACTCTTCTCGTGCAGAGTGTGTGGGTTTTTTGCATAACTCTTCTAGAGAGGGGTTTAGCTCTTTTTGATATTTTTGATATATTTTTTGAAAACCTTTTTGAAGCGTTTTTCAAAGTAACTAGAGCCCTGCTACTGTACTTTTTCCGAGCTTGTAGAAATTGTACGTGTGGAGACGTTTTCGGATGCAAACACGGCCTTTCAACGTGTCTATTCTGTCCAGTATGTGTGATCATGTTGTCTTCCTATAGTATTTAAATCTGCCCATTTGTTCTATGCAACTTATATGGCATGCGGTCCTTCAGCTATTATGAGATATTGCATCTTAGCATTTTCTCATATCACATGATTGTCTGGAGGGCTTTTCTTTGAGCCATTTTATCTCAAAAGATGATGAGATCACCATGCGATGACGTTATGCCCTTCTTCCTTGTAGATTACAATTAAATGCATTAAATCGATGGAAATCAAAGTGGTTGACATCTTTATATCAGACATGAGGGTCCGGGCCGGGCGTGGCCATTTCATGTCCGCGCCTGGCGCCCGGGTGCGTCCGCGTCCGACCCCTGGGAGTGGGGTCGGGCACGCCCATTTTTTTAAAATTTTTTTTTAGGCTGGACGCGTCCAGCGTCCGGGCGCAGGCGCGTCTGGGTCCCGGGTGCGCGCCCGGGAACCGAACGTATTTAAAAAAAAAAAAAAAAACAGAAAACAGGCCCCAGACCCCTCATCCGCGCTACCGCAGACCCACGCCAGAGAGAGAGAGAGAGAGAGAGAGAGAGAGAGAGAGAGAGAGAGAGAGAGAGAGAGAGAGAGAGAGAGAGCGAGCTTTATTAACGTCTTTTGGGCACCCGTGGGTGCATAAGAACAAAAAGAAAATATGTACAAGCAACAGTGGGAGCATCATCCATAGGAGGACGTGGCCGTAAAATGCTATAAACTAGCTACGAATGAAAGTAGAACAAAGTAGAAGTGAAATAAGCCCACAACTCGAGCCAGGTATAACAGAAGAACTACAGAAAAAGTACCAATGCCAACAACCCGGGCCAAGTGGAGAATAAGTACATATCAGCGAAAGTAAGTGTGAAGTGTTCGCTGAGTGGAGCGTACAGTTGGCCCCGATGGAGGCGAGTGTTGACTACATCTGGGCTTTTTCCGCGGTGGCACAACGATAGGAATCTCATCATCGGAGTCATCAGCATGTGCTCGAGTCCGAAAGAAGCTAGTGAGAAGCAGCTGCTGGGAGTCTAACCCCAGGTGATCTGATATAGGCAGATGAGACTGACGGAGAGTAAGCATCTCACGAACAAGAAGTCCCAAGCAACGAGCATCAAGATAGGAGACAAAACTGCGAAGTGTATGTGGGCCATCGCGAAAGAGACAATAATACCTCCCCCGTATCTCATAATACAACGGACATCTGAGGAGGAAATGAGCTTCATCTTCCACCTCCTGCAACGAGCACAAGCGACATAGACGACCGACCTCAATAGCAAGCTGATGAGAGGAAATGTGCAACTGCCCAAGACGATAGCGCAGGCCGTGTGATAGGGGCTGTGAGGGATAGAGCGGCAACAATGGCAAACCAGAAGGATCTAGAGAGAGGAAGTGTGTCTGGTAACAGCTCAGTCGAATGCGGGAAGGTGGGAGGAAGCTCCAAGTCTGCTGCATATATTGACGGAATAAATAGCCTCGGACATATGAATGCGTACCACGAGGAAGATCCATGATAGAGATGCCCAGATGTCGTAAGAGATCAGACACTTGTTGGTACTAGGATAGCTTGGCGTGGGAATAAGCTAGGACACGTTAAGAAGTAACCGCAACAACTATGTATTTATTCGGGTGAGATGCACGAATCTCCTGAATCCGTTGAAGAAAAAGAATAAGACGGAAAAAGCCCTCAAGGATGATCGGAGGAGTAGCAAACTCAGCACATAGGATATCATGAGGGGTGGTAGTCTTGGCACTTACCATGCGACCCAACATAGTGGCCTGAATGCGGGAAATGTCTGCCCAGTCCCGGATAGAAAGTCTTGACAACCAAATCTTGGAGGCATACATTACTGCTGGAACCACCCGTGTGTGAAACAATTGGCATCTAGTAGTGGGATCAAAAATATGATTCATCGCTCAAACTGGACCAATGCTGAAAGATCGGAAGAAATGTGCGCAAATGCAACCTGGCGGAAACCAAGAAGAGGCGCAGTAAACAGGACTCCCAAGTAAGCATAAGAGGCAACGATGTCAACTTTCTGGCCTTCATAGAAGAATTGATAATTGTGAAAACTTTGTCGATTGGTGTTGAAAATCATGATCTTCGTTTTTTTTAAGTTAACAGAGAGATCCCAAGCAACACAAAACCGATGTAAGCCCTGTAAGTGACACTACAACCCTTTTGGTGAGGGAGAAAGCAGGACAATGTCATCAACATAAAGCAGAATGGGGATGAGCAAATGAGCCAGCGGGCAACCATCTCCACCTTCTTCACGAATGAGGCACTCAAGATCATCAATATAAAGTGCAAACAGTGGAGGGGATAGTGGACAGCCTTGCTTGACGGCAACAGTGCTACGGATGGGAGAAGACAAATTAGTACCTAGCCGAATACGTGCTAGAACTCTCTCATACAAAGCAACCACTGCCGCGTGAATAGAGTCGGAAAAGCCAAGTTGATGTAGTCTGCTGATCAAAAGATGACGGGGAACAATATCAAAGGCCTTAGAGAGATAATGAAACAAGCAAATACCTTCTGCCCATATGCTTTGCCTCCTCAATGATGGTACGTAGAGTGCGGAAGCTAGCCTGGCCAGTCGCATACAATAGTCGAGAATCAGCCTCTGCCGTAACGAAGTTCTGGAGAATAGTGGTGTACAACTTGGCCATGGTATGACCAATCATAATAGTGCGATAGTTGTGGACATTAATGGCATCACCTGCTTTAAGAATGGGATGAAGGAGATTGGTGGCCCAAGGTATGGGGAAACCATCAACGACAGAGCGGTTGAAACAGTTGGCCATGAAAGGGGAGGCGGGTTTGGCAATTGGTTTGAGGAGCTTGGCTGAAAGGAGGTCAATATCAAACGTACGGTACGATTGTTCTTGAGTTTGCAAATGGTGGCTTCAACCATGTCAGGAGAAAAGAGGTCACAGTGGGTAGGACGAGAATAAAGAGAGATAGAAGGGTGAGCAGTTGTATATAGGTTGGTTGCATAGTCGACCCAGGATTGAAGAGGGATGGGTGCAATGGATAGGGGCTTATGAAGAAAGACCTTCCAAAAAGTAGCCGAGGAAGTAGAGTGGAGGGAGCGAAGGAGGTAGGAGGAACGAGAAGAAAAGTAGGCCACGTTCTTTTTGCGGAGAAGAGAACAAAGCCGCTTTTCTGCGGAAGAAGACAGTGTAGAATTGGAGAATTTGAGGAACTCGACATATTTCTGGAAGAAAGAACAGTTGTTGTCATACCATTTTGTAATAGATCCTAACACCACAGTAGGGCAAACACTAACGGATCCACCCAACCTTGCCTACTCCCTGATATAGAGTAAGCCCCTCCTAGCCCAGTGTGAGGACTGGTAGCGTGCAACTGCCAAGTGTCTGCCACGTGGCACTGACGTGGCCGACTGCACGTCGGGACCCAACTAGGGGCCCTGTCCTGCTGACAAGGTCCCTAGACTGTGTTAGGCCCGCCATGGCTATGGACCATGCTGGGGCACACTACTCACACTGTCTTGCCCTGTTGGTCGTGTACGCTGGACACGACCTTGACTGTGGTATCTGACCTATCTGTGTTCTGTAGGGTTCGGCACTGGTCACGAGCCCGTAACACCCTCCCCCTTAAGAACCATCTTGGTCCTCTAAGACAAAGTCTAGAAAAATCTTGCGAAGGACGCTGCCTCTTTCCGAAGTGGCATTCTCAACAGGCTGATCATTCCACTTAACCAGATATTCTCGGTATAGAGTATGACGAGTCTGTGTCTCTCTACTATCAAGAATCTCCTCTGGTTCATGTGGAGGTTGCTGAGGATCCAATGGGAGAACTAGAATACTGTCCCCTACCAAATTGTCTGATCTGGTTAAGGCTTTTCGAAACTGACTTACATGAAAGACTGGAAAAACCTTACTGCTGTGTGGGAGTTCTAGTTCATAGGTGACCTCGCCTAGTCTCCTACTGATGGTAAAGGGACCACAATACCTTGGAGACAACTTAGAGGGTTTTAGAGTCGACTGAGACTCTCAAGTAGACTTTCTCACCAGTGGAGAACTGCACATCCCGTCTGTGTGGATCTGCATAATGTCTGGCTCGATCCTGGGACTGCCTAATGCTACGCTTAGCATGTTCTATCATCTGGTTTAGGTCCTCTAAAAAGTTTCTGGCTGCTTCAACTTTTTCTTGTTTAAACCCTCCAGCTGTGGGTGAGCGTGGCTGAAAACCGTACATCAGCATAAATGGGCTGTATCCCGTAGCTGAATGTTTGGTACTATTGTAAGCAAACTCTAATATCGAGAGATACTCCTCCCAATTAGTTTGCTTCTTGCTGACATATGCACGAAGCATATCCTCCAGCACCTGATTTACCCTCTCTGTTTGACCGTCTGTCTGTGGATGGTCTGTGGTACTCATTTTAAGTTTAGTATGGAAATGATGGAAAACTGCCCTCCAAAAATTTCCAGTAAACTTACTGTCCCGGTCGCTGACTATGCCGGAAGATAGACCGTACAATTTAAATAGCCCGTCTACAAACAACCTCGCTAACTCTGGAGCTCTAACGGTTGTTTTGGTTGGAATAGAATGAGCCATTTTGGTCAGACGGTCAACTGTGACCCATATAGCGTCATTACCCTTTTGGGTTTTAGGCAGGCCTACTATAAAATCCATGGAGATACTCTCCCATTTACCAGCTGGTATTTCTAAGGGATGCAACAACCCTCCTGCCTTTAGACGCTTTGCTTTGTTTACTTGACATTTCTGGCAACTGGTTACATACTGGTGGACGTCCTTTTTCATATTGGACCAGAAAAATTGCCTACGAAGAAGCTCATAGGTCTTCTGTATGCCTGGGTGTCCCGCGCTAGGATTGTCATGACATTCATATAGGACCTGCTGCCTATAATCCTCTGAATTGGGGACACAGGGGCTCTGTAATTTACGCAAAGACGCATAGATCCCTCTTTCTTTTTCACCAATAGGACTGGTGAGGCCCATGGTGAACTATTGGTCTGAATTTGGCCTTTCCCAAGATAATTTGTTAACTGCCTAGTTATTTCTTCATCCTCATGTTCGGCTGACCCGATACGGAGGTTTAGAAATAGGTGCTGTACCTGGTACTAGGTTTATTACATGATCTACCTCTCTGCTAGGTGGTAAACCATGTGACAAATCTTCAGGAAAAACATCTTTAGATTTAGACAATAAAGTTTCTAATTTACTGATTTTCTGCTGAATAGAACTGGAAATAGAAACTTCAGGAATAAACTGAAAGTCACATAAGAATACCTGATGGTCTTCGTCTCCAATTAACTGACAGAGCTCTGAACTGCAGTTTGACTGTTGGGAACATCATGCTTCCCATGCAACTGGATCTCTCGGCCTTTATGCTGAAAGCTGAGGGTGTTCTCCTGATAGTTTCTGTGGAGGGAAGGTCCTAAACTGTAGAGCCAATCTCTCCCGAGAACAATGTTTGTACGATCCAGGTGCATTATCTGAAAGTTTATTTCATCTTGGTACCCCTGAATACCAAGATTCGAATTACTTACCATAGTTTCCCATATTTTTTTATCTTCACCCTTAGCTAATGAAACTATGTACCTATGCTGACTAGGTACTTCTGGTAGTTTAAGCTTTTTAACCAGGGTGTAGTTGATGAAATTATGGGTTGCCCCATCATCAACCATAACTCTTACTGACTGGTTACCAACTTTCTCATGCATATGTACTAGGTCATGCGGCCCAAAGCTGAAGGGTCTCGCTAGCATTGCAGAGGTCAGCTGGCAACAATGTTCATGATCTTCATGATACACTTTGATCTCGGAAGCTGTCGAGTCACTAGGGAAACATACAGTCTGAACAAGATAAACTTTTTTTTTTTTATCTTTCTTATCTTTTTTAGTGAAAGGCCCCTTGGGACACTGTCTGACTGTGTGTCCCTTGCCCATACACACAAAGCACAAACGTTCTTGTTTGGCTTTCTCAAAATCATCTGGTTTTAAGGGCTGTATGAGTGAAGGGCGTTTCTGAGGAGCTTCACCTTTAAATTTATCTTGATTCTTTCTCTTTAAAAATTTCTTTTTAAATTGAAAGTCTTTTTGAGAAGGCTGCTCAAAAAGTGGCTGCTGTCTCGCCCTCTTCCTACCCACTGAATCATCATAGATTTGAGCATACCTAAGAGCTTGCTCAAGGGTAGTAGGCGAGTTTCTCTGGACCTCTACTTTATATTCGTCTTTGAGGCCACGGACAAATCCCCTGATTTTCTGATAATCATCCATATTTTTAATCTTTAAATTTGCTTCTCGATACTACGAGATATATTGGATGAGGGACTTGTCCATTATTGTTCTTTCCCAGGCTTCCCCGGCTCTATCAAGTTCATTTTCAGGTAGGAATTTTCTTAGGAAGGCTTCTTCAAAAGCTTTCCATGACCGGGGAGTCTTCCTAGTCTCCTGGAGATTTAACCACCACTTATAGGCCATAGGCCCTAAGGAAAGACTTGCCTCAATAGCTTGCAAATGGTTAGGGGTCTGTTTAAGAGCATGAATGTTCTTCCATTTGCTGAGGAAGGTTTGTAGAATGTCTGCATTTCTATCCTTCTCTTCCCCATTAAAAGTTGGAGGCTTTGAATCTTTAAAAATACTGGGGTGAGACCGTAAAGTCTCATCCGAAACTGATGAAAGTGGAGAAGGGGATAACTGAGAAGTGGAGGGAAGGCTTCCTTTCGCGGAACTCAAAATCAAGCTTTTGAGTTCAGCGAACGAGTCGTCCACACTAGACCTGAAATTGGCTAATGCCAACTTCAGTTCATCCACTTCTGTTACCAACTGGAGAAACTGCTCGGTAACCAGTTCGTCGAGTTCTTCGGTGAACTGTTCCTGTTCTTCCAATTCCATGGGTTCCTTCCCTTTACTATAAGCCAAGGCTTCTGTTTCAAGTTCGTCGAAGCCTCTCTCCGGGGGTTGATCAGGTCGCTGAGGAGTGGTCATCTTCGGAACTGAAAGAGAGCTACCTTAACTTCTGAAGGAAAAAAAGTCTAAAAGACTAATTTACAACTGTACAAGGGAAAGGAAAGATGACTTAGCTGTTTCTGAGGACTGTACTTCCAAAGAAATTACAAAGAGGAATCCTTTCAACTCTTTTCCCCAAGATTTCAGACCTGCTGTTCCGGAAAATGCCAGTTTGAAGCTTCAAAACGGTGCCAAATTTTTCGGTTCTTGAGTTGAGTAGCTGACTGATTTGATTTCAAGTGTGGGGCTCCAACAAACTGAGTAAAAACCGGAATTTTACAACAAGAAATCCGGAATTCTTTGTATCCCTGCCCTCGCTGGCTGGACAACAACCTATCTAGCCCGATTATCTGAAATTTAAGGCCCAAAACTCGTTTGAATTTCTGATCTAACTTCAGGTAGTAGGTCGCTGGTCTGTGGCAAACTAGTTTGAAGTTCAAACTACTAAAAAATCCTCACAAACAGTGATGAAAAATCAAATTTTCACCTCCCTGTCCAGCGCTGACCCTGCCACTCTATTTCTGATTAGAACTTATTCTAATCTACTCAGAACTTGCTACAATTTTCAGATCTGAGGGCTAGCTATACAGCGATGGATCTGCCCATCTTTTTCCCTTGAAATTCCGCTCAGATAACTCGGAATTCTACTGAAATTGCCTGGTCAGATAGCTGTCTCTTCAGCGATGGATCTGTCTCAGAAATCTAACTCATATTCCAACTAAAAGGAAGATGATTCAACGAAGATTTTCACAGTAGAAAGCTACTCCTCCAGCGCTGGATCTGTCTCTCCTATTTACCAAAGTTTTAAGAGATTCTGAGCACTCTCTCTACTTTCTCCCTGCTGCTACTTAGCTCCCAAAGATGGAGATGGCTTTGATACCAGTGTAATAGATCCTAACACCACGGTAGGGCAAACACTAATTGATCCACCCAACCTTGCCTACTCCCTGATATAGAGTAAGCCCCTCCTAGCCCAGTGTGAGGACTGGTAGCATGCAACTGCCAAGTGTCGGCCACGTGGCACTGACGTGGCTGACTGCACGTCGGGACCCAACTGGGGGCCCTATCATGCTGATAGGGTCCCTAGGCTGTGTTAGGCCCGCCATGGCTATGGACCGTGCTGGGGCACACTACTCACACTGTCTTGCCCTGTTGGTCATGTACGTTGGACACGACCCTGACTATGGTATCTGACCTATCTGTGTTCCCCAGGATTCGGCCCTGGTTACAAGCTTGTAACACATTTACTATGGGTACGACGATGAGAAGAGAGGCAACGAGGGGGCGCAATGGCATGAGCGGCAGTAGTCAGGACGTGTGTTAAAAAGGAGCTTGGGTAGTGACATCAGAGGAGGAATGAAAGTGGTCCAGAAGACGAGAGACGTGGGCAACATAGGCCTGAGATTGATGCGGAGGTATACAATAGCGGGTGGGTCGAACAAAGAGGGAAGGTGGAGGCGAAGGCGGACTTGGCGTTGGGGAGAAGGAGAGGTAGAGCCCCGCCTCCGCCTCCGCCTCCGCCTTCGCCACCGCCACCGCTACTCTCCATGTATCCACAGCCTCCACTTTCGCAGCTATAGCTATGCCACCATCTCCA
This sequence comes from Diphasiastrum complanatum, assembly GCA_029204225.1. Classification (NCBI taxonomy): domain Eukaryota; kingdom Viridiplantae; phylum Streptophyta; class Lycopodiopsida; order Lycopodiales; family Lycopodiaceae; genus Diphasiastrum; species Diphasiastrum complanatum. The sequence goes on from CM055113.1 coordinate 21,254,816, forward strand.
GAGCCTCACCGTCCATCCGCATCTTCTCAGCCATCCACATCCTGAGGTACCAGACAGACCACCATCACGGATCTCTCAGAGAGGGACAACACAAGGGAGGCCACCAGGACCATAGCACAAATGTTCTATGACTAGAACCTCCCCTTCATCATGGCCACATCCCGCATCTTTCGAGAGGCGATCTTGAAAGTTGCAGTCTGCGGGCCCAACTACACACCACCCACAGCCGACGCGCTTCGCGACCCTTTGCTCCAGGGGCGGGTTGCCGAGGTCAGAGAGAGAGTAGCCGCATTGCACGAGGGCTGGGATTTGTACGGCTGTTCCATCATGGCTGGTGGGTACGGGTGGACTGATCGTCATAAACGTCCACTCATCAACATCATTGTGTCCAGCTGCTATGGTTCCATGTCCCTCCGTAGCATCGACGCCTCCGAGGCAAGGAGAGTGCACACGGACGAGTACATCTACGACATCATCCGTGAGGCGATACACGAGGTTCGGCCATAGCGCGCTGTCTAGGTACTAGTTCTTTCATTGGCTGCTTGATCATTTACTGCGCAATGTGTTAACAAAGGTTTCATTAGTTTTCAATTGATTTCAATGTGTTTTTAAGTTGTGTATCAATTGAATCAACTCTTCGCGACAGGTTGTGACAGACAATGCGTCCAACTGCCAAGGTATGGGGGATCTTCTCATGGCATCCATTGTGTGGACTCCATGTGTCGCACACTCACTGGACCTCCTCGTGCATTCCATCGGGCGTTTGCCTTGGGTCAGTGAGCTTCTCAAGAGGGCACTTGCGGTTGTGGACTTCATCACACGCAAGCTTCGCACCACTGCCCTTTTCCACACATTCAGCAGGTAAGAGACTACTTATTTTTAAGCTCATTTACAGTTCCGTTGCACATGCCAATAATTCCAGGGTTTAGAGTTTAGGGTTGCAAATGCGTTCTGGTGTGTGGGTCTTATTTTGTTTTCCAATGCAGGCTGGATTCAAAGAAGCTGGCTCCCATGCGCTTTGCCTACCAGTTCATCATGCTCGAGCGGCTCCACCGGCTGAAGGGGGAGTTGCGCCGCATGGCCACTTCGGCAGAGTTCACGACCATGGACCTGTCCCAGACTCCAAAGGACTTGGCATTCCACGAGATCCTCTTCATGGAGCCCTTCTGGGTTGATATGCAGCAGCTCATGGATGTCATCATTCGCCCCATGTATTCTGTTTTTCGGTGAGGACCTAGCTCGCGTTCGAGATAACAGGCTGCAGTATGTATTATGGTGGGAGAGCTACGGTGCTGGAACCACCCTGGTGTTGGTGTTGCAGTACACCAAGTCATTGCACCGCTCCTGCGTGAGGCAGTTCCGCCTGTTCGTGTGAACAAGGCTGAACGTTGACCAGTTCCGCTCACACATGCAAGCAGAACAATCCTGCATAAATTGCAGCCAATTAAGTGAGTTGCGGCCTTATGGAGACAATGCGGAAACTGTTTGGATGAATGGAACTAGCGTATCAGAAAACATACCTGTGACAAGACTCGGAACGTGAGCCTCTGCAGCTATGCCCTTCGGCACATTGCAGACAACATGAGGGCAGGAGGCGCACGCACCCTACTGCTGTAGGTATATTTCGTTGCTTTATCATTTTGCTTTCGCGCTATGGCGTGCAATCAATTTAATGCCCTCATGTTGCTCCGACTATTCTCACGCATGATTGACTTGTGTAGGTCAATCTGGATGACTGCTTGGTTCCTGTGGCTAAGTAGAGCCAGAGAGCCAAAGGCTGATGCAGACGAGGCTGCTGGCCGTGCACTGCAAGGTGATCCCGAGGATGATCTTGATGCCGAGGAGACTACCCCCTCCCTGCTGATGTGCCACTGCCATCCTCTGATGATGATCACTCATATGATTCAGACGAGACAATCGACATCGCAGGGGATGGTTGGGCAGAGGCTGCAACGGAGGCAGAGGTTGCGGCTCAGAGACACATATGAAGGGCCTCACAGCTCAGGGCAGGCATCACAGGCAAGCAGTTCCTAGAGTGCCCCTTGTGGCAGACCCCCAGGCTGGAGTGTACCACAGAGGGTTCCTTCCGATAGACCCAGAGGCAGACCATCGAAGAGGCCACACAACGATGACTTTTCCAGGAGTCTATTGGCGGACATTGGCCCAGACTTTTCTTGGAGGAGTCTCAGATGCCTCCAGGCATAGACTCCGAGGCTGAGTTTGTATTTGACACCCCTGCATATGCATCTGGCACGCAGAGGGATGATTTGTTTAGCTTGGACATGTAGATATTGATACACATGCAACATCATGTACATTGGCAGCAAATGATATGTATATATTTTTTACAATTTATTGGTGTCATGGCTACCGTATCGCGGTTTAGTTCAAATGGTTTGCTATGTGCAATTTGAATGGTTAGCTAGAGATGGTTTGCTCTGTGCAAGATGAATGGTTAGTTAGAAATGGTTTGCACTGTGATCTGTGCAATTTGAATGGTTAGTTAGAAATGGTTTGCTCTGTGCAGGATGAGAGAGAGAGAGAGAGAGAGAGAGAGAGAGAGAGAGAGAGAGAGAGAGAGAGAGAGAGAGCGGATGTAGTATGGAAGTTATATATGCTGCACTTTGTGTTTTATACTAGCACATCTTCATGTCTCTCGTCTCATCTGCTTCATTTCTAACCATTTCACCTTTTTTTGTGTGAAATTTAGTTTGCAGTTGCATGAAATCAAACCCACACCCTAAACCCTATACAGAAACCCTAAATCCTATCGCGGACTGGCATCAACCCTAGACCCTAAACTCTTATGAAAAACCACAAACCTAAACCTTAATAAAATGCCATCAACCCCACACCCTAACCCAGACAAATTGCATAAAACCAATAAAACCAATTAAGAAAAACAATATCGCGAACAACTCAAGGCAAAACAATTGAAGGACATGACTTGCATAATGGCCATAACCATAAAAACAACGAACGAAAGCTAGAGTAGAACACAAAAACAACATGATCAAAGCACAATCCGTAGATTCAGGATCAAAGCAGCACTTTTGTGACATACATTCAAACTTGTGTGGAGATCATGATTCCTAGACCAAAATGGTCCAAGAATACAGTCCGTAGGTTCGTGAACCCAATACGATTATAACAGACGGACTTGGCCTTGCTTCATTCGGGCATCATTTGGTCAAAACGGCTCTTCGATGGGAGAGTTACGCAATTAGGTCACGCTAAATGGACTAGTTTTGTAGCTTTTCGTCTGACGGCCCCGTTTCTCTAAACGGGATCCGTTTCAGGTGCCCTCTGTTTCGGCCAGTGGACAAGCTCAATAGGAACCTATGGGAACAGACAGAACGAGGAACGAATCGGTCAACCCAGAACGTCCGTCCGAAGTTCAACGTTGAATAGGGCTTCAGGGACACTTCGTCGGTCAGGATCTGGAAACATTTGGAATTGACCCACATGGTTCAGGAATACAGTCCACAAGTTTGTGAACGACATAGTAGTGTGTAAGTCTTCTGGTTTTCTGTCGTGAATGACAAAGTTATTGTTAGTAATTAGTACGCTGTTGAAGTACAATCCTAAACCCTAAACCGATCTCATCACAGAAGACATAGTGGTGTGTAGGTCTTCTGATTCCTTGTAGTGAATGACACAGTTTTGCTTAGTAATTCGTAAGCTGTTGAAGTTAGTTCGGGGAGAAACCGATCTCATCATATATGACATAGTAGTGTTTAGGTCTTGTAATTGTCTGTAGTGAATGGCATAGTTTCCGTTAGTGATTAGTAAGCTGTTGAAGTTCATCCGGGGAGCGCAACGTTACATAGTTTCCATTTTGTACGTATTGTAGGGAGCATTCATTTCTCCCAGAGACTTGTGGTCTTGAGAGCTTGACACTTTTCTGGCGAGCATTCACTCCTCCCGAAGACTTGTGGTCTTAAGAGCTTGTCACTCTTCTGGCAAGCAGTCACCTATCCCAAAAACTTGTGGTCTTCAGAGCCTGTCACTCTTCTGGTGAGCTTTTATTTCTCCCAGAAACTTGTGGTCTTCAGAGCTTCTCACTCTTCTGGCGAGCATTCACTTATCCCAAAAACTTGTGGTTTTCAGAGCTTGTCACTCTTCTGGTGAGCATTCATTTTGCCCAGAGACTTGTGGTCTTGAGAGATTGACACTCTTTTGGCGAGCATTCACTTATTCCAAAAACTTGTGGTCTTCAGAGCTTGTCACTCTTCTGGTGAGCATTCATTTCTCCCCGAAACCTGTGGTCTTCAGAGCTTGTCACTCTTCTAGTGAGCACACTTCTCCAAAATTTTTCTGGTCTTGAGCGAGTCATGAGCCTCTCTTGCCACTTACATTGGCTTATCTTCCCACATGTGGTGAGTTGGTGTATTGAAGTTGGGCTCGCCCACCCAGGTCTCATCCTCCGTGATCCCACATGTTGAGAATACCAAGAAGCACTTACAATGGCTTGCAGAATATATTATAGCCCTAACAATTTATGACGGTAGTTTTGTCCTTCCACTCATTCACATGGCATATTTCACTATATCTTTCACATCAATTGGCTCTTATTCTAAAGAACCCTCACCTACCTACCCTCCAACTTTTGACTTTTTTGATTTCTTCCTATAGCATTTGTCATTTTATTCTATGAAAGACCTACCTAGTGAGCTTGCAAAGTGATCTACTCTCTTACTCCTTTCTTGCTCTTATTGGAGAATCTTGTTCCAAACAGGTAACTCTTGCTAATTGTTGAGATGTCTTTTTCCATCATTACTTTGCTATATATGCTAGATTCTAGGTTAGCTTTGTCGGAGGGGAATACATGAATTGTCCTCGAACACTTTTTAGGAATAAAATATGGTTTGTTCAAAGTGTTTTGAAAGTAAAGGTCATGTACTTCTATGAACTCCATTTTGGTTCTTAATGTCTCACTTGCTTGGTACCTTTCTTTCCACTTATTTCCCTCCATCCACAAAGTAACTCTAAGAATACGATTAGATGCATGATGAAATAGAAATATCATGAGTTTGGGACATGACAAGTTTATCAAACATAGAATGTTGGAGTTTATTTTGAATGACCTTTTTCTTGTTTGATACATCTCTGAAGAACCCCAGGGTCTTTAAAGGTGACTCACCTTGGTTGAAAATCAATACTGTTATGATTAGGGTCCAGTCTTATAAATCTCTTATATTCTTGGCATTAGGTGTACAATTGGTACGACATATGCAGTCGGCTTCAAATGCCCCAATGAGGTTATTAGGCTCCAATTATTACAAAAGCTTAGACCAGGTTGAGTAAGAATCAACCACACGAGGCCCTTGATTAGCTTTGTGTGGAGAGTAGTGTCCTCACAGGATGTTTCACTATCTCTTATAGCTACCTTACAATTGCTTCCAATGGAGTTGACTTGCAAGTATCCATACTAAGTCATGTAAGAATAGATTTACAATACTTTTCTTGGCTAATAAAATTTGTGTTCTAGTCTCTATAGACCTCTATCCCTAATACATAATGCAATAAACTAACATCTTTCATTTCCAACTCTTTGTCAAGTGCTAACTTGATCTTACCAATTTCTACACCAGTATTTCTTGTGAGAACAATGCCATCAACATACAATATAAAAAAGTGATGTGAACTCCATTAAACATGAAGTAAAGAGAGTACCATGCTCATGATGAATCCAAGATCAAGCAAGAAAGTGTGGAATCGAGCATACCAAGATCTTGGGCCTTGCTTGAGCCCATGCCTCTTCTCAAAAAGCAAACGAGATCTTCCTTACCATACTCCATGTAGCCTCTAGTTGCTCCATATAGATTTCCTCATTCAAGTTGCCATTCAAAAAGCATTAATGACATCCAATTGAAAGATGCACTTTGCCAAAGGTTCTCTCATAATCAATCAAGCATGTCCTTTCACTACCAAGCAAGCCTTGTGCTTTGTAATGCTCCCATTTGCATGGTTTTTTGTTTTGTACACCCATAAACATCCAATAGGCTTTTTTTCAAGTGAGTATATACCAATTTCCAAGTGCCATATCTCCAGGTTTTTCATCATTTGCCTTCTCCCAAATGTCATCATCTTTTGCTTCACTAATCAAAGTGTAAAGCTCCAAATTTTGTGATAGAATTTTTGGGCTCAAAGTAGCATTTACGACATAATTGTATATAGATTTTCACTTTTGATTATATATGATGCATTTCAATGTTCTTTGGTATACAGTCTTTAGATTTTTATAACTTGCAGAACTTTGATGCCGACTTGCTAACATGATATAAAGCATTGGTGATCCCACTGTCTACATCATTAAATGGAAATCCCAATTACAACACTAGACAGAATTTAAATGACTTAAAAAGCTCAACTCAAACACTGTTGCAAAATTTAAAATGAATACCTGAGTTTCACATGCTATCCATTCAACTCAAAGATTCTGAAGAATGATAATGGAATGATAGTAACTGCTTTGTAAAGAATATGGTAATACTAAAAACAGAAAGAGTTTTATAGCCTTATAAATCTGACTGGTCTCCTTGAAAAATATCAAACCCAATAAAAAATAATAACTTCCCAGACCTTGCAAAAATCAAGCACCAGCTACTTTCATGCTCAAAAACTTTCCAAATGTTGTGATACTGTATTTTATTACTTAAAAACTAACAGAATGAAGCATCATCTAGTCAGGCATTAAAAGTCACAGTAAGTGATAATAAGGGACAATTTATAAGTAGGTAGAAACTGTTATTCATAGAGAACAGCAATTTCAAAAGCTGACCAAAAACCCAAAACATAACATGAATTTCAAGTACCCTATATGTGTCGAAGTTGCATATGCACATGAACTAGATCAATAAATGGCTCAAACTTCTTGTATAACATGGACAAGTTCAGGTGGTTCTAGAGCAGGTCCAGAAAAGCATTCGTCCATGCTGCTTACATAGGAGATAAATGAGGACACTAGTAGATCTACAACACTAAGTGGATGCGTTTTAGAGGAAGTATTTGTTGTGATGTTACTGCAGTATGTGTGGTGCTTTGGAAGACTTTTTGAGCTACAAATGAGTTAGCACAACTTGCACGCAAATGCTGCTTTTCCAAGTCCCAATTGGATGCATCAGCTCTGAAACCATGGCTTATTAAGAAACCCAACAAAATAGATCTCAAGTACAGTTTTGCTACAAACTACCAAAGAAATGATTGGCTACCTTCACCCATAACATTAACTTCATGGCAACAATTACAATGTGAATGACCAGATCTGACTGCCACACTTATAGTATCAATCAAAACACACGCAATGTGTAACATATGCCAAATCCTTAAGATTGGAACTGCTTGCTCACTCTTTGACAATCGAGAATTTTGTTACACAGCTAATTTGCAAGGTTGAAAACAGGATAAATATAACAATTTTGTTACCCTTGTGCTAAGGTAATCTGATAATCCTATCACTTGTCTTCTCTTGACATTGACTCATGTCCAACCATTATTACCATTGCTCTGAGTTTCCTCCAGTTTCTTATTGAGAATTGTCGAAGTCCCACACTTGGCATTTGGCTTCAATTTTGAGACGAGGAAAGGAACAATGAAAGCAAACCATAGAGCTGCAATATCGCAATGGAAAGTCAAACAATCAGTTTACATCGCACAATTAGTAAATTATTTTTCAAGGCCCAAAAGTGCCTCTAACCAGAAACAAGACCATAGAAAAGATATTATGCTTACTGACATGACATTAAATTTCCACCAAAGAATTTCTTATAGAGCCTGAATATTCGACAAAACCTGATATACCTATGTAAAGAACAGTCGCGCCTGATAAAGCCCTTCCAAGTGCAGATGTCAGGTAAAGGAAGAAGACCACCTGAAAATCTCATCATCACAGACAATAAAGCACATTGCACATCAAACTTAAGTGAAATTTGGACTTAAAAAATGCATACATATAAGCTGAGCCTTTGCAGAAAAACCAATGGGTTTCCATATTGACTTTACTGTTGTCTCCTCAGCACGCTGGTTTCTGAGATCCTAAGAAACAAATCTAAAAACTGCAACAAGATGCATTTGAGCATCCTTTTTACAAAAAGACGTGAGCTTACAATGTCAATATGACAACTACCAGCAAGTAACATAGGTCCAGCATAGCCATACAAACTTAGGGGCTAGGCAACATGCTAATAAACTAGAGCCCTATGCAATATTATCATCAGTGCATCACCTTGAAAAAAAGCTTATAATCTGATCCACTTGCGGCTACCCTTAAAACCCCTTCTGTAGCTCCCATGGTATTTGCCACACATGCAACAAGGCAAGTGGCTGAATCTTGAGACACTTGCCATTCCAAAGGATCAACTGGAACACTGTATGAAAAATGCGCGATGTTATCAGAAGAGATTAAAAGATGCAAAATCACGTGAACTTATACCTCTATTTCCAACCAATTCATCCATTCAAGCTGGTTCTGAATCGGCTTCCAACTTCACAAATCAGACGATAGGATTTTAATATAAACATAAAGCATTTTTGTTACATATACTCACAGCAAAAACACAATCGTTGGTTTATGCCTAAAGAATACATACTGCACATTCTCAATACAACTACAGTTATTTGAGTCCTCTCCACAATGATTGTCAATAATAAGATCAATCATGATTTATCATATATCTCAATTCCAAACAACTTGACATATGACATAATTGAACATAATGAACACTCGTCACTATGGTGTAAGTTGTAACTTAGTAATGAATGACTCATGATATGAAATCAAAATTCCAACATAGAATGGTTATGATCCCTTTTTTTTCTGAATAATGTCTACCAACATAACAAAGGAGATGTGCAATGTTCAACCCTAACCAACCACAAACTCTTAGACCATCAACATATCATGCATAGTGTGTGGACTAGTGTTCGGGTGGGCATCAAATTTTTTGATACCAGCTGGGGCCGGCTCATTCAAATTACACATTATGTCACTTATGGTCACTCTTAGGATAGTGTTTGGAGTGGTCAAGATAGAGCTACGCACTATCCCAGAGATTTTAAAGTTGATGACTAGGTATATCTTAGAATACTTAAAGATTCATGTTACCGGAAAGCATTATAAGCTGTCTACCCAATATTGTGGACAATTTTTTTTATTTCAAAATATAAAACAACAAAATTATCATAGAGTTGGCGATTTATTTTTGTTAAAATTTATAAGTATAGCAAAGTCGAACAAAAAATAGTTTCACGTATTGAATATTTCTTTTACATAAAGTTAAATAGTCAGTCGTGTATCAATATGAGGAAGCATATGAGTTCTAGACTGGTAGAAACTGGGCTGGCATATTTAAATTCTTCTGAGATTTGAACAATTAGACCAAACCATTACCAGATTCAAACCATTCTCTTTAAGCTACGAACTGGCATCATATTTTGCTACCCCTGATTGACAAAAAAATTAGAAACATAGCAAATATAAAATGCAAAATAACTAGGTTAAGTAAGACTAGATTTGCCAGCACCGCACGCTTTCGTACCAGACATTCAGATGGCGGAAAAGCATCCCAAGAATTGCAAGAGAGCAAATGAACACGATTATCACATCGCAAACTAACGAAACCAGGCTACAATTCCGAGCTGTACAATGATAGTAAACCAAGCTGCCACACGCAAGGACCAGCAAAGCCATGCCTGGCCTCCTCCACAACACAATTTCTTTCAATGACGTTATCCCCGCAGACCCCATGCCGAGCAGTATCAACTACAAGAAATTTTCTCACATCCTTTGCATACAAAACCTACTATCTGTATTTTCACTTTACGAATGGACGCCTGGGATTTCAATCGAACATAAAATATGATAATCCCTTCCTGTTTTGCTATCACGTAGGCTTCTGCTTGAAAGGAAAGGTGATCTGCAGCTGCATTTTTGAGGCTAATTTGATGCATAAAGATCAGCGGACAGTTTTGCTCCCTGATTCCTCCGATTTTGCATCATATCCAATATAACGTAGCAATCTGCGTATGATTTCTTCAGCCTGCCTGGATCACAATACGTAGATAGCGCGCTTCTTCTCAGATTTTCAAGCGCTTTGGTGCGATCGATGCTATGCTGCTGCTGCTAACGCTAGAAATTAAGCTCGTCTTCTTTCTCTCTCTCTCTCTCTCTCTCTCTCTCTCTCTCCTTCTTCTTCTTCTTTTTTTTTTTTTTTTTTTTTGCTTGAACGGGGGTTGACTAGAGGCGGTCCTTCCTTTATATATATAGTACACGGGCAAGGTCTTCACTAGATAGAGATGACACATATTTGTGTTTTTTGGCCTTTCCTTGAGCAGGGCCCATGGTGTAGTTCCCACTCTTTGTCGAGATAAACTACACTCTTTGTCGAGATGATTTGATCCCACTTTGGTATCCACGGCCCGTGGTGTAGTTCCCACTCTTTGTCGAGATAAACTACACTCTTTGTCGAGATAATTTGATCCCACTTTCGTATCCGTGAGGGCCTTGTGGGTTCATGTGGGTTTTGATGTGACCCTAATATGTGCGGATCTCAGAAAGGCGTAGATGTTATCGCTATGATGATGATTGTAGTGTGTTATGAGAACAAGAAAGAGTGAGTAAAATCAAATAATTCAAGATACAATAATGTGCAAGAAAAATCCTACCTTATGCTTCAATAAAATGAGTTGAGTACAATGATTCTTGATGAATTTGGTGTGCATGATAAGCTAGCATATAGATCACTACAATGTCTATCATGAAATAACTTATGATCGTACGTAGCATTATGTGTCTCACACTACTTTGCACACTGAAAACCCCCTTGTGATCACCTCTAAATGATCATTCTCTTGCTCTCTACACCTCACAACATGCATTGTCTCATCACCGACTGAACGTTTTGATGTTGGCATTTAGTCACTATTTATTGACGAACTACCCATCTTGTAATCTTCTGATCAAATGTAAAATTATAATAGATGGTAGTGATTATGACTAACAAAGCCTTATTACAGTTCGTGACTTTGAAAGGTGCCATAGAAGTTGATCGTGAGCAGACTGTCGTTATTGCGTTTGTTATCTGCGACAAATACATTGTATTTATGTAGATGTTGGAAATTTCGCATTTTTCGAGAACTTAAGAAGGCGCAAAACGACGAGATTTGCATGTAATTTTGATCCTTTGCACTTTTATCATTTTTCGCTTGAGCTGAAACTTCGTGTAAATCTGTAGGTAGTTGAACTGTCGAAATCGTGAGTAAATATGCAGTGTTGCAGATTTTCAGCTTTTTCGCCTGTGTAGAATCCTTTGTCTTTCTGCATAATTCTTTTGATAGCTGATAACGTAGGAGTCAATGACATCCGTTCTACTACCTTCTTGAGGTTGAAGCAAACTGATCGTTTCTACCTCAACTGTAGCTAGCAAAGTTTAGGATGCGAAAGCATTGTTCTGTAACTGTCGCGTTTTTTGCAAAAATGCGAAGTATACGAAACTTAGTGTATTTTACACATCTAAGCTCATTTATGCAATTGTCACATTTTTCGGGAAAGCAAAAAATGCGAAATAGATGAAGCTATGTGTAATTTTGCACGTTTTAACTGCAGTAAAAAATATGCAAAAAGGTTGAATCTCTGCTTACTTGCACCTTATTGGTTTCAGGATCATACAACCTGTAGCCAGGTGAATTGATTGCATATCCCACAAATATCATGGGTCTTGATTTTTCATCAAGCTTGGACCTCTTTTCCTGAGGCACATGCATGTATGCCCTACAACCAAACACTCTGATATGCGACAGGTTGGGTTTGTCACCAGTCCAGGCTTCATAGGGTGTGACATTGCTTACAACAGCTGTCAAGCTCCTATTTTGTATATAGACGGCTGTTAGTATAGCTTCTACCCAAAATTTCTTTGACAGCTTCGCCTGCGCCATTATGCACCTTGCTGCTTCCATCAGGGTCCGATTCTTTCTTTCTGCTACCCCGTTCTGCTGTGGTGTGTAAGGCACAATATATTGTCTTTCAATTCCTTCATGCTGGCAGAAGTTCTTGAATTCTATACTGGTGTATTCTCCATATTATCAGATCTCAAAACTTTGATTTTTCTTCCTGTTTGTGTTTTAGCTAAACTTTTGAACTGTTTAAAACTGTAAACACATCAGACCTTTTTTTCAAGAAGTAGACAAATGTCATGTGTGTGTAATCATCAATAAATGTAGCGAAATACTGCGATCCGGATATAGATGGAACCTTCATAGGCCCACATAGATCGCTATGTATCAGCCCAAGAATCTCCTTCGCCCGTACTCCTTTGAATTTGAAGGGTTCACGGTGCTACTTGCCCCTCAAACATGATTCACACAGACTGATCTTTCCGTTAGTCACGTCCATGTCTTCTGTCATTTTGCTTTGACATTCTGTAGAGTGTGCTGATGCTGCAATGGCACATCCTCTTGTGCCATAGTTTATTCTTGTTTTCTTCATCTGAAGTGACAAGAACCTAATCAGTGGGATTTTGGACACTTGTTCGATACAAGTTGCCTTTTCTTTCAGTTGTCACTAGGATCTGGTTGGTATAGTTGAAATTTTGTTAGGATTTAGTGCAGTATGTAGATCACATCACACAATCACCATAGCCACTCCTCACAAGCTCTCAAAGATGGCACAACAAAAGTTAAGTCTATTATGAAGAAACACTGTACATATAGCAAAGCCCCAAACTGCATGGGCTCAACAGGTGTCACTAAACTGGCCTACCACCTGCCAAACTAGAGTTAGGCCCAATATGGCCACATATACTGACAAACCCAGGACATGCCCCTGAGTATAGCATAATGAACTCAAAATCACTGTACAGGCTAACTTCTTCCTACGTGTGGCTACCCGGCTAACCCAAGTAGCCGTCTACGGGATCAGTGCCCTATCAATATATCCTAACGGGTCACGTCCCGAACACAACCATATACAGTAAACCAAATAAACTGTACACCAATTACATCATCACATTTAGAACTTACATAAAATGTATATCAGATTACTCTGATTCTAACTCTCTCCCTTAAGCTCAAATGTGATAAGAGTGAAAAACAATAATTTGTAGCAACGTCTGGAGTGTCCAAAAGATGTTATGCATATCCTGATACTTTGTACTTGACTCACACTCAAGCACACCAACAAACCACCAGGTTTGACTCACAAAGTATCATGTAAACACAATGCTCATACAGAGAGTCTACCATACTCTCGACCAACTGACTCGTCCCCAATCCAACTTGAACACAAGTGGACCACATGAGCGACATGGCTCAAACTGAGGAAATCCCACTGCCACCATGAGACTTACATCCTCCATCTAGCTAGGCTGACATCCTATCAGACACTTACAAGCACAAACTTGTAAAGCTGACATAAATGAGCGATTGAGGCTCAACCTGAGGAAATCTTACTGCCACCATAAGATTGCACCCTCACCAGATAGACAACTAGTAGACAATGACAAGTCAATGAGCATAAAATGACTACTTTGTTTCACTGTAGCAAATGCACAACCACATAAAACTCCGACTTAGATCTAGAATCCCGTGACAAGGCAACATGCAAGCCCACACACACTCATGCAAACCAACACGAATGATAAAGCGTCAAATACATGACCAAGGCCTGTCCATAAGTGGTATCCTGTCGTACCAACACTGTGCCACCTGTAGATCCGCTGCTACACCACCGGTCACCAAATCAGGTTCTCAACCATGGCCTGCACCTGTAACCAAGATGCCCTCACGTCCAAGCATATCACATAGATGTCCTCATACATCATCCAAGATCAACCATCTCGAACCAACGAGTGCTCCAAGTCTCATCTCTGATGTATCTCCCAAACAAAGCTATGCTCCAAGCCGCTTTGCCCTGACATCCTGTCCAATAAGTCCTGAAAGCTGATCCCCATCCATTCCCCATGCTCCAAGCACAAGACTCTACCAAGGACTCAATGAATGAATGTACACAAACCTCACCATAGGCTATACCTGAGTAGCTCGCCCACCTCCCAGAGATACTGATGACGATCTGTCTGTCCTACATCCCATGTAAGTTCAACTCTCCATGCTTGACGTTGCCAGCTCTGATTTGACCAGTCTATAGGCCTCCCACCAAGGAGCCTATCTCCCCACAACATCCATCATAGCGTCCAAGCCAAAGCAAATGCAAACTAGATCCACTATCGTGATGAATAACTCACCCACGATCCATAGCATATCAGGTAGGATATCTCCGGAACCTTATACCCTATACCATCTAATCACCAAGTATCCATTACCCGATGATAGCTCCCCAAGAATCTGTCCACCTGTAGTGCAACTAGACTCCAACTAGATCTAACCAAAAGCTGCATCATGCTTACCAAATAATGATGGATAGAAACAACATGTGACGCCAACCGAGAGACTACTATGCATATAACCATGCAGCTCAGCTGATTACTCGCCAAAGTATCAGCTGTCACTCTCTGAGCAACCATCTCCATCCCCGTTGGCTTACAACCATGGGCATGCTGGATCCACATCACCCCGTAATGCACTCCATGCCCTCAGGATATGTACCACCCTAGGTACACTCCTTGCCACCTACCTCCAAGTAGGCTTGACCCGTCCCTAGGTCACCACATGATGCACCAGCTGAAGAACATCGTCCATACATCAAATGACATATCATACCTGAGCAACTGTAGCATCTCCCTGAGTGCCACCCCAATGGACTCGTCATCCACATACTATGCTCACCTGATGTCTCCGATCCTGGTCACCATCCTGCTAGACAAGCCGAACTCCAAAGCATCACCTGCTCCACCTAGCTCCTAGCATCTGCTCGCTCTCCCTGGCTATGTGCCACCAGACACCATGCCAACGCAAGCATATCCCTGAGTCGCCCTCACGGGATCCCGAGACTACTGTCTCCCTGATCATACTGAGGTATATGGCTCTGAGTGACTTCCTCTAGGCTTCCCCATGATCTCACCACCTGAGAATCTGCACCATGGAAATTCCAACACCTGTGCCAAGCGTAGACTGCTGCAAATACAGACAAATGCATGAAAGCTATAGATAACCTATCCACACCCGTGATGGTAGATGCCTCCCCATCGATGCCAATGCCAATGACTGGCTCCCTGCTATAATGCCAACCTGTACTCCCAAATGAGCAAACCATAAAGTCCTCGCCATCAGTATCCCCTGCAGTAGATCGCTAGCAAAACACCCATCATAGTGTTTGCCTTTCAATCACACCTCGTGCGATCTCCATCAGCTCTCCAACCTAGAGTTGGCTCTCAAAGCTTCACGCTTTGACCATTTGCATTTGCAGTGTCCTGATTCTATCATGAATCCCACCTGTAAGTCCTGTCCAATATGAAATAGCTGCCCCCTGATGATCATCCCATGTCATCTTGCAGTGCTATCCCTACCAGGTATTCCAATGCCATCCCTGATCACAAAGATCTGAGCATCTACCCTGTAGTGCCCACATGTATTCCCCCAAATTAGCTCAAAGCTGCTCCTGTGAATGGTTTCAAACCACTCCCTGAGAATACACTGAGATGTGAACTCCAAAGCCACCATCAAGTGCCTCACATGACTGTGCATGCCAATATCCCTCCAAGTGAACCTGTGAGATCTTCCATGGCCCAAACCAAACGATCTGCACCCTGTCATCGCTGGAATCTGCATCTCTGATGCAATATTGATATGGCAAATTGACTTGACTTATCCAAACTGGTAGTTGAAGTGTATCTCCTGATGACAAACCTGATACACTGTTCCACAGCTACAATGGCTTGATCAAAATTGACTTACCGACTGCAAAACCACAAAATCATCACACTCACCACTCGCCAAGAGCATCCAAAGTGTGATTATTGACCCGTTCTTCATTCTCTGCGTGTCCCACACATAGCTCGTCCAATGCAAGTCCGCTATCTTGCCCAATGGCTTCCAACTGGCACCACCTCGCACTTCCATCACCTGTGACCACCAATATGTGTGTACCTCCAAGCTAGCCCATATTTCCCTCCGAACGAGAAATTTCCAAGCTACAGATGCGTGTGTCAATGCAGCTATCACCTGACTCGACAATGCCACTGCCGATCATACCTATGAGAGCGTTCCCCCAAAACGCCACTTGACGTTGGTTGGTTCGAACCCCAAAAGTTGAACCTGATCACAAGAATTTTTCACCTGTAACTGGCATACCATGCCTACCTCTCACCTGTGATTGCTTGCCTTCTCAAAATTGTTGCCAATGATGAGTAGTCACGCAGCCAAACTGCACTTTCGTCGCCAAAACTAGCTTTCTCCACACAATTCCGCTACCATTCGCTCCATACCGCATTTACCACTTCCAAACACCTTGTTACCCTGTTTGGAGTAAGTAATAATGATTCTGAAACGATAATGCCTCATTGTACCGCCCTGTAGCAGGTTTCACCAGCCAAAAATTGCCCCGAATTTGGCCCTACGGTACCCAAATGGCGAATGTAGCCCATCACTAGGTCACCTGCACTCCGCTCGACAGAGTGGTGATGAAAACACCCCGAAACGCGTTTTTCCCTGGTTTGTGATGTCACTCTGTCCGCTGGCTCTGAGCAGCCAGTTTCAGGGGTCATTTTGGCCCAAGGATGACCAAAAAAGGTACCTTCTAGCTATACTTAGCCCCGAAACCATTTTGCCTTGCAAAAATGAACTGTAACTTCTTGGGATTAAACCAACAATCGAATGCTGAGTGTACCTTTTTCTTGCAATGGATGCAGATGTCATTGGGATTTCCCCAACAATTTTTTTCTAAGTGGTCGTTCTTCTTGCAGTAGCTGCATACTACATGTGGCTTTGAGCTGCATTCATTTCTTGTGGAAGATGTGCCTGGCTTCTGCACTCTTACTTTCTATTTTCTTCTGAAAATGGATGCTTGGTCCTCGCTGTCTGGAGAGTCAGTATGATCTTTCATGACTTCATCCTTCACAGCTTTAATAGCATCGCTGAATGTCATGTTAGGCATCCTCATGAGTGTTGACCTCAGACTGGAGTAGGGAGATGGTAGAGTTCTTATAAAGTGTAAGAATTGCTGCCCCGGCAGAATCACATGAGTCTGATTCGCAGCTGCCAATTGATAGAAGATGGCTTTCATCTTCCTAGCATGCTGTTTGGCTCGTAGCCTTTCCCACATTTCGTGGCTGGTTTCACAGTCCACGGTGGTCATCATGATGTCTTCTGCAAGTGACAGAGTGATGAGCGCCATTGCTCTATCGTTATTCTTTCTCCATTCAGCCAGATTTTGTTGTGGTCTGACTTCTGTTCCATCCACTATGCTCCATAGGCCTTCTCCTTTGAGTAGCATCTTCATCTTGTGTTTCCAGACAGCATAGTTGCTGCCATCGAATACACTTACAACATTTTGCTGCAGGTTCGTTGCCATTTGATAGTCTGCAGTGCCCTGATACCATTGGAGCAAACTGATCGTTTCTGCCTCAACTGCAGCTAGCAATGTTTAGGATGCGGAAGCATGCATTATTCTGTAACTATCGCGTTTTTTGCAAAAATGCGAAAAATGCAAAGTATGTGAAATTTAGTGTATTTTACACATCTAAGCTCATTTCTGCAATGGTCGCATTTTTCAGAAAAGCGAAAAATGCGCAATAGATGAAGCTACGTGTAGTTTTGCACGTTTTAACTGTAGTAGAAAATATGCAAAAACGCTGAAGAGAGAGAATGTCGAAAAAGTTTTTTTTCACGCTAAGTTTTTGCACACTACGAATCTATAGTTAACTTTTGATTGCCAAGTCAATATGATCCATTCATCAGAACAACAGTATACACGTAAACAATACTATCATTCATGCATACACAACAGAAAAACTAATAGAAAGATCTATTGCTTTATAAATCTCTTTTGGATAAGAGCTTACAGTCTGCCGCTTATCAGCGTGCTAGTTTTTGTTTTCTATTCTATAGCTGTATCAGCTTCTCTTCTATCTCACTCTCCCCTATTCTCTCTCTCTCATTCTTTGCACTACGTTTGCACAAACTTATATTTTGTCCTTCTTCTAGGCTTTTCTTGTAAAAGTACTAGCCGCGTTTTAGCACCTGATTAGTTACGGTTGTCTGATTCTATTGTACTTGCGGGATCTGATTCGTCCCACGTGGAGGTATCCAGGGATGAAGGAAAGTGAAGTTCATTTTCCAACAGAGGTGTCATAGACAACCGTAAAAGGTGTAGTTGTAATCGTTGTGGAAGTTGTAATGAGGATGATGATTGATGAACACGAATTAATACTTTTGATAGCTGATAATGTAGGAGTCAATGACATCCATTCTATTACCTTCTTGAGATGTCATAGACAACTATGGAAGGCATAGACGTTATCGCTATGATGATAATTGTAGTGTGTTATCAGAACAAGGAAGAGTGAGTAAAATCAGATAATTCAAGACATGATAATGTGAAAGAAAATTTCTACCTTATGCTTCAATAAAATGATTTGAGTACATTGATTCTTTATGAATCTGGTGTGGATGATAAGCTAGAATACAGATCACTACAATGTCTTTCATGAAATAGCTTACGATTATACGTAGCACTATGCGTCTCACACTACTTTGCACACTAAAAACTCTCTTGTGATCACTTCTCAACAATCATTCTCTGGCTCTCTCTACACCTCACAACATGCATCGTCTCAACACTGATTGAACGTTTTGATATTGATGTTTAGTCACTATTTAATGACAAACTATGTTGGGTTTCTATGAAGGAGCAGTTGTTTAGGAAATTATTTTATCAGCCTGATACCACTCTTGCTGAATACGATATCCAGTCAAGAGAAAACTCAACATTAAGTCATGACAAGATCTTTACCAAATGTTGATTCAGACTATCAGTTAGATTGACCAAAGGAATATCTTTGTAGGTGTCAAAGACAACCATGAAGGTAGCGAAACAGTTAGGCATCTATGATAGTCATGCTCCCTTTGAGTTAGATACTCCGAATGAGTTGTGGAACAAGTATCAATACTAGAGAAAGAAATTATCAGAAAGCATTTGTCAATGCAAACACGCATAAAGAAAAATAGAGAATCTGTGTTTAGCTGTTGTAAATACAACGATCCTGTGCCCGAGAATGGTTCACAGTAATAGCGCACTATATGTGTTGTGATCTTACTATGCATCTCAAAATTCATAGCCAATATTTTGCATGAACATTTTCAAAGGTGTAATGAAGCTATCTTAAAGCTGTCATGGAGTTTGGTTAGGATTGGACACCATTAGGGAGCTCAAAACATCAAAACATAGTGTATTTCTGGGGACTTTTGGGCATGAATACCTATCAAATGGGGGTCTGAACCTATTGGTTCTCATTACAAGCTTAAAGATATGATAGATTGCATCTGTTTTGAGCCATCATGCATCCAATTTGGATAGGTGAGAATTAGACACCATCATGTTGAAGTTTTGCTTTTGAAGGAGGCCAAAAATGCATTTTTTGCATGATCCGAGCTTATGACTGCTTGCTGGACCTGATAGAAGCTTCTATGCCTCTCCAATGAGCATTAATGGAGTGCTTCACACGATCATCATATCCTAGGAATATACACTTGATAGCTTTAACATCAAGCTTTGGTATGGCAATGGTAGGACTTCTATTTTGAAGATAGACTACCATACTGCATGCTTCTGACCAAAAATCTTTTGGTGGTTTCATCTCAGCTAGCATAGACCTGGCACTTTCCACAATCGTACGATTCTTGCGCTCAGCTAGACTAGGAGTATGAGCTTGCATAAATTGTCTTTTAATCCCACATTGATCACAAAGATCATTGAAGTCATTAGACTTGTACTCACCTCCACTATCTGATCTTAGGACTTTGATCTCCCTACTTGTCTGATTTTCGACCAATGCTTTGAAGCTCTTGAAATTGTCAAATGCATCCGATTTCTTCTTCAAGAAGTAGATCCACGTCTTACGTAACATATCATCAATAAAGGTCATGAAATAGAAGGCTTTACCTAAGGACATGGTACTCATAGGCCCGATAAATCTGTGTGGATTAAATCCAGGATGTTCTTTGCTCTTGCAACACCACCTTTATTGAACTTCTCTCGATGCTGCTTCCCATATACACATGATTCGCACATCGATTTCAAGTGCCATCTCCAATTTTCTCATCAAACTGAGGCTTCCTAAGTTCAAGTGACCAAGCCTCTTATGCCAC
The DNA here is from genome assembly GCA_029204225.1 of Diphasiastrum complanatum. NCBI lineage: Eukaryota > Viridiplantae > Streptophyta > Lycopodiopsida > Lycopodiales > Lycopodiaceae > Diphasiastrum > Diphasiastrum complanatum. Next base: position 21,275,072 of record CM055113.1, read on the forward strand.
AACTCAGTTTGCGATGGAATGGACAATACGAGTCCATGTTCATGCCCCTTGATTGTAGCATTCAACCTGCACAATTTTGTATTGGGATCCCTTACTCCATTCGCAATAACTCTGAACTTCTGGTTCACATCCTTCACAAAGCAATGATCATGGGCAAATTCTACTTTCAACTTTTGATCAGTAATGAGCTCCAATAGAAAATAGATTTTTCTTCAAACCTGGTACATATGCCATCAAGTAGTTGGATTGAAACGGTGCTTATCCCCTTGATCTTGCACACATCACCATTTGCTTGTGAAACGGATGTTCCATTATCCAACACTTTCAAGCTACTGAACCAATTCTTGTTACCTGTCATGTGTCTTGTGGCTCCCGAGTCAATATACCATGCTTGATCATCTTGATTCGCTTCATTTGGTGGTCTTCTCTCATCACCTGTGACGACTTCCCACACGTCTTTTTCCATCAGTATGCTTCTCATTTTGAATTTCCACACTACATAGTTGGAAATCCCATCCAATTTGCTACTTTCACTCAAAATGGACTCTCCCATGGTTGTCATCGCAAAACTGCTTAAAATTTCTGCCGTAGGCTAAAAGCAGTATGCTGAGGCTAACTGTGATGTCAAAAGTTGAAAATAATGACCTGCACTTTTTCCCTTACCAGGCCACTTCCGCTTTTCCACCAAATTGAAAGCCAAATCGGCGTCGCCTTCCGAAATGCGCTCAGTCATCAACTCCCAATTATGTGTCCAACGGAATGGTGAAGTCACTTTTGGCACACTCCGAACACTTTCTCCGTTGCAATCACTCTGTTTTGTTGTATTGTACTTGCGAGTACAGTCTGGGTGCCCTTCGTTTGGGGGTTATAGCCTTTCGTTTGGGTCAAAACGGACAAAGGACCCAAAAATAGGGATTTTTCTTGTTTTTGAATTGTTTTTTTACCTTGAAGAAACTTCAAACTTCACTTGTGAAGGGACCCAACTCCAATTTCAGTATGAAATTTTTTAAAGAAAATGAAATGCCCCTTGAACTTCTATGCCCTTCGAGCCCACTTCACTTAAATCCAACGATGGGTTTCAATCCAACGGCCCTCCTTGTACACAATCCCCACCATGGATGTGCACAATCTCCTCAATCTGATGGTTCTGAACACTTTTGTGCCCGTGACCTCCTCCCTCTCTCTCTCTTCCACGAGTTGTAGCTATGGCTGCCCTCAGAGAATCAAACTAGCACCCTCACGCTTCCACGGCCAGCCACGATCTTCTCAGGTCTGATTTGCACTGCTAGGGTGTCCTCCTCTGGAACCTCACAGCTTCCAAAAAGGTTCAGAATGGAGAGAAATCCGCTTTCTTGAGCTTTCAAAAAACTACTCTTGGCTTCCTATTCATAGTCTTCTGACATGCTTATCCTCTTCCTCTGAGATCGCCCTACTGTTGGAAAGCTGATGCTTCAATCCGTTTGTCAAACAGTGTCCAATTGAATGCACACTGACTGGAAACACCAAGTATCCTTCTTTCAGAATTTCAAAATTCCGTTTGCTGAGGTTCTGATTCAGCTGACAACTCTTGTCTCTGAATCCTCACACAGTCTCAAGCTCACCAAGCTTCTATGTGCTAAACTCTCTGCCCCAGTGCTTCTCCTTCCGTCTTCAACCCGCCGTAAACCCCGAACTCTCAAAAGACAGTTCTTCCGAAGCTCTCTTCAATGACGATGTTGTACTGTGTACACTCCCTGTACGGCTCCGATACCAACTTAGAATTTGCTTTGAATAGGAACACAGATCATGCTACACAGTAACATAGACAAAAAACACTCTCCACACCAAGCTCACGTAGCAATTGTACTCAAAATGAAATTACACTGTACATATAGTTGTTCACTCAGGCAACCCATGCATGACCCAGGTTGTCGTTGGCAGGATGCGTGTCCCGTCGACTTGCCTCGTGGCGAGGCCAACTGATCCTTGTCAACTGATAGAACCTGCAATACAGTAACACAGTGATTCTACTTTAATTCTAACTGTTTTGGATGTATTTTCTCTCGAACAAAATGAAATTGAATTCCGATATGTTTAGCTTTAGAATGAAATTTAGGATTGAGAATAAGTTGAATGCATCTGATATTATCGTAGAATGTGTGTACAGTTTAAATGCATACAAATGCACGATCTTTCTAAAACGATACTCTGAAATAGAGAGGAGGATCAAAGAATTGTGCTCTGATTGAATGTCTGATCGATTTATCATCAATTCATCATCTTTCAGAGTGATCTGTTATTGAATATTTATACATGGTAGCAGTACAATCATGAGAATGCTTAATAGATAGATTTACAATCTGGATAAAGGCACTACGTGTTGTTAGTAGTCACTATTGGACAAAATCTATTCTGATGGAGATTCTGCAAAAATCATGGGAGTGTGAAGATGGATGGTCGACTCAATAGTCAACGGTCAGATCGACAATTGATGTCAACTTTAGCAGCTTCGACGATTGTCGAGTCGAGTGTCTTTGATGGGTTCGGATCAGAGCGGATTTGACAATTGTCAATTGGATTTTTGTCAAACTGATATATGTTTGCGATTTCCATGTATTTCTACAAACTATTCAAAAACACATATATTTATGCAGAGTATGCAACTGTACAAGTATTTACAACGAATGAATGGATCTAGATTAATTAAAAGATTAGGGATGGAGAGGATAGGAATCCAACGCCCCCCTTAATCTGGATCCTTGAATGCCTTGATTTTCAAATTCATGATAGTATAGAAACTCTTGTGTGTAATGCTTTTGTAAACATATCGCTGCCATGGACTGGGATCTGAAAACCTGCAAACTCACCTCCTTGTTGAGTATCATGCTTTTTATATAGTGGTACGTAATCTAGATATGCTTGCTCCTAGAGTAAAATCTAGGATTGGTCGATAATGCTATAGCACTCTGATTGTTGCACCGAATGATTGTTGGATCAGTTTTCTGAGACCAATGTCAGACAATAGATTCCTCAATCAAATTGTCTCTTTAGTAGCTTGAAAGATTGCAACGTATTCTGACTCAGTCAAAGACATTGCGATGGAGGTCTGCTTTCGACCGTTTTAGGATACTAGACCATTATTAAATATGAAGACAAATCCAAAATCAGTACCTTTGCCGAGTAATATAGAGAAGCCCTTTGTTTCTATCTCTATGGATTTGGATTCTGAGACAATAACGTGCTTCTCCCAGATCTGTCATCTCAACTTCTTGGGATAGCATTCTCTTATGTCATGCCCACGACTGGTCTTGGGTAGTGTGTCCACGCTAGGGATCAGTAGACCAACAGCCCATAAGTTCATTGTGACTATAATGGAATTGGGGCCCTTTTGTGTATAAGGTCATAATTAATGGCTGTAGGCCTAAACTCATGATGGTGGATTTGTATGGGTCTATCAGTGAGTCATTGGAGAACTGGATGACGTGGCCTAGTATAATGATCGCCAAGTGAAGATCTTCAAGAATCCTGTCACATGCAAACCAAAAGGACACTTGTGGAGCATAAACCACCCAACCAAACGAAAAAGGCTAGTCATTACCCTAACCACTTCGCCCCCAAGCCACAATGAATGAATACAAGAGAGGAGAGGATTCTAGCTCATGAATATGAAATTCCAATAGGGATATGGGCGAGTTTCCATAGTATATATTCTCTCCAAGAGGAGAGTATTCCTCTTAGGATCCCTATGCAACCTATAATAAGCTATTGATCTCCTATTCCTGCATTATAGCAGTCAAAGACCATGCAAGTGCTCTTATGTCCAATTATAGGTCTGGGCCCTCATATGATTATGAACTACTTTACCGACTAGCCCGAAATGACGAGGCATAACTAATAATTATATACATTGGAGTGACCGGCTATCCATGTTAGGAATTATTCCGAATCTCTCATACTGGACATGGACATAAGCACTCAGAGATAGAACGATTTCTTAATTGTTTATCTCTGGTTCTGAGTACCTTTTCAGGTTCCAAAGGAACACTAAGCGATAAGTCCTCCAAATGGTTTCTGGATCTTAGAAGACTTTGTCTAACATTTATCGAAGATCTAGGTTGAAAACCATATACTAGCATAAGCGGACTATAACCTATAAATGTAATTGGTCATGCCACCACGATGAAGCTTTCCCCCGGAAGAACATAATTACACTCTCAATTAACCTTGTTAATTTCCAACTTCAAATTTTCTTTACCTAGCATCTCAATGACTTGAGTTGTGCCCTCGTTTTGAGCAGAAGTTCATAACATGTCCAGGCTTACTACAGTGAAAACACACATTCGTTTTTCTAGTCTTTTTCCGGGATATAACAGTTTTCTCAGAAAGAAGAGATAGAGATTACTAAGCAAATTGAAAATCATTTGAAGATGGGTCACATTCAGCCAAGTAAGCCACCATGGGGTGCTCATGTTCTTCTGAAAGCGAAGAAAGATGGAGGCTTCCGGATGTGTGTTAATTACATGGGGTTGAATAAGATAACTATAAAGAATAAATATCCCTTGCCTCATATGGATGACCTGGTAGATCAATTAGGTGGAGCTAAATACTTCACAAAAATAGATCTGAGAACTGGATATCATCATATTAGTATTCATCCGAGTGATGTGCAAAAGACTAGCTTTCAAATGAGATTTGGTCATTATGAATTTCTTGTTTTTCCTTTTGGGTTGACGAATGCACCGGCTACGTTGCAGCAGATGATGAATGATCTTTTTCGTCCATATATGGGAAAGTGTGTGGTTGTATTCTTAGATGATATTCTCATCTATAGTAGAACACTTAAGGAACGTTTGAGTCATCTTAAGATTGTCTTAGATATAATCAGACGAGAGAAACTATATTTCAAAGAATCTAAATGTGAGTTCTTTAAGCATGAGTTGTTGTACCTCGGTCATAGGTCACTCGTAGTGGCTTGAAGATAGATGAGAGTAAGGTGGTCAAGACTGTGCTTGAGTGGCCGATACCAAAGACGGTTAGAGAAGTTAAATCTTTTCTCGATTTTACAGTTTTCTTTTGAAAGTCAATTGAAGATTATGCGAAGGGAGCAGGGCTTTTAAATAATATGACTAAAGGCAAAGGTAGAAACACGAAAAAGAGAGGTCAACCTAGTCCACCTATTGAGTGGAATGATGAATTGAACCAATGCTTTGAGAAGCTCAAGCAAATGGTTTTCTTCAGCTCATGTTTTACAAATTGCGGATCCAGATGTACCTTAAGTCGTGCAAACTGACGCAAATGATTCAATGATAGGAGCAATTCTTCTACAGAATGATAGGCCGATAGCGTATGAAAGCAAGAAACTCAAAGGACCTTAGTTGTGTTATACAACTCAGGAGAAGGAGTTATTTGATGTGGTACATGCACTTAAAACCTGGAGGCATTACCTTTATGGTAGTGAGTTTATAGTGTATACAGATCACCAGCCTCTAAAGTACTTTTGTAATCAGAATAATCTGAGTGGTCATAAAGCATGTTGAGCCGAGCTTATGCAAGAATTTGATCATGAGATACGATATGTCAAGGCAGCTCTAACCAAGTTGTGGATGCGCTTAGTCAGAATGGTAAATTAAATGAACTTTCATTTACCCAGATTTCCACTGATCTATATCTTTCATTGAGAGGGAGGTGTGAATCAGATTCTCATTTTGGTCCCATTTGAGAGATTGTTGAGATAGGAAAAAATGAGAATGGAATAGAGATTTACTCATAGAGGTCTCAAGTTAAGCCCCGATGTGCATGACCTGGTCTGTTTGGGGGAGGGCGCAATGAACAACGAGGCCTAGCACCCCACTTTAGGGCACTGGCCACATTCGGTGCCCAATGCTCCAAAGGGGGCACCTAGCCCCATGTGCTCATGAAAAAAAAAAGAAATGGCGCATTGGCGCCATGCCCCAGCGTGCCCCCTCTTAACCTAGCGGCCTAGAGGGGGACCCAGCCCCACACCATGCGCCCAAGGTGGCAAGGGCCGGGGCCCCAATGTGCACGGCCCCCCTCCCCCCCTCTCGTCTTTAACCTCAAAATTTCAAACTTTATTTTGTATTGAACTCCCCGTTTAAGACATTAATCTTCCCCATTCTCTTCTTTAACATCAAAATTTTAAAATTTATTTTGGATGGGAATCTCCCCTTTTAAACATTAATCTTAGACATGTCAAAGTATCATCTCACATCATCCAAGGTAAAAAAGTTTGCCTTTAATTTATTTAATATCACTAAATGTTCAATTTCTTTTTAACTATATATTATTTGGCTGTACAACTCGGGCAGCCTATGTGGCAATCCTTAAAGGGTCTTTTTTGGATTCTAAACTCCCATAATGTTCATACCGGTTAAGTCAACTGCTAAGGCTTCGGATTTAGCCTAGATCTTTGTGGAAAGATTATTCAAGCTTTATGGATTGCCAAGTGATCTAGTTAGTGATAGAGATCCTAAATTTTACAGGTCACTTTTGGTCAACTGTATTCCATAAGCTAGAAACCTTGCTTAGTTTTAGTTTTGCTGATTATCTTTAATCAGATGGCCAAACTAAGAGAACTAATCAGACTATGGAAGATATATTGAGAACATATGTGTCTCACATGCAATCTCAGTGGGAAGATTATGTTTCTTTGATTGAGTTTACTTACAATAGTAGAAAACAGTTATAGTCTGTTTATGCTAATGTACGGTTTTCAATCTAGATCTCCGGTAAATGTGGAGACAAGTCTGTTAAGGTCCAGAAAGTTGCGGATTTCTTGCATGATATGCATGAAATGTTGCAAGTGGCCCGTGATTGTATCCGAAGTGCTTAAGATAGAGCTAAGCACTATGCTGATCTTAAGAGGTCTCCCAAATATTTTAAAGCTCATGACTGGGTGGTATATCTTAGAATACCTAAATATTCTAAGACTATGCGTAGGAGGAAGCATTATAAATTCTCTACCAGATATTGTGGACCATTTCGACTATTCATTTTTAATCTTCATCCGCTACATTATCTAACTCTACAGTTTTATGCATATTTTTACATAGTCTGCAAAAATACTCGGAAATCGCTCAATTTCTAGGAAGTACTAATTGGATGGATGCCAGCTCACTATGGCCAACTGCCCATTAAGATGTGCAACCTAATTAGATGTGCTACTAGACTAGCCGCATTTTGCTTAGTATAATTAGCTGATCATACTTCTATTATTTCTAATGCTTTTCAAAGTATTCATAGAATCAAGTAGTTTTGCTACTAGCGCTTACTACTTATCAGCGGAAGGGCAAATTCAGGCAAAGATTTTCAGTTACTCAAAGATAACTTAGAATATGTGGTTTCTATCGGCAATTGTCTTGTGCTCATCATCATCTATTTCATGCTGAATTAATCTATCCTTTATTGCGTTCAGTATTATATTAGAATTTATGCACCTCTGTGATAGTTTTGTGGCTGATAAATCTCATATTGCTTTTGTTTGATAATTCATTGTTTGGCTACATAATCATTATAGTACTTACGATTTCAAAGTTAGTTACTATAAGATTGAATGTGACTTCAACTACAAGAGGACGGGTGATTTCCAAGGCTTTTTTTGAGCATTGTTTTGAAAGATAGTTTTTAAAATGAGTCGCGGGGGGATCAGATTGCTCGAACCTTGGGTCCGATTTTTGGCCTCAGTATAAGCCTACCAAATTTGAGCTTGTTTTTGAAACATTTATAGAGAAGCTTATAGAGAGGCATATAGAGAGAGTTATAAAGAGGGTTATAAAGATGGTCAAGGTGGCAAGAGGCATTCCAGGACACTCTATTAACCGAGGGTAATACCGAGACTGATGAAAAAAAGGCCCCTTGGTATAAACCACGGTATAAAACATAATTTAAATGGATCTCACTATTGGAATTTGTTACCTATCAACACATTGAATTCCATTTTTTATCAACATTGGTTGCCATATGCACAAGTGAATAAAGAAATTTATGTATCACAAAAAAATGATGACCACAAATTGTGTACTCACATGTGTCAACTATTTGTTTGATGTTAACTAGTCAATTAACAAAGTGTAATCGCATTTGTGAGCAATATGATTAATATTACAATGAGTTGAAATACATCATACTATCTTACTTATTCATTTGGTGGTTCATTGTTATCATTTATCGCGTCATCATGCAACAAATCCACCAAACCAAATGAGTCTATCTCTAAATGTACCCAAATATCTCCTATAGCTTCATCATTAATAAGCTAATTTTCAAAAGCTCAACATTAGCTTGTTGCACATGATCATCCTCCAAAAATGTGTCATCGAATCCATCATCACGATCTTGTTCATGAGGTGCATCAGTTGGCAGCACCATGTCCTCCGTGACATCTCTATCTTTGTAGTGGGTTTCTTTCCTTGCCTATCGTGAATCCAAGATCTAGTCAATCTAGCATCAAAGAGACAAAGTTAGTTGTCACGCGTAGGTTTGTTCCCATGAGAGCGATAGTATAGTTCAGATTTCAGCATGAATGGAAGATCCAAATCTAACTCTAACATCCATTAGCCCTAACCATTAACACTACACATCCATTAACACTACACATCCCCAACAAGATAGCTTACTCTTTCTCTCTCTCCCTTTCTCTCTCATAAAAAGTATAATAACATACAATCCCAATAACATTCAGATCCAACAATTAGCAAAAACCAAAGAAAGCATGAGAGATGGAGGAAAAGTGATAGAGAGCAAGGACATTTATCAATCCAATCCTGAAGAGAACCAATCTGCTTTATTGAAATGAGAAAATGAACATGTGTAGGAACTCGAGTTGGTCCCTTTTTATAGTAGAGAGGAGGACCCTAGCCTCTGAATCCTATTGGTCCATTTCTGCCTCCCTAATTATTCAAATTTAAAAAAGAGTGGGAACCATCCAAATTGGAGGGAAACCCAACTTTATTCACTAACTTGACATTTAGGCCCTGCGACATTAAAAGTCCCGCAAAAAGGCCTACAATCCTTTTATTGACTTTCTAATTAATCAAATCACTATGTGATCATCGGGTTGGACTTACACACGTAGGGTCCCAAATCCCTCTCACTTATTAACTAGGGTAGGGTTGCCTTGGGATCCGCAAACCCTCCAACAGTATCCCCCCACCAAAACTGGTGGCGGTCCCACGACACCTGCGAGATGCAATTATTGGGGACTTTTATTGGCTTTGCGTCGAATCTTTATTAAATGATACTGCACCTTCTCCATAAAATCGAGACGAGTAGTATTAAAATTCAAATTGTGGGGCAGAAAACAACGATGGGCTCCGAAAATTCACTTTGAGATCGTCCATGATGTGAAGCGTGATCCCCAGGAGTCTCCCATCCACGAAAATATAAATGAGCAACCGGCAGTTGATCTTTCTCTCTCTGCTATGCTTGTAAAGCCTTGCGGAAGTCCACTGATATTGTCCAACTGTAGGGCTGATGGATGATTGGCCAATTGGGCATATGGATGGTGATCTTGTCCATAGCCAATCCCAAATCTCTCTCATTTATTCCTTCTCGACCTTGGCACATAATAAGGATCAACCTGCAATTGGCGAGGGCTGGCCATATAACTCCTGATTGATTCTAGAGTTTTCTCAAAAATGGTAATTCTCTATGATGGCTGCTCTCCCAATGCAGGTATTTTGTCCAACTCTTTGTCAGCTTCTATCGCGGAGGTCTTGAACTTAAGGACCCATCCACCATGCGAGGACTCATGCGGATGTTGCGATAAAAAGCTCTGTATCTGGTCCTTGACGTTGATGGGCCTTTTAAATAGTGGTGTGGTCCTTGATGAGGATAGACCCGCTTGCACTGCCGATAAAATTGGCGGTTGTTATGGTATGTCTGGAGCTCCCCTCTGGTCCATGCCCAAATCCATCCTATATCCATTGGTACATCTTCTTGGCGTGTAGGAGAGAATTGTGGCGTGACCGGTACGGGGATTTGTGGTACGGCTTCCAAAGCCTGAGCGGTTGCTTTTTCATAGGCATTGATGGTCTCCTTAGCCTTGGCAAAGTCAGTTGAAGCTGCTCCTTTAAACTTGTCAAAGCGGCCTTGGAATCCCTGAAGGGCCACTTTGTACGTTTTCACTTTCTTGAACAAATACGCGATCTCCGTCGGTGTGAACGGATGATCTGGTATCTGTGTCCGAAGATACGCATCACGCTCAAGGGTGGTCGCATCCAATTCACCTTGGAGATGCATGCGATCTTGCTCCGCCATCTGTAATTGACCCTTTAGCAGTTGCACATGTTGTTTTGCATCCTGCACGGCCTTATCCACATGATCTTGTACAATTGTCAGGGCATTTTGCAAGGAGCTGACGTATCCTTCCAGGCGATAAGCCTGTTGCTGGGCCATCTTCTTTTCAGCTTCAAATTTGTCTTCGTGCTGCTTGGCGATCTTCAAGTCTCGATCCAGTTGGACAATCTTCTGGTTGATGAGCGTGTTTTCCAATTCCAAATCTGGAATTCTCTGTTCCATTTCTTTTTTCTTGTCAAGCACAAACTGGATCACTTGCGCAAGGCTTGAGACCAAACCAAGAGCATCACCAAAATCTACTATCGTGGAGGCGACAGCAGCAGGAGGACCTGATGGTACTGTCCTTGGTTGGCGTGAAATAGATGCCGGTACTTCTTCTTCTTCAAAAATGTCTTCTTCCTCAAAACCCTCAGGCGGGGTGCCATCAAACTGCTTCGGTGATTTCACAGCTTGGTCGACCCGAAGTGTGGCTGGGGCATCTTCAACTTGAAATTGTTGGCTTGAGTCTTCAACACCAACAGTAGTGTCATGGATTTGTTCGAATCCTCTTCTAGGGGATTGGAGCTCAAAGCGCGCAGGGCTCTGGGGCATTTCAAAAACTTTGATGGCCCCAAGGGGGTCGGAATCATCGAACATATCCATGAGATACTACGTGTTTGGGAAAGTAGCTTCGGTGTGCGGGGTTGACGCGGCCTAGGTAACTGTGAAGGGAATGGTAGCCCCAATGGTCACAGGCTATCCTTGTGTGGAAGCAAAGGCAAGGGGAATAGAAAGCTCAATGCGAACAACAGCATGGGCCAGAAGCGCAACTGACGATGTATGCCTAGTGCGATGTCGTGACGCAGAAGGCGAGTCAGGAATGACAATCTCGCTGCGTGGACGACGTCAACTATGTGAACTCGAGGCCTGGTGAGATGACTCGATCGGTGCTTCTTCATAGACCGAAGCACATAATCTAGGTGGAAGCCATGGATTTTGTTTTCTAAGTGAGAAGCGGCTAGAAGAAACAACAAAGAGCCAGCAACAAACTGCTGCTTAGTATTGCTCTTAATAGCTCGTTTGAGCTCACCAGAAATAGTCTTAAACCAATTATATGGTTCAAGAGAGGCTTTGGCCAACTTGGTATAGGACTCAACTATCCTATGGAGGATTTGTGAAGTGATGTGGTTTTTCATGAGGTGGCCAACCACCAGGAAGTTGTTCAGTAGCTGGGCAACAACGTGTATGGAAGGCTCATTGATGGCATCAAGGAGGTATCCATCGTTGGTCCAGTGCAAATCATTGGTGAGGTCGATGTATGGCATTATGGCAAGTTTGGCCTGCTTATGGTTGGGTGAGGCTTGGGTACCTGACGCTATACCTATGGCTGCAAGGGCGGCCTCAGTGACGCGCACCTTGTGTGTTGCTCCCTAAAAGGTGATATAAAATTTGGATTTCTCTTCCTTCCACGTACTGAAGGCAAGAGTGATGATATCCATATTGATTCTATCAAAAAAGGCTCTCTCATGAATGCCCATTGCAGTGAGCAGAGGCTCCGCAAGGGTCATCCACTGAGTGACCATGCTTGTGCTAGGAAGGACCATGATGTCCGTTGCAGATGGGACATCACGGTAAATAGTATAACACAGAGAGTGGGAAGTATCTGTAGAAGACATGATGAGCCAAAAGGAAATGTAAGACACACAAAAGTATATCAGGAAGCAGTTCTTTGGTCACAGAAAAATTTTGCAAGAGCTTCGCTAGCACAAGTGATGAATGAATCAAATTTAGCCAACTTATAGGTGAATTTGCTGGGTCCATTTCACTGAATATTAGTTTAGCTGATCAGTTTAGAAGCAAAATTTGCAGGCATGTATAGTACTGTGAAAACAAGCTATAAAAATCTCGACGAAGGTTTTTGGAGATCTGAACCTATCAGACGAACGTTTTCCAGGCCTAGCGAAGGATAAACCTTCGCCCAAGAGGGTCCTTTGTCCAGGTACTGTCATAAATGCATTTTTTCAAGACCTGAGGCTATGTGCAATCTAATTTTGACATTTTAAGATCATCTAGCAGGTCGGTGAAGGTTCCCAAAATGGCATAATACTGATTCTTCGCCTGACTCAAAAAATAGATTTTTCCTAGACAGGAACCTTTGCCCAACTCAAATTAGATAAATCTGAAGTGGATGTACAATCTGGAGGCTCAGCAAAGGTTTCTGATATTGTATAGGCCAAATCTGACCAAAATAGTGATTTGCTAAGTCATTTTTCATAAAAAATATTGTTCTTCCTTTTTCCCATGCTGATGACTTTTCTGACTTTTGCTGATCAGTCTTTTCTCAAATGTTTTTTATTGTCTTTTTCACACAAAAACTAAACAAATGAAATTTTTGCAAACAACAAATTGAAAAACAAATTATTTTTTTTTTAAAAAAATCCTTGAGATCAAGCTTGTCGGTCTGGCGGAGCCGGCTGCCAAAACTTGCGTAATTGGCTGCCATTCACCGGAGTATTAAATCGTATTCCATCCAAGTGCTCAAGAATTACTACGCCATAGTTCAAGATTTCCTTCACTTTATACGGGCCTTCACCAGTAAACTTTAATTTTCCCTTGATCACCTTGGTTTTGTAAATCAATGCAAGATCTCCTGCTTTCAGATCCTTTTTGTGCAAATCGACGATCGTGCCATGCCTTCCGGCGGGCTTTCTCTACTGCTAAGGCATGAACTGCCATCAATCGAGTTTCACATAATTTATGCAATGCTTCTTGACATAGTTGTGAAGACTTATCATCATATAACCGTTCGGTTGTCGCTATGCGTAAAGATGAGATTAAAAATTCAATCGGCATGACAACATTTTGACCATAGACTAGTTGAAAGGGTGTTTGATTTGTACTATTTTTGTAAGTGATTCTGAATGCCCATAATGCTGCATACAGTTTATGTTTCCAATTAGACCGTAAAATCTGTGTATAACAGAAAAATCTTCCAGTAAACACTTTATTGTTTGATTAACAAAGTGTGTGCCCCGGTCATTGACAATCTCAATCGGACATCCAAATCTGATTATAATATTTTCATACAAAAACTTGGCCGTAGATTTTGCATCAACAACTTTGACAGCTTTGGCTTTGTGCTAAATCGGCAAAGAAGATAATAAAAATTCGATAGTAGTTCGCATGATCCATAAACACATAAACTTCACGAATTATTGTTGGTGGTGGCAATTCCACAATAACCTTGATCTTAGAATAATCGGTGGCAATACCATGTCTTGATATCAGATGTCCAAGCACAACTATGTGGGAAACCCATATCTGGCATTTTTCTGGATTTAGAGAAATTTGATATATGTGGCATCTTTCAAATACTTTCTCCAATCGATCCAGGTGGTCTGCATCTGTACTATGGACTCCCAGGTCATCCAAGTAAATTTCAAGGAATTTCTGTAGGTAATCTTTAAAAGCAAATTGCATTACTCATTGAAACGAACTTGGTGCATTATAGAGTCCAAATGACATTACTTTGTAAGCATAGGTGCCCCATTCTGTTGCAAAAGTGGTTTAGTGGCGATCGACAAGTGATATCTTAACCTAGTTGTATCCACTAAATCCATCCAGGAAACTATAAGCTTTCGCTCCAGCAAGGCGATCCAAAATGCTTTCAGTAAAAGGTAACGAAAAGTGATCCTTCTGCGTCACTTTGTTCAACGCCTTGAGATTCGTTCACGATGTGCTTTAGGTAACATGATAACCACATCATCCAATGTATAACGTTTAAAATGCTCGGGCATATCATGTTGAGCTACCTCTGCTTGTTCCTTTTCGAAAAGACTTGTCTTGGATTTTCGCTTATCCTTCTTAGCACGAATGTATTGCTAGAATTCTGACTTGTAGAATCATCCTCAACTTTTCCTTTGCCTTTGTCCCGTAAGGGTGGCACATTCACTGAATCAATCTTTTGAGAAGGATTTTCCCATTTCAGGACCGTATTATAATGTTGCTTACCTTGTTTCTTCGTCATCGATCCTGTGATCCTATCTTTCTTCAATATAATTGCTTTAAGCGGTTTTATTGTTGGTTCATCAGGAACATTATGCTCTCCAAATCTGGTCAGATCCATATGATTGAGAATCTGCTCATCCGTAAGTTTTGCATTGCCATCATAAGTCAAGGCATGGCTCACAGATATGAAATCCTCTTCAATCGGATCTGGTATAGGTTCCGTTGATATCCAGGCTACATTCAGTATATTCAATGGAAACGTGATTGGTGTATCCAAAGTTCGATCTAATAAAGAAATCTCGCTCAAATCTGATTGATTATCTTGTTGACACATATATCCTACTGTACAATCAATCGTTGCAAGAGCTTAATTCTAGTTAACAGTATCCCTTTGAGAATCGTAATGAACTCCCAAATTTTTCTCTGGACGGTCACAAGTATGATCCGTTGTTGACGATTCGTCATCTTCTTTTTGAGCCACTGGTTTGATAGTCCAAGATGTAGGATCAACTTTAACTGCACGTTCACGATTTGCAAAAGTGATTTTTTGGTACCCCACTTATGAAATACTTGCGCAACTCGTAACCATGGATGTCCCAATAGAACTCGGTAGACATTTGGCGCTTCTGGTAAGTCCATTACTACAAAAGTAATGATGTACTCCCGCAATTCTGACAAGTATATCTTCAATCATTCCATGCAGACGAACTGTTATTTGATCAGCTAGCTTAATTGCAAAAGTCGCAGACTTGATCTTTGTAAGACCCCATTTTGTACATAGCTTTGTAGAAATCAGATTAACTCCTGAATCACAGCTGCTTCCTTAGGAAATTGTCTATGTTGTATCGATAGAATGATGTTCTTTTGTTCACTTTCCCAAGCGGCTCCAATATGGAGTACTTCATTAGATTCTTCAAATCCAGCACAATAGAAAGTGGGCGCTCTTGATGGACTTTTGGTTCTACTTGAGCTAAATTTTGTGCTAAGACTTCTTTTGCTTTTGGCACCAACTTCAGGAACTCTCCCAATGAAATATTGATCTTACTAGACAAAATATTCATGAGCAGTTTTGTTTGCAGCGCTTCTGGTTCAGTCATCTTGAAGGGTCCTTCATGATGATGCAACTGATCATTCATAATAATACATGAATTTCTTGGAGGTTGCAATGGTGAAGAACGAAATGTGAAAGATTCAACTAGTTTTCACATTTTGCAATATTTTCATATTTGGCATATTGAGGCCAAAACTTGTTTTAGACTTAGAGGTTGACTTTTCAAAGTTCATTAGTCTAAATTTCATTTGAATAAACACTTTTTGAAAGTGTGGGAAAGTTAGAATGCAAGTTTGAGTAGATTCAATTTGAATAGTTGGGTACATTGAATCTAGACCCAAAATTAGTAGGGTTAGCATTTTAGTGGGAAAGCCAAGTGGCCAAATAGAATTTGGACCTGTTATAAAAGGATGTAACTCGTGGAGAGAGCAATCTTCTTTCTTCTCTATCTCATTTCATGCTTATACATGGTTCCCTTGGGTTCTACTATCCATTGGTGCACTATCTTGGTGATTGCTTGCAAATCTATGTGTAGAATGATCTATATTTGCTATTTTTGGATCCACACATGTGAAATACAGTAGCTTGCTGGTTTTGTATGGACAACAACAGTACATAATCATTTCATTCAAGTTTGATCAAGTTCTATTGGTGTTTGCATCTCAATTTGTGTGTAGATGCTGATTTTTCTACATTGGTGAGATTGGTAGTGTATTTCTCTTTCTAACCAAAGATCATTCAAGTAGATTGGATCTTAAGGATTTGAAATCTTTCACATGGTATCAGAGCTTGTGTTTCAGGTTATGAAGGAGGAAATCAGATCTATCAATGATTTGGTAAAGATATCAAGTCTGGAGCATGCTGAAGAGGATTCTACACCAGAATCGGATTTTTTGCTTTTGTAGATTGGATCTTTTGTAGATCAACACTAAATAGGTCAATATACTTGTTCAATTCTGATTTTTGAATTCACATACTGGATTTGGCCAATTTTTTGGATCATTGAATCAGCCTAAGTGGTGGCTTATAGATTGCATATCAAATTTTCAGCATTTGCATGTAGATTTGGAATAGTCAATTTTTTGTGATTTTGTCAAAACCCTAATTTTGACTGGATCTCTAGATAGTGAGGCTGTTGGACTTCATTTGAGTGTGTTTCAATCTTAGGAAGTGGAAAAAGTCATTAGATTGAGGATAGATCATAGGCTGATCAAGATTCCATGATTCTATGTGTTGATTTGCTTGGATAAGTGCTAGAAGAGAATTTGTGAGATGGTTTCAAATCTTGGTGATTTCTTTTGAAGAAATTGTTGTTGTTCGAAGGAGTGCTATGTGCATTGAAACAGGTTGAAAGAGAAGATCAAGTCATTGCTACATGGCAACCTCAATTGGAGTCATGTTGGAAGCCAATGATAGGCTTACCTCAAGTAACTATTCATTGTGGAAAGTGAGGATGGAGTAACTTCTTGAGATGAATGATGTTTTGGACATTGTTGTAGGTTTGAATAAGAGACCAGCAACACAACAAGATCAATTGATGTATGACAAGAGGGCCAAGAAGGCTCTACACATGATAAAGATGAATGTTACTAATGAACTTCTCAAAGAAGTTGGTAAGTGCACATCATCTTTGGAAGCTTGAAATTCATTAAAGAAGCTTTATGAATCCAAGTATGCTTCTAGAGTGTTAACTCTAAGAAGGAAAATCTTTTCTTGTTTAAATGAAGAAAGTCCAAGTACTTTTGTCTTGAGAATGAAAGCATTGAATGATGAGTTAGCTTGCATAGATGAAAGCATTAAGGAAGGAGAGCTTATTCAAGTGATTCTTAATGGCTTGTTGGATGCTCATGCTAACATTGTTCAAATATTCAAAAGACTTTGCCAAGTTTGATGGATCTTCAAGAGATCTTGATCAATGAGGAATATAGGCTTCAATAAAGAGGTGGACCTACATCGACACTTCAAGAGGATGCTATGTTCACAAAGGGCAAATTCAAGGGCAAAACCAAAAGTAAGTGGTCTAGAGGGCAAGATCAAGTGGATACTTCTTCAAGTGGCAAAAAGAAGGATAGATCAAAGCTCAAGTGCTTCTATTGTGGCATCAAAGGACACTTTGCAAGTGAGTGCTACAAGAAGAAGAGAGATCAAAGAGACAAGCAAGGTAATCTTACTCTTGATGAGGATGGTTTGGATGTTCAAGATGCAAATGATGATGCTTTTGTGATGTCTTCATGTATGCTTGCTAATGATGGAGATCTAGATCCTTGGTGGATTGATAGTGAAGCAAGTTCACACATGACCTTTCACAAAGAGTACTTCACTTCTTTGTTGGCATATGGAGATGACAAGAGGGTGATCTACACGGCCAATGATGGTGAGTGTGCAATCAAAGGGATTGGCACAATTCCTATCTCTCTCTCTACAAATAGGAATGTTCTTTTGGAGGATGTCTTGTTTATTCCATCTATTACCAAGAATTTGCTTAGTGTGAGTCAAATGCTAAGTAAGGGCCTCAAGGTGGAGTTTGATGGAGATGCTTGTTTGATCAAAAGGAAGGATGTCTTGATTAGAAAAGGTAAAAGACAAGGGAAGTTGTTCAAACTAGATGCTTGTGTTATTGCTAACCAAGTTGGATGTGTTTCAAGAGAGCAAATTTCTATTCAAGAGGTTTGGCATAAAAGGATGGGACACCTCAACTTCAAGTCATTGGAGGTAATGGCAAGGAAGAAGGTTGTGATTGGTCTTCCAAGTTCCTTAAGTAATGTCAAGCATGTTTGTGATTCTTGTGCTTTGTCTAAGTCACATAGACTACCTTATACTAGATCTATTTCTAGATCTACAAAGCCTTTTCAACTTGTACATTTGGATATTCATGGATTTACTACAATCAGCAATAGTGGAGCTAAGATGTATGTAACATTCATTGATGATTTTAGTAGATTTTGTTGGATCTATCTACTAAAGAGCAAGGATGAAGTGTATGATGTCTTTGTCAAGTTCAAAAATGCAAGGGAGAACCAATTTTCCATAAAGATCAAGTGCTTGAGAGGTGACAATGGTGGTGAGTACATATCTAACAAGTTCAAGGCCTTTTGTGATGAGCATGGGATGAAGAGGGAGTATACAACATCAAGGACCCCACAACAAAATGGAGTGGCTGAAAGGAAGAATAGGACTTTACGTGAAAGTGCTAAAGCTATGAGGTTAAGTGCTAATCTTGACAAACCATTTTGGGATCAAGCTTTGTTGTGTGCCAATTTCTTGTGCAATATGTGGCCGAGTGCTATTTTGGATGAGGACACCTTTTGAGATGCTATTCAAGAGGAGGCCGAGTGTCAACTTTCTAAGAACCTTTGGATGCACATGCTATGTCAACATTACTCTTGATGATAGAACCAAGGAGGATCCATCTTCAAGAAGAGGTTATTTTGTTGGATATAGTGAGGTGAGTAAAGCCTATAAGGTTTACATTCCTTCTACTAACAAAGTGATTGTTGGTAGAGATGTCATTTTTTATGAGGGGAACATTCCAAAGGTGTCTTAAAGCATGATTAATGGTAGAGTGGATGGATCTAACATTCTTGATGTTGATGAGAAGGATCTTACTTTGGATGGTGGTGATGATGGACCTTCATCAAGTCAAAAGCCAGGAGAACATCAAGAGAAAGACAAGTACCTTCAAGGCTCACATATGATCAAAAGGGTAAGCAAGTAGTTTCTGAAAACTATGTTGCTTTCCTAACCTCTTTGGATGAGCCTACAAGTGTAGATCAAGCAAGGAAAGAAGAGGAGTGGATCCAACCAATGGATCTCGAGTATCGATCTCTTATGAAGAGTCGACATCTTTTGGAGGATCTTCTTGTGTACATGGAGCTATGCAAGTGGATGGATGTTATCTTGCTGTAAAATCAAGTAATGGATATGGAAAACAAAGTTTGTTCAATGACTTTGATGGTCAAGTTGAAGATCAACAGGTTGATCTCAAAGGGCTTCAACTAGTCAAAAGGAAAGTTGACAATTTGGAGCTAGTCAAGAGCATCAAAGGAGAGGTAATTGACAAAGATGTTATGGATATGTTTTTGCAGCATATTTAAGACTCAAGTAAGGTCAAAGGATCAGCAAGGAAGTGTTGTTCAAGTCTACTTTACTTGTTCTATCTCATGTTTGAGCAATTTCATGTGAATGTGTGCAAATTGTCAAGATATGGTAAAACTAGTTACATTGGTGATCATTGTTTTGATGTTGGATTTGTACTAGCATTCTTGGCTGATTTTGTTGATGGAAATGAAGCTATTGGAGGTTCACTGTGTCACTCATTCATGGTCAAGTCATCAAGGCTTGATGGCATCTTATGGCAAGATGAAGATCGAGGCTCATTCATGGAGTATCATGGTGGATACATGGCAACAAAGGACAAAGGAGGAGGAGACATGCAAGCAAATGTTGATCACTCACATTTATTGTTTCTTTGCTATATTTTTCCAGAGAGTTTAGAGTTGGAAGCATGGTGGAATCATTTCATTTACATTCTATTCGATTCTTCATGTTCTAGTTACATCTTGATATGTAAAATTGATGTAAGAAATAGTGAAGCATCCCAAGTGGACACTATTCTCTATATCAATTATGGTTGTTTCTATTTTGGGCATTACATGATCATTGAAAGGAGATCTATTCTTAGGAAGCACAATCATTTGATGCTACGCTGTATAGGCAGTTAGTAGGGAGCTTGATTTACCTTACCATGACTAGACCAGATATATGCTATGCTGTTGGTATTGTAAGTTAGTTTATGGCAGCACCTACGAAAATGCATTGGAAGGCAGCTAAGCGCATTTTGCGTTATGTAAAAGGCACTTCAAATTATGGCTTGATTTACAGGAAGCATGACGGTTTACGTGAGTTGTGTGGCTATGTGGATGCGGATTGGGGAGGTGACTATGATGATCGTAAATCCACCACAGGGTATGTATTCTAGCTTTGTGGCAGTTGCTTTTCCTGGTCTAGCAAGAAGCAAAGTACAATTGCTCTTTCCACCCTAGAAGCAAAGTATAAGTCAATGTGTAGTGCAGCACAAGAAGCTATATGGTTGAGACAAATCTTGGAAGAAGTTGGCATGAAGTAGAAAAATCCCACAATTTTACATAGCGACAGTCAGAGTGGCATTCAGCTAGCAAAGAATCCAATGTTCTATGCGAGAACCAAACACATTGAGATTCAGTATCACTTTATACGTGAGAGGCTGCTGAGTCATGAAATTCATGTTGTTCATTGTAGTACAGAAGAACAACTAGCTGATATTTTCACTAAGCCACTTGTTGGAGAAAAGTTTGATAAGTTTAGATCAAAGCTTTCTGTACTTAAAGTTTGTTGACTTTAAAGCTATGTATATGACTGTATAAAAAGTAGACTCTACTTTAAGGGGGAGAGTTAGAATTAAAGTAGAATCACTGTATTACTGTACTGTGGGTCCTATCAGTTGATAAGGATCAGTTGGCCTCGCCACGAGGCAAGTCGACGGGACACGCGTTCCACCAACGACAACCTGGGTCATGCATGGGTTGCCTGAGTGAACAACTATATGTACAGTGTAATTTCATTTTGAGAAATACAGTTGCTACGTGAGCTTGGTGTGGAGAGTGTTTTCTGTCTGTGTTACTGTGTAGCATGATCTGTGTTCTTGTTCGAAGCAAAGTCTCTAAGTAAACATGTATAGTTGATTAATTGTATGGAAGCTGATATCTTCACTAAGGCTTTGCCTAAGGCCAATCGTATTTTGTTTAAGTACATGTTAAATTTGAAGGTTATCTAATATGGTTGAAGTCGAATTAAGGGGGAGTGTTGGAATTTAAATTCCACTTCAAGCCCCATTCAATCCAATTGTCCTGTATACATTACCATCTATTCCTTTCAAGTATCCACGACAGAGTCCTAGACTTGGTTATTTATTTGGGAACTTGCTATAGATGAAGAACCTATAGAAATACACGCAAGTTTGAGACAAGTTCGTGACAGTACAGAAAGTCAACCAAATAGGTCAAAGGAATGCCAAAGAGTCACCTCTCATGAAAGTCAGAACCCTTCGATAGTCAACAATCCCTTGACTCGACAATCCTTCGATAGTCGACACCATCGACTCGACAATCTTCGGAAGACGTTTCAACCTAATGGCTACACTTCACGCCCGCTTCACCTAACTTAACGACTACACCTCAAGGACTATTGTTACTACTATCGAATGGACTTCACTCCCGCTTCACTGTACGATTAGCTTAAAGACTGACGACTAATAGAGTAACAATGCGTTGTATATAAATATAGAGTTAAATGCACTAAAGCATCAATCATCAGATGAATTGCATCAACAATGTAGTTGCTGAGATGCCTTAACACTATCGTCGAGTTCTAAACTGCTCTTCTAGGCTTATATACTATAAGTAGATTTCCTTACAACAATCTCATGTACTTTGTGCAATTATAATATACTCTGCGCTTCAATGATTGTATAATGGGAATGATTGTTGTTGTTTCTACTTTTGAGAGTGAATTGTTTACTCCTTATTCTTTTTGTGAGTCTTATCGACTGAGTCGAAGTGCAAAATCACGACTGTCCTAGATGCCTTCGTGATTCTGTAACTATGGTTGCCTAAGACACCTATTGACTTGTCGATTAATCGATTGGTTCTATTGTGACAGATGATTCTAAACACAGTGCTCTACTCTTATTCTTCCACAAATTAACACAGTAGTCTGAGAGTGTCGTTTGACATCTCAAACTATCGCCCACTTATCGCACCTCAACAACGCACAATTTGGCCTCATCATGCTGCCAACGTGCCATGTGGCATACACAAACAAGGGCAACAAAATGCCCACCAATAAATCTAAAGCTTTCTGTGGGCCTCAAATTTCTATTTTTTCAATTTCGAGCACATGCGACGATTTTTTTTGGGCCAACCACACACACACACACACACATACAGGGTACCTTTTTTTTTCGATATATATTTCCAAAAGTTGGAGGAATTTTCAAAAACTTACGGGACAAAAACACATGTCAATTTTTCACATAAGGCCAGATGATAGTTCAATTCCCATCACCCAAAGAGAAAAAAAAAAAATGGCCCTTCTTTGAAAGACAAATTGTGAGTTCCACAATGTAGACGACCGAGGCCAAAACTTTTGAATTTCGAAAATGATGACCGTTAGTGGGCTTCCTTTCCCACGATCGCTAACGTTTCTCCTTCTCCTACAAAAACCTATATAGTAGCTCCTACTGCAGATTAAGAAAATATATATATCTGAATTCCTGCTACCTTTTCATCTCTGTTGCCTGCACCTATGCGCCGGCATAGTTCTGTTTCTGCAGAAAATTGCTTGGTAATCTGTGTTTTTTCTGTAATTTTTATGCTTGTGGCTTAATCAGTAATCTTCTGTCAGTATTCTCTGTAATCAAATACAGTTGCTTGGCTGAATTCCACTAAGCTCTGTTCAGTATTCTCTGTAATCAAATACAGTTGGTTGGCTGAATTCCACTAAGCTCTGTTGTTCTATTTGATGGTTCTTCACTGTTGAGCATATTGAGATTGCTCTGCCAGCAGTGGATTGGTTAGTAGTAACAGATTACATTGCGTTTTACTAGTTTTTTGGAGCAGATCAAGTTTAGTTATTGAAGATTTCCTGGAGTTTAGTCCCCTTGTTACCTTTTCCAGGAATCTATTTCGCTCTTGTTTTACTTGCATATACTGATATCTTTAAAAGATATAGTATACAGTATTCAAGATTTGCAGTATTATCGAAACAGAGTTATTATTGTTTGAGAGTAAATGGCACCAAGACGGATTATCACGCCTCATAAACTGGGCCAGGAAGCCGATAAGGAGAACAATGGCAATTCCACTACTCCTATGGTGGCTAAGCCCCACCTGAAGGGCAAGAAAAAGCCTCTTGGTGACAAAAGTAATGTGTGCTCCATGGAACGGGAGCTGGAGGCACTGACTACGAAGTTAAATAAGATAAGCCTGGAAAAGGAAATGGCAGAGCAGCTGTTGCAGGCGCAGGAAGCTACAATCAAGGAGCAGAAGCAGCAGCTTGAGCTTAGAGAAACGGAGCGAAAGCTGGAGGATAAACTGAAAAAGCTCCAGAAGCTGAAGGCGTTCACGCCAACTCTTGTAATAATTAAGCTTCTTACCATGTACTGCTGAGAATTTGATTTCAAATCGTGCATGTATTGTCATTGAGTTTTATTTTTTGTTGTGGTGTATTGTGCAGAGCTTACCACTAGCTGTGTCCCTGGATGATGATCAGCTCTCAAAAAAGAAGAAGAAGAATAACGATCCTACTCGTGTGAAGAAACCATTGCCAGCGTTTCTGCTCTGGTGCAAGGATCAGCGTGAACAGGTTCAAAACAATCCCTTCTTCGCACAACCATGCGTGCAACCTTTGGACCTCGGGCTTTTATGACATTTTGATTATGTTTCTCACGTAAAATTTGGTACTGGGTCATTGACAGATCAAAGCTGACAATCCACAAGCATCATTCAAAGAAATGAGTGTTATTTTGGGGGAGAAATGGAAGAGTCTATCAGATGAAGAAAAGAAAACCTACGAGGACAAATACCAAATAGAAAAGGAAGTCTACCTCAAGGTAAAGTGAATATGTAAGCTATGCTGAATTATTTCGAGTAGGTAGTCACTTGAATCTCGTAAGAATTCCATAGGGAGCTCGCTAATGCTTCTTGCTTTACCTCTCAAGCTCGTTGGAAAGGAGAAAAGGGACGCAGAGGCTATTAAACTCGTGCACGAAGAACAGAGTAAGAAATGTGCGATGGAGCTTCTTGAGCAATATCTTCAACACATGAAGGTCGGTTTGTTTTCATCCTTCCGAACGCAATCTGTTATATACAGGTCTTTCATTGAGCATAGAAGTTGAAGGCCTAACAAGTGTCACCTACGTATGCCTTGCTTTCAGGAATCCAGCACCGATGGAAAATCTAAGAAGTAAACAAACTTTTCTATCATCTCTTTATTCTTCCATCCATTTCATAGGTTTTCCTTTCTCAAATAGAGGGGCCCTGCCTGTAAAAGCCGACTGCTGCTGATTGAGCTGACTTGAGTTTTTATGGCAAGCAGGAAGGAGAAAGATCCCGAGAAACCGAAGCAGCCTATCTCTGCTTTCTTTGCATTCTGCAATGAACGAAGGGCATCTCTAATGGTTGAAAAGCTTAAAGTTCCCGAGGTGAGGATTCTCAACTCAGCAATACTTTTCCGTTTCATGCATTTAAACAGCATGTTATGTTTTTTACCATGTGCGGATTCTGAAGTCTATGAAAAGAGTGAAAGTTTATAAAGCTTTTAAACGTTCAGATCGGGAAAATACTTGGAAATGAGTGGAAGAACATGGACGCGGGCATGCGAGCTCCATATGAGAAGGTAGGTAATGGCACTTTGCTATTGTGTGCTCAATATTCTGTAATGTCGCATAAGTTGCAGTAGTATTTCCAGATCTGGAACTCAACTCGAAATTGCATTTGTCCAGATTGCGGCAGAAGCCAAAGCCAAATATGCCGAGGACTTGCAAGTCTACAAGCAAAAGAAATCAGAGGTGCCAACTTGAGCTTATTCAATTGCGAAAGCTAGTCAGATGCAGATTATAAATATGACTATTCGAGGTCACTTACCTTGAATTGAAATGCTATGAAGTGAGCTAATGACGTATGGAATTTACAGGAGGCAAGTGCTGCCAAGAAGGCCCTGGAAGAGAGAAGCATAATGGAACGATCACAAGGCCTACTGCTTCTAAAGCAGAAAGAAAAGATAGATCAAGCAAAGAAGGTAGTGTTTAAAAGCGCTCGAATTTTTACATCTTATTAATAACCAGCTTGATTTATACATGACTTGAGACGATGCTTGGTTGTTTCCTCAGGTTCTTAAGGAGCAGAAACTGCAAAAAAGGAAGGTGAAGATTCAGCTAACCGATCCGAACAAGCCAAAAAAGCCCCCAACTTCATTCCTGCTCTTTGGGTAGGAACTTTTGCTCCCTCCAGAAAGTGCTTTGAGATGAGACTCTTAATTCATCATATTTATTTCACGTGTACTGTTCAGGCGATGCTAACTTTCAGTTTGAAATATGTATTCATTCTGCGCAGGATGGACGCTAGAAAATCTATACTGGAGAATCAGCCTAGAGCTACATTCTCTGACATCACAGCCATAGTCTCTTCCAAGTGGAAGGTAACACTTTGAACTCCTACAGTATTGCTGGATATAGTGATTGTAGTGCACTCTTCATACATACTTATACATAATATGGCTACCTTATCTCAGGGATTAGATGCTGAAGAGAAACAAGTGTGGGCAGATAAAGCAGCTAAAGCTATGGAAAAGTACAAGAAAGACATGGATGAATATAAGCTAAGGCAAGGCAGCAATGGTGCAGTTCAAAGTTCTGCATCTGCTTAATTGAAGAACGGCTTTCGACATTATTCAATAATGCAAGTTGAATTCTGTCGTCTTCTATATGGAAACAATTCTGTTGTTTCCGCAATCCTGCTGGAATCTGTATCTGTTGATCCATGCACTGATTCCAGCTGAGTTTTTATCACATTTTCTTTCGTGTTTGATCGTGAATTCAGTGCAACATTTCATCAGATGAAAGTTTTTGAGACCCACATCCGTATTAAGGATTTGAGAGGTTTACATTGCAGAGAAGCAACAAATGTATTCTTGCTTACAAGTTATCTAAATGCAAACGATGTACATTTTATGTAAGGTGAATGATATACACTGATTCCAGCTGAGTTTTTTATCACATTTTCTTTCGTGTTTGATCGTGAATTCAGTGCAACATTTCATCAGATGAAAGTTTTTAAGACCCACATCCGTATTAAGGATTTGAGAGGTTTACATTGCAGAAGCAACAAATGTATTCTTGCTTACAAGTTATCTAAATGCAAACGATGTACATTTTATGTAAGGTGAATGATATACACTGATTCCAGCTGAGTTTTTATCACATTTTCTTTCGTGTTTGATCGTGAATTCAGTGCATGCAACATTTCATCAGATGAAAGTTTTTGAGACCCACATCCGTATTAAGGATTTGAGAGGTTTACATTGCAGAAGCAACAAATGTATTCTTGCTTACAAGTTATCTAAATACAAGTTATCAAGTTATTTTATGTAAGATGAATGATGTATGGAGCTAACACATTTTCCTTTTTTCTGTGAACAAACAAGCAGATCGATGCAAAGCTATTCAGAGCATAATAAGCCCATCAGTTGTTGTCCCATCAAGAAGGGGAACCAAAACAAATTCTACCAAATCAACATTCTACAAAAGGTTACCAAAACATTAAGAAGGATGGTTTCATTGTTATATAAGAGATTACATTTTTATGGAATGAATGGTCCATTGCAATAATTCTCTTGCAAACTAGTCCTACTTGATAGATTAATCTTGAGAGAGGCTTGCCTCTTTGAAAGATCATGTTACACAACAAGGTGAGGTCTAATAAGACATCCCCTCTTATAGATGTTGGCAATTTATGCAAGTGTTACTTTTTTAACAAATTAAATGGCAACTTTTTCAATTGTGACTTGTCATAATCTCCATTTAAAGAGCAATTGCTTTTAAATTTCTGATATTCTTCTTTAGCAGGGAATCAAGGTTTATAGCAATTGCTTGTAGATGGCATAACTCTATGTTGTACTCTAAATCAGAAATGCCTTGGTATGATGATACCTTAAAATTTTAAACTAGTTTTGTAGTGCTTCAAATCTAACTTGACATTAATACTTTTCATATTTGGATCATAAAATGAGGATTCTCTTTTGTTCCTAATGCAATTTGATAATTGGGCCTCTTTTCTTAATGCATTTAGCCCTAAAGAAAGCAAACCAATATGTGGATGTTAATTGAATAGCGAATTGCAATTGAGATACATCATACTTATATATAACTCTTGTGGGCAAATTATTATTATATGCATCAACAATGCTTTAGTGTTAGTTTTGACTTTTGCTCATATGGCTATTTTTTAGGGTTTTTAGGGTAATAGTGTATGACAGTGTTTCTTGTGGGTGATGTAAGGCCAAAACGCTTTATAATGCTTCTTGGTTTCCAAGGGGAGGCTCGAACCTGAGACCAAAGAAACTTTGGATGTCAAGCTAACCAATTAAGACAACCCCGTTGGGTCAAAACGCAATATAATGCTTCTTGGTTTCCAAGGGGAGGCTCGAACCTGGGACCAAAGAAACTTTGGATGCCAAGCCAACCAACTGAGCCAACCCCGTTGGGTAAAAACGCTATATAATGCTTCTTGGTTTCCAAGGGGAGGCTCGAACTTGAGACCAAAGAGACTTTGGATGTCAAGATAACCAATTGAGCCAACAACCTTGAGAACTTTGTCATTGTAAATCATATTTTTGTAAAGATAGGATAATGGTTTTGTTGAATTGTATTTTTATTTCAAGCGAACAAAATAAATGACATGTCATTATCATAAATGTCACTACCCATGTTGAGTTAGATTGTGGAACTCTCAAAGTCAAGAAAAAGTGACGAGTTTGTGGTGAGGTAATGAAGGCCACAGTTGAGATTAAAGAGTAAATTTATAATTTTTTGAATAGAGGATCATTGAAATCATAATTGCTTTAGAAAATATGATTGTTCAAGTGCAACTATGATTGTTTAATGCACCAATTTTTAGATTATGAAGATAACATAAAGTCTCAATTTATTCCAAAAAAAATAAAGCAAGACCAAATTGTACAAGGTCTCATCCCTTTTTTATATTTCAAATTTATTCTAATATTACTGAAATGTAATAAATCAAAAATCAGGTAAACAACATTATGCATTAATCAATTCCAAAATTCACCCTAAGGTCTCTTTATAAAATAAAAATGGTATGGATTTTGGAGCACATATCATCAATCTCTTGAGCAACCATGGCATTAAAAAAAGGATTGGTGCATCCTGCTTTAAGGTTACTAAATATGCTTTCAGAGAAGAATGTTTAGAATGGCCACAAGATTCATAAATGAGACAAGTTCAAGGTTAAAACTTTAAACTCTCTTTTGGAAATTAGAGTGGTTGATCCAAAAACTACAACAAAGCCAAGTTTTCAAAGGTTGACGGGACTTTGAAGAGTTGAAAGATACAAAGATACATTGGAAGATTTACAATAATAATATGAACTTCAGTTTGAAATTTCATTTGTAATAGCTAGTTTCATATTATAAAAAATTAGTTCCCTCTTTGAAATAAGAGGGTATTTGACCAAAAAAAAATTCAGAACTTCAAAAGTGAACAAACTATCAAAGTCATATTATGAGAATAATTTACATTTTTTATTTTTATTTTTAAAAAGCAGTTGCATTTTGAATAGTTTGAATTTTTTCAAAATTTTCAAAACTAAGTTGTTTAATTGTGATGATTAAAAATTTAGATATTTCAGATATTAGAAATTAGTTTCATTTCTTACTTTACATTGATTATTTTTAAATTGCACAATATATATATGATCTGTTAACACTTTTCAAATACTTGATTCAAAAAAATTGATATTAGCATGCATGCCAAAGAATTAAAATACTCTAAATTTATAAATATGATTTATGAAACATTTAACACATTTAGTAAATACATTTAAGAACTTCTAATGTTTTTCATTTCAACAAAACTAGATACAAAACAAGATAACATTATAACAAAAATCTCAAATCAACAACAATAAAAATACTTTTAAGAAAAAAATTATTTTTCATAAAAGGAGGAATACATTTCAAGATGCCCAAAAGTGATCAAGTTCATATGAATAAGATTTTTTGTTTTTCAAGAAGGGCAATGATGGTTGTAATTGTTACCTCCTCAGTTACAACATTTCCAATTAAAATTTGATGATCTTATTTTAAGACACCCAACAAATATCCTATGTCACTAACCTTTCTCCTAGCATGAGATTATCGCTTCTTGAACAAGGAAGGGAATGACTAAGTCATCTTCATCTATACACTTTTTTACTTATGCAAATGCATATGGTAGAACAACTGGTTGATCTAAGTAATAGTTTGAATCAACAATTAGTAAAGATTCTGTCATAATTTAATGTTGAGTTGTCTCTTGACTGGATATCATATTCAACAAGAGTGGTATCAGAGTTGATAAAATAATTTCTTAAACAAATACTCCATATAGAAACCCAACAAGTGGTATTAGAGCCATAGATTCAAACTGTTGTAGTATTCACGACTATCTTACAATTTCTTAGTTCATTCATTATGGAAGTCAAAGATCTGCTTGATCAATAAGCTCAACATTGATGACTTTCACATGTGGAAATTCAAAATGAAGATGATACTTATTGAGGGAGAACTTTGGGGATACGTCAATTGTTCAATAGCCATATTGGCTGAACCTAACATGTTGGCTGCTTGGGAAACTAAGGATTGCAAAGCACATTAGAGGAGTTCTGAAATCTAAAACGACCCTTTGTAGAGATGTTTTTTTATTCTTTTTCTTAATTTCATCCGCCATGTGGCCCAATCTAAATGCATGTATTTGAAATCTACGTAACGTAGATGAAAATAAAAAAGTTATAGAAATAAACTTTTAAATTTTTTAAGTTTGCCGCCGAGCAGGATGGGAGAATGCTATTGGTAGACAGTGTCTGTCCCGAACGTGTGAATCTGCCCGACGACATTATCTCTAGTTAGATATTTAACCACATTGGTTAGTATGTTCGTAAATTTCAAACTACACAGGTTTGCCAAATCCAAAATTTAATCGGTGATTCTTCACAAAGAGAAGGATGAAGCTGGATTTTGGAAACCAACAAGATACATTAAAAAACTCATGGGCTCTACTGCATCCGTCCTCAAAAGGCATGTTTAGACCAAGGAAGAAGGCAAAGATGACATTCAAATCTTATTGGAAAGCAAAGATCCTTGATTTTAGGACTTCTTCAAGAGGGCAATCAATCTCAGAAGTCTTGGTTCAGCATGTCTATATGCATTCAAAACTGTATCTACAAGATCTCAATATTCATGATAGCCAAAAATGTAACTGTAAGTTCAAAAACTGTTGGGATCTATATTTTAACATTCATGCTTTGGAAACTTGTAGAAATCATAGCAGTTATCATATATGTATTGCATTCTTGCAAATTTATATTCATCCAGCATAAGTGAATGGGAGCCAACACAATCCCTAGCAGGTATATTGGATGTGATTCATTCAAATATTGGAAAATTACAATACAGAGGAAGAACTACTAAGGAGCTTGCAGATAGTGGCAAATTTTTATATGAGTCCAAGTACATTCCAGATATGCATGGAGGTTTCGAAAAGCTTGAATATATACCACTGCCAAATTTTGGAAGTGATGAATGGCTTGCACCTGATAGTATTGTGTCAAAATCTTTTAGATGCAAATTACTATTAGATTTGAAAAACTCAATGAAAGCGAGCACTGGATCAAAAGTCAATAGATTAAGTTGATTTCTATCCTTATATGTATTTGTTGAATTCTTTTCAAATGAAAATGTTCGTAGAACACCAACATTATTTGTTTGTAAGGATGTGCCAGATGACACTCTTTTAGATCTAATGGATGTGAGTTGGGAATGCAAGGCAGTTGGAGATATTGAATGTAGAATTAAGAAATCTTCTATGATATTTTGTTATTACATTGCGAGACAAATGCTTAGTCTTACATTCAGTTACCAGAGATGGAAATGAATAAGTGAGACCTGGATGCCACTAGATCAAGACCTTCAAATGGATGGTCACGCAGATCGAAAAGAAGTCCACATTTTCAACAATGAAGATATGTTAACTACAATTGAAGTGGAGGATTATTAGAGCTTGAATTATATCAGACAAGAGCTGGTCTTAATGCACAATGAAATTCTACCTGAACATTTCAAATTCATTATCAATAGAACTTTTGCAAGTACTACAAGAGAACCAATCACGAAATCAAGGATTGTTGAGCTCTCAAACACAAAGAACAAAGAAGAAGATGCAATATTATGGGAGATCTGATTCCGCCATAATCTCTCATGAAGAACTGACACTACTAATGGTACAAGATTATCAAGAAAGTAGAGATGCCCTTCTATGGTATCTTGATTTCGGTGCTTCTCAGCACATGACTCCATGTGAGTTCCTATTCGAACTCATGCTAGCAGATTTGAAGTATATCTACTTCGATGACTCTAGTATACATCAAATTGAAGGCCAAGGATCCATACGCCTTCATCTTTCAAATAGTAGCTCTAGGACGTACTTTATGTACCTAAGCTGACAAAGAATTTACTTTCTATCAGCAAGCTTACAGATCAAGGTTGTAGAGCCTTGTTCAATTCAAAGAATTGTACTATTTTGGATAAGATCGTAACAAAATCCTCTCTACAAATAGAGAAGAAAATTTGTACATCTTGTACATTCATCACAATAGTATGGTTAAGGTCTTAAATATTGATGTTGCCTCCACTGACATTCGACATGTCTGTGAGGTGTGCTTACTAGGCAAACAACCTAGATCAAGATTCCCAAAGGGACAAGCCGTTGGATCTAAGTCCGTTTTAGAATTGATACATAGTGATCTGTGTGGCCCTATGAGTACTCCCTCTCTGGGTTCAGCACTATATTGTATCACTTTTATCGATGACTATTCAAGATTCACCAACATTGTTTTCATCAAGACCATAGTTTGAGGCATTCAACTGTTTCATAGAATTCAAGCAGTTTGTTGAAGCACCTCCGAGTGTTTGGTTGTCTTTGCTATGTGCAGATTCCGTCTGACCTGAGAAAGAAGTTCGATCTTGTTAGCTACAGAAGAATTTTTATTGGATATGGTACTTTCAAATCAAAGATCATTATCAAGCATGGAGAAAACACATGGATATAGTGGCAAATTGGTGGAATGCTCTTCAAAGGTGTTGGCAAATGATTTCTACCAAAGAAATCTTATCATGGATATGGTGAGGGTGCTGCTATGATGAATCCTTTTGCTGGTTTTTTACTTCATATGCATACAAAAGGATCCACTCAAAAAAGTTTCACAAACTCCTTGATCTTACCAAGCTAGTTATTGAGGAGTGCGAAAAATTGTCAAAAACCTATCTTGGTTATTTTATGATTTTATGTTTGTGTTTCCAATTTTGCTTGTATTGCCTTCTCTCTCTAGATGAGCCCAAAAGTGGTATTTTCTCTCTCTACCCGAGGAGAGGAGCTTTCTGGGACTTAGTTTATTTCATGAAGTCTTCCACATGTGTGAAACACCTTCTGGTAATGAATGAATGCATGTAGAATGGTCTTTTTGCCTTAGATCTTGTCATTAATCTTGGATTTCAATCAATAGGTGATCCATAGCCAAGCTTAGGAGATCAATTTCACACATTAGAACATTCCCACATGTGTGAATTTTTTACACATCAGACTACCGATCAAATTCTAGTATGGTATACCCTCCATCTTATATCTCTCCTCACCAGTGTTCGAGCAGTCCTGCTTCGTCAATCTGGCTCTAGCTATCAATGGTGTAGCTTTTTCTTTGTAGTCAAACATTCGGTACTGTGTTAGCACCTTTTCAACGTATTCAAATTGACATAGATGTATTACTCCTCTCATTCGATCTCTTCTGATTTGCAGCCCAAGACATTTTGTCGCTTCTCCCATATCTGTGATTTCGTAACTTGTAGAAATATGACTCTTGGTTTTTTTGATTAGCATCAAGGAGTCATCTACAAAAATAGTTAGAATCACAAAGCTTCTTCCTACTCTTCTTATATAGACATTACAGTTTGGTTGTGTAGGAACGAAGTCTAGAGACTTCATAAGACTGTCAAGCTTCTTGTACCAAGCTCACGATGCTTGCTTCAGACCATAAATGCATCAATGCAACCGACAAACATATTGTCGATTGTTGGGGTCTTCGAATCCTTCAGGCTGCTTCATGAATATTTCTTCTTCTAGATCTCCGTGGAGAAAGGTTGTTTTGACATCAATCTGTGTGCTGTGTTGTGTTGGGTTGCATATGCGAGCAATCGAATGCTTGTTGTCATCTTCACCATTGGTGAGTACGTATCAAAGCAGTCGATGTCGTACCTTTGCATCTAGCCCTTGGCGACCAGCCTTGTAGCGTCTGACAATGCCATCTAATTTTATTTTTCTTTTATAAACGCATTTGCAGTCGACGATTATTTTATCTTCGAGGAGTGGCTCTAGTGTCCAGGCCTCATTCTGCCTCATTGATTTGATCTCTTCCGACATTGTCTGCTTCCAGAATTTTCCCTCTGGACTCTGGATAGCTTCTTGATAGGTTGTTGTGAAGATTGTTAGTGTATCGATATGGAGATCTTCTTTGTCTTGTTGACCTTCTTGTTTCTGTTCAACACTGTTGGTTCGTGTCTTCTTCGATAGGTTGATCTTCGGCTTTCTGCTCTTGAGTCTTTGGCTCGATATTTTGGTTTGATGGCTGGCCTTGATCTCTCTCTTAAATTGGTAGCAGTGTGATGATCTCATGGCACTTTTCTTCTTTTAATCCAAGAAATTGGATTCATCGATTTTCACGTCTCTACTCGACACAACTTTCTTCAAGATTGGGTTGTAGAGTCTGTACACTTGTGATCCATTCGAGTATCCGACCATGATTGTTTGATCCAACTTTTCGTCGAGCTTGTTTCATTTTTCTTTTGGTATGTGCTTGTATGCTGCACATCCGAACACATGTACATATGACAAATCAGGCCTTTTGTCTGTCCACATTTTATACGGTGTCTTGTTTTCTAGGGCTGTCATTGTTGATTTGTTGACTTAGCAACTGAGCTTGTGCCATCATGCATCTGGCTCCATCGACTAGCATCCTGTTTCTTCTTTCTACGACACCATTGTATTCTGGTGTATATGCAGGAGTGAACAGGTGCTCTATTCCTTGTTCTTGGTAGAAGTTTGAGAACTCCTTGCTCTTTTACTCACCTCCATTGTCAGACCTGTTGGTCTACATCCTTTTCGAGGTGTCTCTCTCTATGAATACCACAAACTTCTTGAAAGAGTCAAATACTTCGGATTTCTTCTTTAGATAATAGATTGTTGTCATCCGACTGTAGTCATCAATGAATGTCAAGAAGTGCCTTGATCCTGAGAGCGAATCGACTTTCATCGGTCCACAGACATCTGAGTGGACGAGCTCAAGCACTTCTTTGGCTCTTCTTCCCTCATGTACAAATGGACTTCGATGTTGTTTGTCCTTTTGGCAGGCTTCATAGAAGTCAGTGTCAGAACTGGATACCTTCAGACCTGTGACAATCTCTTTTTTGCTCATGTCATAGAGACTTCTCGTGTTCAGATGATACCTTCTTTTGTGCCAAAATTGATCTCCATTATGATGCATTCAGTATGCTATCAGAACTGTCGATAATCTTAGCTTGGTACAAGTTGCCTTCTCTGGACTTGATAGTCAGCAGCTTGTTTGTTCTTTCCTCAATCATCCCCTGGTAGCTCTGCTTATCCCGACAATGTTCGTAACTGTAGAGTCCCAATGGCTTTGACATCGTGTCGGCTCCCATCGCCTAGAATCACTGCTCTATAATTTTCAAGTTCTCTATAGTTAATCAAGACTTTCTTGTTGCAGATAATGTGTGAAGTTGCTCCTGAGTCGATGACTACGTCGTAGTCTTACTCTACATAGCTTGTTGAAGCCTCATTGAATATTGTGAAGGCTTCATCACTCTTGTTTCTGCATCCTTTGACGATTCTTTAACATGGGCCTTTTTAGCCTTGTTTTCTCTTTTTGGGTTGAATCTACACTCATATGTAGAATGTCCCTTCTTCTTGCAGTGCATGCAACGAATTGTTGGGTTGAACTAGCATCTATTGGTGGTGTGTCCCAACTTGTGGCAGTAATCACATGAAGAAGTTTGTTGGTTGTCATTGCCTCTGTTCAAAGACTTCGAATGAGCCTTGTCGAATCTGGGTTTGTTCTTGTCTTTCTTCTTTCCTTTTGTGAAAAGAGCCTTCTCCTGGTCACTACTTCCTTCTCCATCATCTCTCATCAGTCTCTCATCTGCGACAAGACTGATAGCTCATTCGAACGTCATGTCTAGTAAGCTCAAAATGAGCATTCTCAGCGGCTAATAGGACATAGGTAGAGATTTCATGGTACATCAGCTGCTGTGGTGTCGGGACCTGGTGCTCATGTCTAGATGCAGCAAGTTGAGCAAAGATAATCCTGATCCTCTCAACATGCTAATTGAACTGGTTGTCATCCCATCGCAGACCTTGCAACTGATTGTGTAGATACATCATGGATGTGGCGGTCCTCACTTCATACATCTGCTTTAGTCTTTCCCACACCTCATGACTGCTCTCACCGTCTTCAATCTGCATGAGTATTTTTTCATTTATGGACGAAACGATGATTGCTATTGCGCACTCATCCTTTCTGATCCATTCAACTCTCCTGGGGTCTTTCTCTGGAGGCTGTTGTTCTGTGAGATCGGTCACTAATTAGATTTCTTCACCCTTCAAGATTGTTTTGATTTGAACTTCCATATTTGATAGTTTTTGCCATCAAGATTGATTGCAATCCTCTGAATCATGGTAGCCATATTGTATTAGAAATGGAAGAACTGAGAGAATTTTGTATTTTATATTTTCTTTTGTTTTAGCGAGTCGATCAACGTCACACACGTTGGCAGCCTGTCGCTCCTCTTACAGAAGTCACTATGTTCTCCTCGTTGGCAGACTTTCATGCATAGCTGATAATGCTAACAGTTTGCTAACATTGCTCTCTACTTCTACTCATCTCTCTATTAGTCTATCCTATACTTATCCCATTTGGGAAAATTACAAGATAATTTAGCAACAGCTTACAAGACAGGTTTAGAGATAATCATTGGTTAACTACCCCTTGATAACATTGCTTTTGGTGGCTAAGTGTGATAGTACAGTACTCCACGCTCGTCAAGCTAGCAACTGCTAGTTCGACTTGTCCAGTTTTTGGGTTCGATTCGAGGTTCATCTTCAACACTTCGGGTGCTTCAGCTTCGATGATTGTTCAAGCATTTGGTTGCAAAGCAAACGTCAACAAGCACTTTGGCTTTGGCCTTCGGTCTTAGCCTTGTCTTCATCTTCGGTCTTTGACCTTCGGCCTTCGGGGTGTCTTTGACCTTTGAGGTGTCTTCGACCTTCGAGGTGTGTTCGATATTCGGGGTGTCTTCATCCTTCAAGGGGTCTTCGACAAGGTTGCAAGAGTTCACCATTTCAGACAACACATTGAACTTCAATTTCATTTTCTTAGAGAGAAAGTTCTAAACAAAGTTGTCGAATTAAGTTACTGTCATACCGACAGTATGTGGGCTGATATTTTGACAAGCTTGTGAATAAAGTGGATCTTGAATGGATCCAAACTCCCAAAATACTTGGCTAAGATCTTTGCACAACAAGCTACAAAAGCTAGAATTGGCAAGCATCCTAATGCTACCTTTGATACACATGAACTTGACAAAGCATTCAAGAGACAAAAGAAACTAATAAAAGGTACTGATGGCAGCCAAAAACAACAGGATACCAGCCCTACAATAGCACCCTACCACTTTTGGAAACCTCTTAAGATCATACACAAAAGCTTGTAGACAATACACAAAGCAATGCTCTCAATGGAGGAAGAAATTGTGACAATGATCTATTGATCTCTCTCAACAATACAATAAGTTTCTCCAACCTGTTCTCCATGAATTTCAGCCTAATATAAGTGAGAGAGATGACTCTCTCTCCTCTCTCTAGAACTTAGGACCCAAATTTAGGACACCAGTAGCCTAAAATAGCCAATTTTGGCCTATACGTCCAAATAACATGATTTTGGTGTCATTTCGAAGGTCCTAAAGTTTGAGACTTCTTCAACATGAAATATATACTAAATATAAGTATCTAGGCCTTTTTCACACGTGTGAAATGTTAGATCCAAAACTATGTACAAAAATTGCCAATTTAGGCCTCAAACTAGCTAGGAAATGTTGACAATTTTCACAAAGCTCATGTCAAGGGAAAAGCATGTTGCTTTGTGCAACTTATTAAGCCTCATTTAGGATCCTAGGTGTAAGAATCACCCTTATGAAGATTGGACTAGATCTTGTTGCAAACAAAAGGACACCTGTGGAGCAAAACCACCCAGCCAACAGGAACTGGCTAGTCAATACCCTAACCACTTCACCCCCATGCCATGGTGAATTAATGCAAGAGAGGAGAGGAAACCTGCCTCAAGAATATGAAATTCCAATAGGGAGATGGGTGAGTTTCCATGGTAAGTATTCTCTCTCCAAAGAGAGAATATTCCCCTTAGGATCCCCATGTAGCCTATATTAAGCTATTGACCTCCTATTCTTGCATTATAGCAGTCATAAACCATGCAACTGTCCAATTATAGGTATGGGCCCTCATATGATTATTAATTATCTTTATAGGCCAAGCTCGGAATGACGAGACATAGTCAATAACCATATACATTGGAGTGATTGGCTATCCATGTCAAGAATTACTCCGAATCCCACATACTGGATATGGACGTAACATTCTTCTCCCCTTAAACCAGTTCTGTCCTCAGAACGAGTAACTAGAGGAGATCCAATTTGTATGCTTTTGACTCTTTTCCATGAATCATTATCCTCAATTTGACCAACCAAGCTAAGCAAGCACTCAGAGATAGAACGGTTTTTCAATTGTTTATCTCTAATCGTGTGAGTACTCTTTCAGGGTCCCAAGGTACATTGAGCAATAAGTCCTCCAAATGGGTAAAATCTTCGATACATCTAACGATCATCATCATATAAACTAAATTACATGATATATAGGACGAGCAGTCGACCAAATTTGAAGATTAAGTTCAAAAGCTAACAAATCAATCATTTAACTTTCACTTTGACCTTGAAAATCAATTGATTTCAATATCAAATAAGTACTTAGAAATGGAATAATTCTCAAATTATATATCTCTGCACTAAAGTACTATATCGACTTTTAGAAGTACGCTAAGAGTTAAATTTTCCTATTGGGCCTGATCCTCTCCAATCTAGTAACATCACCTCCATGTAACCTCAATTTACATGAATTGGGTGAAATGTCACCTTTCATTGGAAATCAATGTCCAAAAGTTAAATATCCAAATAATTATCCACAAGGAAAATTACTGGATTCCAAGAATATTCTTCCAACCCGATTGCTAACCAAATTATGAGTTCCAAATTCTACAATCAACCAAGTAATTAAAGACCATTATAACATCTGCCTTTAACAATATAAACTTTATACAATCACCTAGAACAACATCTAGATATTACAAAGTTCTGCTGAATTCCAATTGAATTCAGTGTTTATCCTTGATAAAAAGGCTGAAAATGAGGTGAATGTCAATTACGTGGGAGAAAAATCTCTCTCTCTCTCTCTCTCTCTCTCTCTCTCTCTCTCTCTCTCTCTCTCTCTCTCTCTCTCTCTCTCTCTCTCTCTCTCTCTCTCTCTCTCTCTCTCTCTCTCTCTCTCTCTCTCTCTCAACTCACGTTATTGCTATTTTTCCTAAAACCTTAAAAAAACCCTAAAAGAACCCAGAAAAATAATAAAACAGTGCCCCCTCTCTCTCCTATGCGCCTCTCTCTCTCCTATGCACACCTCTCCTTCTCTCTCTTGCCCTTTTATACCTTTCCATTTCTCTTTCTAGAAACTTCTCTTTCTATGGATTTCTAAAGTCACATGTTCTCTCTCTAGAAATTTCTATAGTCATGTCATTTTCAAGCATTTCAAATGCACTTCAAATAAACTTTAGGTCAAACGTGGCCCAATCAAAAGGCAAGAAACTGGTTTTCTCCATGACTGTTGACTCTCTCTCTCTCTCTCTCTCTCTCTCTCTCTCGATCCTGACTGAGTTCTTCTCTTTCTCTTTTGTGATTTTATGCATTCTCTCTATCTCTCTCTAGAAACTTATCTTTCTAGAAATTTCTAAAGACACATGTTCTCTCTCTAGAAATTTCTAAAGTCACATGTCAGATTTTCAATGCACTTCAATTGCATTTCAAGTGCCCTTCAAATACGTTTTAGGGCAAACGTGGACCAGTGAGAATATACAAAACGTGTTTTGTCTATCATTGTCTACTCTCTCTCTCTCTCTCTCTCTCTCTCTCTCTCACACACACACACACACACACACACACACACACACACACACACACACACACACACACACACACACACACACACACACACACACACACACGATCCCTAATGCACCCAAACCCTTAGATTGGGATAGTGTTTGATGGACTAGATCGCACCCTGGAAGCCAAGATCTATGACTAAAAATCTGTGTCCGACCCTATTCTTTTATTTTGAAGTATTGAACTGCCCTCTTCATTAGGAAACATCAAAGAATGAAATTGGAGTCTAGATGGGTTCCGTGCCCTACCTTCAACAAAATACTTTAAAGCTTTTTTTATAAATGTTGAAGTTTCTATTTATTTCTTTAAAAAATTTGGTTGAAGCTTATCTCAAAACTCGTTCTACAAAATGGTCGAGAGAGAGACTCAACCGTTTTGTTGCTAGAGTCAACCAATTGGATGGCAAAAAATCATCCAATTTGGAAATTTTAGATATGAAACCTCTTGATAATGAAATATGTGTGGAGAATGACTTTGATTGGACCATTTTGCTGCATCTCTTACTATGATTGGTTCACATGGTCACCTCGATGTGCTTGCTTCTTCCATGGAAAATTGGATTGTTTGCAAGAGCTTGTGCTAAAATATTATCACATTTGACAATAGGTAGATCTTCATCCTTGATGCACTTTAGCTCCATAAGTAGCCTCTTGATCCACAATACTTCCTTAGTGGTTGTTGTTGATGATAATGATATAGTATCTCGCTTCTTGAATTACCAAGATACAAGATTGCTTCCAATAAATATGGTACAAGCACTTGTGGACTTCCTATCCACCTTGTCACTATGCAAAGTCTGAATCAAGACCTTGGGTCTTGTTTAAGCCCATACAAGCTTTTGAACAAGAGACATACTTTGGATTCTTCACCTTCTAAATTTATGAAACCTTCGGATTGCTCCGTATAGACCTCTTCCTCAACGTAGCCATTGAGGAAAGCATTTGATACATCGAGATGAAACATTCTCCACTTGAAGTAGCATGCAATGGAAATAATGACTCTTATTGTCACCATCTTGGCCATGACTGCAAAAATGTCTTCATAGTCAAGACCTTGGATTTGTGCATATCCTTTTATACATAGTCTTGCTTTGAATTTGTTAATCTGATAAACGATGAAGTTTATTCCAGTTGTTGTATTCAAGCAAATCAGATATTGAATCAATAATGAATTGGGACTCGAACCTGCAAATTTCGTCTTGATAGGGCGATGCTCTAACCAATTGAATTACAATCCCATTGAATATAGTTTAGTCATTATGTCGATAGATACATCATTGTTGTACTTTATTTGAAACACCCCCTTGCATTCAGTAACATGCTTGTTGATAGGTGGATCCACAAACTCCCAAGTGTTGCTAAAAATCAAGGCATCATACTCTTTGGACATGGCTTCAAACCACTCCTTGGATTGGAGTGCATCTTAGACATTTCTTGGCTCCTCATGAGAAATGAAAAAAGCATGATATGTGGTGGCATCTTCCACTTGCTTGCCTTTCTCCACATATGTGAGCCATCTTGGCTCGGATCTCTCTCTCTCTCTCTCTCTCTCTCTCTCTCTCTCTCTCTCTCTCTCTCTCTCTCTCTCTCTCTCTCTCTCTCTCTCTCTCTCTCTCTCTCTCTCTCTCTCTCTCTCTCTGATCTTCTTGGTGTGATTGCTTGAAGATCCTCCTCCTCAAGCCTTGACCCTAACATATCTTAATTTGAATCAAGATTGATGATTGTAGATTCTTCATGAGATGACTTGATCTCGGCCCCTTCCAAGTTGAGCTTTTGATCTTCATGGAAGATCACATCTCTACTTACAATAATCTTGTTTGTAGAGGGAAGAAAGACTCTATAGGCTTTCTTGGTTGATGAATATCCAACCATTACACCTTTGATAGAACTAGGATCATCCTTCTTCCTAGTCTCTAAAGGCACATGCACAAAGCAAATACAACCAAAGATTCTAAGGTGATCTACCTCCTAGAGCAAGATTTGGAAGTCTATTACAAAGGTAATTGGCACATGAAATTGCTTCTTCCAAAAAATTTGTTGCATCTCAAAGCTTTCAACTTACAAGAAAATTGATTTTCAACTAGAGCTTTAAACTTAAGGAAGACATCAAACACCATGGATTTAGAAACAAAAAATACACCCAGGAAAATCGTGTGTGATTATCTATGAAACTTACAAAGCAGGTTGCTCCTCCTTTGCTCTTGGAAGATGATAAGTGAACATTCTGAGTGTACTAGCTCAAGAGGATGATGAGTCTTGATGTTGGGTCTTGGAAAAGTCAACAAATGGCTTGAGTTTTGGCCAATAAAACTCTCTTTAGACCAAGTCCAGATTTCTGTTTATACTCGGATGACCACACAAGGAACGTCATGACACTGATAATAAAGAATCCTCTTCTTTATCTCATCATCCGCTGGTACACAAAATTTCCCATTCTGAAATAGGAAACCACCTTGGATAGAGCTTTTCCAGATATGGACGAAAAAGATTGTTTCATCATCTATTGGAATGTAGCTGGTGCATTCGTCAACCCAAAAGGAAACACGAGAAATTCATAATAACCAAATCTCATCCGAAAACCAATCTTTTGCACATCACTCAGATGAATACTAATCTGATGATATCCGGTTCTAAGATATATCTTTGTGAAGTATTTAGCTACACCTAATCGATCTACCAGATCATCCATACAAGCCAATGGATATTTATTTTATAGTTACTGTGCTGATATTCCAAGGAATATTCTAGCCATCCTGCCGAACATCTTTAAAAATACAAGCAGGATAGAATTTAAACGCAGAACTTGCCCATCTGGTTTAGGCTTTTACTTTATCCGTAATGGCTTAAGTTATTCAATTCTAAGTTTCAAGTTATGTAAAAGTTAGTCACGAAGGCCTATTGGGGGTTTGTCCCATGGCACTAATGTGATTCAAAGTTAAGTTAGTCTAAGTGGCTTACTTGTCCCACAGTGCCTTTCTGTAAATGACCACCACTCCAAGTATATATAGGAGTGGAAGAGTCCATTTTCGAGAAGAACCTCATTTGCAATACATGCCTATCTTGTCTCTGAGTGTTGTGGTTTCATGTATTGTGTTACTTCACATTGTATAGTACACTATTTATCTGGCAACAGATTAAATTAATCTAGGTCCTCCATTCTCTAGTAGAGTAAGCCTTAGAGGAGGAGATTTTGATTAGGGTCATTATGGTTAAGCTGTCATTTGTAGTTGTTAAGGAGAGAAAAGAGAGAAGAGTGGATGTTACCTAATACTCACCCTATGTTCATAATGCTCTTCCCATCCTCTTGCTCAAGCTAGTTGGAGAAGCCATAGCGTAGACTAGTTGGGAGACTGCCATAGTCATGCTAGATGGAGCCATAGCCGATGGAGGATGTGAAACGTACAACATTGGCGCCGTTGCCGCTCTTTTCTTGCTTTCTCTTTGTTTTTCAAGCTATTTCTTGCTTGTTGCTTTCTTTTGTTGCTTGTTGGTTTCCTTTTGTTGCTTGGTGCTTTTTGCTTTTTGCTTTCTTTTTTCCAGCAACCCTTTGTTGCTTGTTTTTTCTTTTAAGATGGATCATAGACAATTTTTGAGCTCATAGAGGGTTTTTGAGCACTAGAGGCCATTTGGTGAAGGTGAGGGAGAGCCTTCCCCATGTTTTATCTGTTATTTTCAGTTGGGACTTATGCTTGTTTCATGTTAGACTCATTTCCAGATCACTTTAGAGATATGGGATGTTGAGTTCAAATCCTATATGGGTTTGAGAAACCATAAATTTCTAATGAAAATAGTTCTAGCCATCAGTGTAGATCGCATTTCTGAGGCAATATCCATCGGATGTGTCTACGTGAACTGAGTGCACTCTTTGAGCCAATCAAGAACATTTCTGCTATGGCCAGCAAGGACATTTATGTTGCCAACCTACAGCACATATCAGTTGGCTTCTCAACCATAAGTTTCTAATGAGAACAGTTCCGGCCATCAATGTAGATCGCATTTCTGAGGCAATATCCATCGGATGTGTCTACGTGAACTGAGCTCACTCTTCCAGCCAATCAAGAACATTTCTGCTATGGCCAGCAAGGGCATTTATGTTGCCAACCTATAGCTCATATTAGTCGGCTTCTCAACCATAAATTTCTAATGAGAACAGTTTTGGCCATCAATGTAGATTGCATTTCTGAGGCAATATCCATCAGATGTGTCTAAATGAACTGAGCGCACTCTCCCAGTAAAACAAGAACATTTCTATTGTGGCCAGCAAGGGCATATATGTTGCCAACAAAAAGCTCTAAAAAATTAATACAAATTAGCTTCTAGGACAATTCTCCATAAACCACAAAAAAAATCAAGAGAGACATGGATCTTAACTTTTGCTAGCAGTCGCACTTTCAAGAGAGAATACTTCTACCAATTGCACCTTCAGCAAGCAATATCCATTGCTAATGGATCGCACTTGCAGAGGCAGAATACATTGTCAAATAAATGCACCTTATGTGCCATCATTCAAGCAGCCATCAGTAGAGTTTTAAACAGGGGGACTTTTGATAACTTTTACACTCCTCAAGTTAAAGGACTTGGAATAGTCCTAATATGGTAGACCGGCCCTCCAGTGTACAAGATTATTGGTCACGCCTAGATTTTATTCCACATCGAGGCCTGTTGATGACTAATGACCTTGAGAGGACCCAGACACTCTAATTGAGACATATGGAGTAGTGCATGTATATGTGACTGATATAGGTAGGAGGTATGCATGTAGAGCTGTAACCTATTTATAGTTGACCTGCATGGGAATTGCATGTGCTCATGCACTGGATCCTACTTTCTATATATTGAGG
Source organism: Diphasiastrum complanatum (assembly GCA_029204225.1). NCBI lineage: Eukaryota > Viridiplantae > Streptophyta > Lycopodiopsida > Lycopodiales > Lycopodiaceae > Diphasiastrum > Diphasiastrum complanatum. Next base: position 21,319,453 of record CM055113.1, read on the forward strand.
TAGTGATTATTCCGTCGACGACTTAATCTAGTTACCTGATGAGCTTTTCTCCTCTTGCTATCACATTGGCATGGCTTGGGGGCTAGATCTAGGAGGATTCTCCAGGAGGGATCTAGGTTTGGTTGGGTGGTTTTGCTCCACAGTCTCTCTTGTGTTTTCCTATCCTCATCTTAGGGGTTTTCCCTAGTGGTCTTTACATTGGTATCAGAGCCGGCTAAGATGCGGTTTTTGGATGGGATGGAGAGAAGTTTTACATCAAATCGGAATTGGAACGCACTTGGATTCACATCTTGGATGGAGTGCTATTTTTTTCAAGGGAATTGGGTTTGGATTTACTGATTCTTGTTGGAAGCATGCTTTTCAAACTTGGTGGTAGAGTGCTCTTCTCCTTGTTTGATTTTATAAAGATGCTGTGAATTAGTGAGGAATTCATTCTTATTTTCTGAAACCTTGAAAAATTTATGTTTGAAGTAAAATGTTCTGCATGTGTAGCTCCACTCCCTTGTTTAAATCTATTTTTTTTGGATGAATAAATTGCATGAATCCATAACGTTTTGGACGGTTTGGGATTCAGATTTAGTAGCAAGATGTTTGTTGATAGATTGATGAGGAATCGATTTATCCTGCATAAATAAACAGATTGTTACAAGAAATCTTGAATTTGTTTGGTTGCATGTGAGGATTTCTGGTCTTGTAAAACTAATCCTCTTGTAATTTATGCAAATTGAAAAACTGAAAACATGGAATGGATTTGGAAATTGCTGTTCTTCTAGAAAAACAGATAAGGGTTTGGATTGAGGATTGCATGCAATAGAACCCTATTTTAGTTGCTAATCTTCTACCAGTTTTGTTCAATCATTTCCTTCTGAGATTAATGCATGCATGAGAGTCAGTTCTGGGTATCTGAACTAGAGTTCCTGCAATAATATCAGCAGTACAAAGGTGTGTTTATCACCTTTTCCGGGTGTTGGATAGATGATTGAAAAGAGGTGGTGTTGAACACCCTGACTGGTAGATGAGTTGAGTGGCTATGGGACGCTTTTTCATAGCATAAGCTATTCTGAGTGAGGGCATTAAGAAAACCCGCGATTGCTTTGATTAGTTCAGCTATTGGCTGCCAGTATTGCTTGGATAGATCAGATTCTTGGTTGAAACAGCTGTAAAGCTGATGGATCCCTTCTGGTCATTGATTCTGCAAAGGATCAGCTGAAGCAACTCACTGATGGCGATCAGACGGGCGCACCTTTCTGTCTCTTCACCTTGTGAAGAAGCGATGGATTCTCGGTAGTTGAAAGGAAAATAACTCTCTCTTACTTGCATGGGTAGTCGCGATTCTGCATACTTCTGAATCCAGAAGGAAGAGCGACTGCAAGGAGGAAAGAGATGACTTGATTTTTTGTAGCAGAGGCAACTGTGGCATAAAAAATCTGAGATGGGATGGCAGATGGCCCAGAACAGGGTGCGAGCCTGCTGAATCTCTCTCTCGCCCTCCTGGTAATCTGATTTTGTGATTGTGAAATCATTGTCTGGTTTGTGGTGCTCGGAATGTGTCTGAAAGCGAGATGTTGAAGCGCTGAGGAGGGCTGAGTTGATGCACGATGTTGTGTAGTCCCTGCCTGCGGGCTATCTTCTTCTCTCCCTCTCGCTTGGTGAAGCTCTCTCTTTCGGGCAGCCTCTTTCCTTGTGTTGGTGGCGGCTGTTGCAGCTGGCCTCCTCTTTGGATAACCTATTAGGATTTTTGCATGTGGGACTAGGCTTTTGCCTTTTGCATGGTTTTTTTTGGGTGCTTAGTTGATTCTGTTGCATGGGGTAGGACGACAGTTGGTTGAATTGCATGAACGTGCGTATCGATGCTTTTGCATGCTGGTTGATTGAGGTTTTCTATGGACTTGATGTTTGGTAACTTGAAAGTTGATTCCAAATGGGTTGCAAAATCGACTCGGTGAATTAAGTTACTAGCACCCAGTAAGAGGAATTTCGGTTTCATGGTGCTTGGTTGTCAATGCTAGAACCTTGGTTTTTGGATACTGTTTCCCGGTCTTGGCAGGAGGAATTTATTTTTTCTTCTTCTCCATGGGCAATATGCATGCTTTAGGCCTTATCAACTTGACAGTCAACTATAAGCCTAGTTTTTGAGAACTTAATACTATTGTTTTTGTGTCGAGCTGTATCAATCGGTTTGAATTTTTCTAAATTGATCTTGACAAAACGATGGTAGTGGTAGTACCCAGTTAGTGTGAATTTTGGGTCCCTGGTACTGTGCTTTTTATCGGTTTAACTTTGGAATAGAAATATTCCCAGAAATTAAGTTAAACGGTAATTTGTATGGTTCTTCCTTTTCGACTTCGATGCTACACCGATAGGTTATCCTAAAAGATTTGGATCTTTAGGATTGTGGAAACTAAAACTTTTCAGATACTTGTTAAAGTGAATAAATGGAATAAGATCGTAATTTTTGGGAGGTAGTTCTATATTCGATTAAAAAACAAGTGTATCGAATATCGTAAAGAATACCCGGAACCAAATTTTATTGATTTTCTATTGATTCAAGCAACTTTAATGAAGTAATGAAAATAAATCGGTGTGGTCAAAAAGGAAGTAGCCTAGCATTTACTTGTGTCAATGGAATTTTCAAGAACCTTCACTAAAAGAATTTTTGGGTGACCGAAAAATCTAAGGGAGGAAGAAAATGAGGCACCCGAGTAGGTAAATGTGATAGTGTTGTGTAATTTGGGTTGGTTAAGAATCCCTATTTGGAAATTCCATAGCACCGGTTTTTTTGAATTCATTAAGTTGAATTCATTTTGAATATCTATTGGACCATGAGTTGACCCTATTTCGTTATGGAAAATTGTGACATGGAATGAGAATGACACTGGGTTCACATTTGTACTGTGAGTACCTTATTCCTAAGAGTTGTAACTCTCAGATGGTAGGAATTCGGGAGTATAGTACCAACCAAATGGGTTGTTTATGTGACAGTAAAACCATGTGCAGATTCTTGTTAAAATCACAATTTTGGCAATGGATTATTGTGAACCATATGGGGGTACAGTCAGAATTAAAGTAGAATCACTGTGTTACTGTACTGTGGGTCCTATCAGTGGATAAGGATCAGTTGGCCTCGCCACGAGGCAAGTTGATGAGACACGCGTCCCACCAACGGCAACCTGGGTCATGCATGGGTTGCCTGAGTGAACAACTATATGTATAGTGTAATTTCATTTTGAGAAATACAGTTGCTATGTGACTTTGCTGTGGAGAGTGTTTTCTGTCTATGTTACTGTGTAGCATGATCTGTGTTCCTATGCAAAGCAAATTCTAAGTTGGTATCAGAGCCGTACAGGGAGTGTACACAGTACAGTGTCGTCGTTGAAGAGAGCTTCGAGAGAAAAGCAGTCTTCTGAGAGTTCGGGGTTTACGACGGGCTGGAGACGAAAAGTGAAGCACTGGTGCATGGTTTCTAGCATACAAAGGTTTGCTAGGCGTGAAACTACGTGAGGATTCACAAACAAGGCTTATCAGTTGAAGAAACAGAATTCTAAAAATTTCGTAAAGTAGCTGCTTGGTGTTTGCAATCGGTGTGCATCAGAACGGACACTGTTTGACGAACGGTCTGAAGTATCAGATTCCTAGCTATAGGGTGACCTCAGAGCAAGAGGACTTGCTTGTTGAAGAGCTGTACAGAGGCTATCAAGTGCCAAGAATGGTGTAGAAAACCTAGTTTAGGGTTTACATATGTAAAAGCCTGGATCTTGAGCTGTAGGAGAGCATTATTAAAGCTGTAAAAACGTGTAGGAGGGCGCCCTGGAGAGACTAATCAGTAGGTAAATGGCCGTGGATAGCCGCAGGCAGTGTAGAGCGCTGGATCAGATTCAATGAAGGTGTAAAAATCGTCATTCACCATAGCTTGTGAAAGAAATGAAGAGAGGAGGTTGCGGCCGAGTCTGCGCACCCAAACCAGTCTCCTACATAGTGTTTTGAAGTGAGCCAGCGGTTGGAAGGGCTTCCATCAGTGCACAAAAGTGTGCAGAACCATTGGATTTCGTGGCATCTGGATGGACGATGGAGATTAAACGAGATTGGGCCATTGGATCCTGATAAGCCATTGAATTTATTTAAATCCACATGAACTTCGATGGAAGGGACCTGAAGTGTAATTCACATTGCAACTTCATTAAAAATTTTCAGTTTGAAGTGAGAGTTGGGTCCAAATTCACTGAAGGGTGGAGTTTCTTTAAAGTGAAAAAACAGTTCTAAAGTTCTAAAAGTCCCTATTTTCTAGTCCTTTGCCCGTTTTGACCAAACGAAAGGCTATAACCTCCAAACGAAGGGCACCCGGACTGTACCTACAAGTACGGTACAACAAAACAAAGTGATTGCAACGGAGAAAGTGTTCGGAGTGTGCCAGAAGTGATTTCACCATTCCACTGGGCACATTGTTGGAAGTTGACAACTGAGTGCATTTCGGAAGGCGATGCCGATTTGGCTTTCAAATTGGTGGAAAAGCGGCGAGTGGCTTGGTAAGGGAAAAAGTGCAGGTCATTATTTCCAACTTTTGACATCACTGTTGGTCTCGACATATTGTTTTTAGCCTACGGCAGAAGTTTCAAGCAGTTTTGCGATGGCAAACATGGGAGAGTCCATTTTGAGTGAAAGTAGCAAATTGGACGAGATTTCCAACTATGCAGTGTGGAAATTCAAAAATGAAAAACATACTGATGGAGAAAGACGTGTGGGAAGTCGTCACAAGTGATGAGAGAAGGCCGCCAAATGAAGCGGATATCAAAGTGTTCGACAAAAAGATGAGGAAAGCTTTGACCTTCATTAACTTGTCAGTGAAGGACCACATCATTACCCACATTTGTGATGCTGTTACATCCAGATAGGCATGGGATGTGCTAAAGGAGCAGTTCGAGACGTCAAATCCCTCAAGAATCATGTTTCTGAAGTCAAAGTTGAATAGTGGCTGCATGGAACAAGGAGAGCACATTCAGACGTACATGACTAGAATCAAGACAATGAGGGATGAACTACATTCTATTGGTGAGCGCATACGTGACGTGGAGTTGGTGCACAATGCATTGTGCGGCATTGCAGGACCCTATCAGATGTTTGTGAGCGGAATAGCATCAAGAGAAAGATTGCCAACCTTTGACAAGCTCACAGGAATCTTGATGCAGAAAGAGCAACGGCGAGAAATGGTGAAAGCTAGACGTCAAAATATTGACGATCAGGCACTTGCGACACGCCAAAAACAAGGCAAGGGCAAGGGCAAGAAGAAGTCTAAGCAGCAATTTGCCAAGTCTCAGGAGGATGAGGGATCTTCCAGTAAAACCAAAAAGAAAGACAAGTGCTTCCATTGTGGTAAAAAGGGCCATTGGAAGAGTGAATGTCGCAAATTCCTGGCGGAACAAGGCAACGGGAAACCAAAACAAGCAGGCAACCTTGTCGATGAGGGTGAGATTGAAGACTCTAGCATCTTCATATCTGCATTGTCATCTAATCAAGATGATCAAGCATGGTATATTGACTCGGGAGCCACAAGACACATGACAGGTAACAAGAATTGGTTCGGTAGCTTGAAAGTGTTGGATAATGGAACATTTGTTTCACAAGCAAATGGTGAGGTGTGCAAGATCAAGGGGATAGGCACCATTTCAATCCAACTACCTGATGGCAAAAGCAAGATGATCAGGGAGGTACTTTACATCCAAGTTTGAAGAAAAATCTACTTTCTGTTGGAGTCATTACTGATCAAAAGTTGAAAGTAGAATTCGCCCATGATCGTTGCTTTGTGAAAGATGTGAACCAAAAGTTCAAAGTTATTGCGAATGGAGTAAGAGATCCCAATACAAAATTGTACAGGTTGAATGCTACAATTAAGGGGCAACATGGACTTGTATCGTTCATTCCATCACAAACTGAGTTGTGGGGAAAGCCTCAGTTTGATGAGAAGATTGGAGATTTTAACAGGATTGCCTACCATAGAAGATCACTTGAAATCGATGTGCGAATCTTGTGTATATGGGAAGCAGCATCGAGAGAAGTTCAATAAAGGGGGTATTGCAAGAGCAAGAGCATCCTGGACTTAATCCACACAGATTTATGCGGGCCTATGAGGACCATGTCCTTAGGTAAAGCATTCTATTTCATGACCTTTATTGATGATATGTCACGTAAGACGTGGATCTACTTCTTGAAGAAGAAATCAGATGCATTTGATAACTTCAAGAGCTTCAAAGCATTGGTAAAAAATCAGACAGGTAGGAAGATCAAAGTCCTAAGATCAGATAGTGGAGGTGAGTACAAGTCTAATGACTTCAATGATCTTTGTGATCAATGTGGGATTAAAAGACAATTTACGCAAGCTTATACTCCTGCTCTCAATGGTGTAGCTGAGCGCAAGAATCGCACAATTGTGGAAAGTGCTAGATCTATGCTAGCTGAGATGAAACTACCAAAAGATTTTTGGTCAGAAGCATGTAGCACGGTAGTCTATCTTCAAAATAGAAGTCCTACCATTGCCAGATAACACCTGAGGAAGCATTCACGAAGAAGAAGCCAAAGGTGAACCACTTGCGAATCTTTGTATGTAAGGCCTTTGTACACATTCCTAAGGAAGAAAGATGTAAACTTGATGTAAAAGCTATCAAGTGCATATTTCTAGGATATGATGATCGTGTGAAGGGATATAGATGTTTTGATCCAGTGGAAAACAAAATTCATATAAGCCGTGATGTTATCTTTGATGAATCGAAGATGTATGAAGACGAGGATGTTGAGAAGATAGACACATCCAGTGGGAAAGATGATATAGTGAGGATACCACCTGATGATGATCCATTCGGGGACCTTACGAGTGATGAACATGAGGATATATCTCAAGATACTACTACTCAACTTCAAGAGACAGGTTGGAGAGGTAGGGACAAACCTTTTGGTGCAAGAAGGATTGAAGTTGCAGGTGACAAACGCAAGGAGAAGGATGTACCGTGGGATACATTTTCACCAGGAAGCTAATCACCTGACATGAAGCTCCCTAAGTGGTTTGAGACATTGTTGGAGAGCCGCGACATGGATGACTTTCCAAGATCATCTAGCCAGGGAGAGCTACGAAGATCAACAAGAGAGAAGACACAACCTGAAAGGTATGAAGCAAATTACGCTCTCTTATCTAGCATTATTCAAAGCAAAGAACCTTCAACTTATAGTGAAGCGAAGGATGATGACATTTGGGTCAAGGCCATGGGAGAGGAGATGGCGTCAATTGCTAAACATAACACATGGGACTTAGTAGAACCACCAGTTGGCAAGAAACCCATTGGTTGCAAATGGGTATACAGGACTAAGTATCATGCAGATGGAAGTATAGCAAAGCACAAGGCAAGATTGGTGATCAAAGGGTATGCACAAAGTAAAGGCATTGACTATGAGGAGACCTTTGTGTCAGTATGTAAGCGGAATACTCTACGTCTACTTGTTGCTTTAGCTTCACATTTTGGTTGGCCTTTGCATTAGATGGATGTGAAATCTGCTTTTCTAAATGGTGAGTTAGAAGAAGAAGTATTCATGGATCATCCTGAAGGCTTTGTAACGAAGGGACATGAAAATAAAGTATGTCGCTTGAAGAAAGCGCTTTATGGTCTTAAACAAGCACCACGTGCGGTAGCAGGATTGATGCCTACTTTCGTTCAAAGGGGATGGTGAGAAACATTATGATCCAAATCTATATGTCTTATGCTTTGATGGTATGGTTGCTTTGATTGCTCTTTATGTTGATGACTTGATTATTACTGGAAATAATCAAGAGATGATAGACATGATCAAGAAAGACCTCATGGAACAATTCGAGATGACAGATCTCAGCCTGATGCATTATTGCCTAGGAGTAGAAGTGTGGCAAAAAGGACATGAAGTGGGTTTAACACAGGTGAAGTATGTCAAAGAGTTGCTGCACAGGTTTAGGTTGCAGGATTGCAAACTAATGAATACTCCTATTGAACCAGGTAAAAAGAGTTCTAAGCTTGATGAGTCACAGTCATTTGATGCTACGCTGTATAGACAGTTAGTATGGAGCTTGATTTACCTTACCACGACTAGACCAGATATATGCTATGTTGTTGGCATTGTAAGTCAGTTTATGACAGCACCTACGGAAACACATTGGAAGGCAGCTAAACGCATTTTGCGTTATGTGAAAGGCACTTCAGAGTATGGCTTGATTTACAAGAAGCATGATGGTTTACTTGAGTTGTGTGACTATGTGGATGCGGATTGGGGAGGTGACTATGATGATCGTAGATCCACCACAGGGTATGTATTCCAGTTATGTGGTAGTTGCTTTTCCTGGTCTAGTAAGAAGCAAAGTACAATTGCTCTTTCCACCACAGAAGCAGAGTATAAGGCAATGTGTAGTGCAGCAGAGGAAGCTACATGGTTGAGACAAATCTTGGAAGAAGTTGGCATGAAACAGAAAAATCTCACGACTTTACATAGAGACAGTCAGAGTGGCATTCAACTAGCAAAGAATCCAGTGTTCCATGCGAGAACTAAACACATTGAGATTCAGTATCACTTTATATGTGAGAGGCTGTTGAGTCGTAAAATTCATGTCGTTCATTGTAGCACAGAAGAACAACTAGCTGATATTTTCACTAAGCCACTTACTGGAGAAAAGTTTGATAAGTTTAGATCAAAGCTTTCTGTACTTAAAGTTTGTTGACTTTAAAGCTATGTATATGACTGTATAAAAAGTAGACTCTACTTTAAGGGAGAGAGTTAGAATTAAGGTAGAATCACTGTGTTACTGTATTGTGGGTCCTATCAGTGGATAAGGATCAGTTGGCCTTGCCACGAGGCAAGTCGACGGGACCCGCGTCCCGCCAACGGCAACTTGGGTCATGCATGGGTTGCCTGAGTGAACAACTATATGTACAGTGTAATTTCATTTTGAGAAATACAGTTGCTATGTGAGCTTGCTGTGGAGAGTGTTTTCTGTCTATGTTACTGTGTATCATGATCTGTGTTCCTGTGCAAAGCAAATTCTAAGTGGTAATCCAGTATTTGGTGGAATAGATATGTGCATATCTGGTATTGGAAATTCAGATGGAGTTTTAAAGATCTCTGGAATACTGGATAATGTGGTTTAAGATCTTTTTGAAGATCGAATCCTAGGTTTGGTTATAGGATGGTCAGATAATCTTTTTGATTTTTAATGATCAGATCTAAAAGCAAAAATTTTCTTGGAGAGAAAACTGATGGTATGGGACATTAGTGATTTCAAAGAGGAAATTCTTGTGTGAGAATGATCTGTAGGCCAGTGGTTAGTATTTACCTTAATAGTAATGCTAACAGTTGAAACCATTGGTAAAGCCTATTTAGGATATTTGGAGAGGTTAAGAGATATAGATCCGGATCCCTCAATGGTATCTCATAAATTCCAAATCAGAAACCCTTAAAAGCTATTTCTCTATTAATTTTAAACCTCTACTTTTTAGAAGTTTCTTATATACTAGACAATTGGATTGAGATTCATACCTTTTAATGTAGAACTAGGTTCTGAAGGACTGTTCAAGTTATATGAATTTATACTTCCATTTCGAATCAATTGATGTTTTTAATTAATTAAATGGAATTTAGACTTGATGAGCCCAAATTATTATCTCTATTTGATAGTTGATTATTGACAGTAATGTTTCTATCACTCGGATAAGATATTTAATGATTTTAAGGAAAAAGTCCGGTTTGTAATAGTATTGGATACTCATTACTTACTTTTTCAAATCTTTGATATCTTATACGTTGTCTCCTAGGAACTTTTTAATTGAAATTTTAGAATTTCTTTTAAAAGGGGGAGAAGAAAATGATAGGAATAAGACTTTTATGGGATCAACCAGTTGCATAGATTTCTTTTGTGGAATCTAGTTTGTGTGCAATGGGGGAACTATCCAGTGGAATAGAGAAAATCTCTAGTGATTATTTTGAATAATCTGAAACTAGAGGAGATTTGGGGATTTTTGAGCTGTGAGATATTCATGAATATGGGAAGTAGTGGTAAAGATTAAATTAGGTTCACTGATTGGCTACCAAATACCATTTAGTTATGGATTGGATCAGTGGAATAAAGCTTTAATATGAACCTTTTGTCCAAAGATGTCTGTATAAGTCAACCTAATCTTAGTTGGTGCACTAAGATCTGAAGTAGGTTGATTGGTTGAAGGAATTTTGTGGATAAAAGTATGATGGTTGGAAAACTTGTGATGTGGAATTATTCACTTCAGAGATTTCCCAGAAATGTTATTTACTCGAGAAATAAAAACTTCTGTAACTGAGTTACAAGATTCTCAGTGAGATATGTGAGTAACATATGCGGATTTTGGAGGAATCTGCCAGTTAATGACATGTGTGTTTATGTACAGGGTCATAGTGAGATTATTCTCATATGTGCACGATTAATCTTGTGTGGATCTACTATGTATTCCTGGTTACTAAGGTTATCTGGTGCACTTAACCTAGTTGACGACCATAGACATATAATCAAGTATTGTGTTTGACAATTACTTGCAAAGTTAACATATATGTTCTGATAGATCTATTGGTTAACTTAAAAGTGATTTGAATGTGGTGTTATACTAGTATAAATAAGATCTGCACCTAGACATTTAAGATTTGTAAATCACGTAGTTGATTTACTCTTGTGGAGGTTAATTGGTAAAACGGACAGTGTGAAGAGATTCACCAAAAACTATTTGTTTTGTGTGTATTGCTTGTAAGACACATAAGTTATGAGTCTTTTGGATTGATTAGTTAATTGTGTGCATAGGATACTGAATTCTTGGATGAGTATTTCTCAGTTGAGAAATAGACTTGATTCATTAGTGATAGTATCCCTGTGAGCTCAATTGGATACCGGATCCTAATGGTGCCAAGAATGGTAAACTAAATTTTGGAAATTCAGCAGAACTTTGTAATCTCTAGATGATGTTCTAGGAGATAGTATAAAGTTTATATTGTTAAAGACGAATGTTATAAAGGTCTTTAGTTTCTTGTTGATTGTAGTATTTGGAACCCATAACTTGATTAAGGATCGATTTGAAAGAATATTCTTGGAATTCAGTGATTTTCCTTATGGAAAAGATTTCAGAATGATTCTTATACTTCCTGAGTTGTATGTTGTACATATACTCCAATATCTTCCAATGATTAAGTATGGTTTTGGAATCCTGTAAATTATGATTGAAGAATCATAAGATTCTAAATGTTTATGATTGACGGATCATAAACTGATACTTAAAGATCATTTGAAGATTATAAGGAAATGTGAAGATTCTTAAGATAATGAGTAATTCTTGATCAATTGAGTGAGTCAAGGATTTAGATCTGTTATTTGAACTCTAAATTCCTTTACTCCAGTACATACTTGAGATTGTATGAATCTCACAGGCCTTTCCATTAAGTAATTGTTTACTTATGAGGAATTGCTTTCTTTACAGATTGTAGTCTATTAGTGTTTGTGTACAAAGTTCAGTCTAAATCTCCAGTTTTGTAGGAGACAGATAAATCTATTAAGATACAGATAGATGCTGATTTCTTGTATATGATGCTAGAAATGGGACTGTTAACTCATTAGAGTAACTGCAATACTCCGGTTTGAGTTATGATTGTCTGAGACTTGATGGATCTCCTAGAGATTTTATATGATTGAATTGTGGTATTTTAGAATATTTGGATATTCTAAGAATATTTGTACCAAGAAGCCTTATTTACTGCAAGAAATTGAAATGGAATTTCTTTAGCTTTTGGATTTGATCTATGAAATAAAGAAGTTAATTCACCCAGTGGTTCATGTAATTATGATTACATGAAGGTGATGAACTTTTGTTTTTGGAGTAGTTCAACCCATTTGGAAGATTTATAGCTTAGTGTATCTTTTGGAATTTGAATTAGTACTTATGAGTAGAGGCAAGCAATTACAGAATTGTTGCATCTCTGAATACTTATTCAGATGGAAAGATCAGACTAAGAATAATGGTTCATGGGTAAGATTTGAAGATTAAGGAATAGTTTCATGTTTTCTTTTTCCTATTCTGAGGACAGAACCTGTTTAAGAGAGGAAAAATGTTATGGCCATATTCGGTTAAAGGACCTGGAATAGTCCTAATATGGTAGACCGGCCCTCCAGTGTTCGAGATTATTGGTCACTCCTAGATTTTATTTCACATCGAGGCCTGTTGGTGACTAATGACCTTGAGAGGACCCAGACACTCTAATTGAAACATATGGAGTAGTGCATGTATATGTGACCGATATAGGCAGGAGGTATGCATGTAGAGCTGTAACCTATTTATAGTTGACCTGCACGGGAATTGCATGTGCTCATGCACTGGATCCTACTCTCTATATATTGAGGTAGTGATTATTTTGTCGACGACTTGGTCTAGGTTACCTAATGAGCTCTTCTCCTCTTGCTGTCACATTGGCATGGCTTGGGGGCTAGATCCAAGAGGATTCTCCCGGAGGGATCCAGGTTTGGTTGGGTAGTTTTGCTCCACAGTCTCTCTTGTTTTTTCATATCCTCATCTTAGGGGTTTTCCCTAGTGGTCTTTATAGTGAGAGACTCACTTCTACAAATTATGGTACATGGAAAGTGAGGATAGAATCCATTCTTGTACTTCAAGATCTAATAGATATAGTGAATGGGAATGAGGAGAGCCTACTAATCCTCAAGAAATTCCCAAATTCAAGAAAAGAGCACGTGTTGCTCTTCATGTTTTAAAGCTAAATGTCTCTAATGAAGTTCTAAGAGAGATTAGTTCTTGTGTCAATGCTCAAGAAGCATGGAGTACTCTTCAATCCATTTATGAGTCTAAAAACACTTCAAGAGTCCTTACTCTAAGAAATATGATTTTTCAAAGTTTTCAAAGAAAGGATGAAAGTGCTTCATCCTATGTTTCTAGAGTCAAGGATCTCCATAAAGATCTTTGTTGCATAGATGATTCTATCAAATCCAAAGAAATTGTTCAAGTTATTTTGAATGGATTAAGTGAGGATTTTGATACCATTGTTCAATCTTATGCAGTTAAAGAGGACTTACCCTCTTTAGAAGCCTTACAAGGAGTCTTGATAGCCGAGGAGCATAGGCATCAAACTCGAGTGGCAAGATTTGAGAGATTGTCTCTCAAGGATGGAGGAAGTGATCAAGCACTCTTCACCAAATCCAAGGAGAAGAGAAAAGACAAGAAGAATGGCAAGAGCTCCAAGGACAACACAAAAGCAATGGAGAAGACATCCGAGGAGGAACCAAGCTCATCCAATGTGAAGAAGAACAAGTACAAGGTTATTTTTCTCATGTGGCAAAAAGGGGCATTTTGCCTCAAATAGCTCCATTATTGGAGTCTAGCAAAACAACAAGTTTCGGCTTTTATTTTCACAAATTGCATTGGGTAAATCCACTCCCAATGCTACAAAAAGAAAAAGCAAGCCGACATCACTTGTGAAGATGAATCTCCTTGTGACAAAGAAGATTCACTTATGATGTCTAACTTTTCAACTTCCTCTTTCAAGCATTCTAATGTATGGTGGCTAGATAGTGGTGTCTCATCCCACATGAGTAGTGATAAAAACTCTTTTTGTAATCTTGTACCATACAAAGGACCTAGAAGTTGTATTTATATAGCAAATGATGAGTAATGTATGATAGAAGGCATAGGAAGCATATCTCTAGATAAGCTTGATCTCAATGATGTGCTCTATGTTCCTAGTTTGACTAAAAATCTAATAAGTGTAGGCCAACTCAATGATGATGGTCTACAAGTAGACTTTAAAGATGGTACTTGCTTGATCACAAAAGATGATGATATAATAGCATCATGTTCTCGTTTTGGAAGGTTATTCAAGCTTGATGGAAATGGAAATGCTAATCTTTGCTCGAATATTGTGCTACAAGGAAAGCTTTCAAATGAAGATCTATGGCATAGGAGGTTGGGCCATCCCAACTCCAAGGCCATGCAATCTATGTGCAAGTTGGTGCTAGCTCATGGTTTGCCTGAGTCCATGATCAAGGAGCCAAGTCCTTGTGATGCATGTGCATTGCCAAATCACATGCAAGGCCACATCAAAGATCAATCATCAAGTCCAAAGCACATTTGGAACTCATCCATTTCTCATCCACCAAGAGCAAGGGTGGAGCTACATGTTTTATAACATTTATTGATGATTACTCATGTTTTTGTTGGGTTTACCTCTTATCTTCTAAACCACTTGCATATGAAACTTTTGTGAACTTCAAAGCTTTTGTTGAGAATCAACTATCTTGTAAAATTAAAGCTTTGAGAAGTGATAATGGAGGTGAATACATCTCCACAAAGTTCATAAACTTTTGTAATGATTTTGGCATTAGAAGAGATTTCACTTCTAAAGACTTTTGGGGAGAAGCAATAGGATGTGCTAACTATCTTTGCAATTTTTTGCCAAATCATGCTATAGAAGATATTTCACCTTATGAAAAGTTGTATGGAAGGAAACCCGAGGTCAATCATCTTAGAACATTTGGATGTGTATGCTTTGTACATGTACCTCTTGAAACAAGAAAAAAAGAAGATGCTAATGCTCCTAAAGGCATTATGATCGGCTACTCAAGTAAAGCCTATAGGATTTTTGTTCCATCTACTAATCAAACTATGATAAGTAGAGATGTGATCTTCCATGAAGATCGAATGTACATGAAGGCAATGTGCAGGAATCTCAAGAGCTTATTCATCAAGGAGGAGTCTCTTCATCAAGTATTGATCAAGATGAAGACTTGTTGGGGCCAAGATCACAAGAGAAGTTGAGTCTACCAATGACTCCAAGAAGATCAACCCGAGAGAGATCCGAGCCTAGAAGACTCACCTATTTGGAAAAAGGCAAACAAGTGGAGGATTCAAGTTCTCTACATGCTTTTCACACTTCCATTGAAGAACCATCAAGTGTGGAGGAAGCTCTTTAATCAAAGGATTGGATCAAAGCTATGGACGCCGAGTATGAAGCTTTGATGCAAAATGAGACTTGGCAACTTGTAGATCCACCTAATGACAAGCATGTCATTGGATGCAAGTGGGTCTACATAATCAAGGTCAATAATGATGGATCAATCAATAAGTTCAAAGCAAGGCTTTGTGCTAAAGGCTATGCCCAAATCAAAGGCATAGATTATGAAGAAACCTTTGCTCCCGTAGCAAAGATGGTAACCATTAGAATTCTCATTACTATTTGTTGCTTTTAAGATTGGAAAATGCTTCAACTTGATGTTTCCAATGCTTTCTTAAATGGTTACTTAGAAGAAGAAATATATATGCATCAACCTCCAGGTTTTGTTGTGAATGGCAAAGGATCAAAAGTATGCTTACTGTTGAAAAGTCTTTATGGCTTGAAACAAGCTCCAAGGGCTTGGTATGAGAGGTTGAACACTTATCTTCTTTCTATTGGTTTCAAGATTAGTTCATATGATCCGTCATTATATCTTAAACATGTTGGTAATGATATAATCATGTTGCTTATTTATGTTGATGACATTCTATTATGTGGAAGCAACATGGATTTACTTGTTGATACCAAGATTTCCTTAGGAAAGGAATTCAAAATGCAAGACCTTGGAATTTTATATCATGTACTTGGATTAGAGATTAAGATATCTAATGACTTAGCTTTCATTTCTGTTGACAGATCTCTAAGATCCACAATCCACAATCCATCACTACCCTCAAACTTCAATCTCAACCGCAACGAGAACCAATCATCAGATCTCGTCCGCAGGGGTTCCACACCATCTTAACCGGACCACATCCACGCCAGACCATAACAACTCACTCCACATTTTCTTTACACCCACCAACGTCAATCTCCGTTTGCATCTGATACACTCTGACTTTGTTCATTCTCCATGCCTCTCCACCTGTTTTAATCACACACGCACTTAACAAAAAACTAGCTCACACTCCAATCGAACCATAGCTACCGCAAATTCCCACAACCACCACCTTACGCCTACCCAAGAACCCCTCGCCCACAAACGTTCGCTAGAACAGCACTCACCCATCTCCAACGACATCAACCGCATCCCTCCGTCCTCAACCACATTAGACCACAACCAGACCACTGTAACCGCAATTGTCCGCTGCATCCGCAAGTGCCCGCTACAACCGTAATAGACCGCTGACACCACACACGTCCGCTGACACCACTAACACCGTAATCCACCGTAGTCACCCATCTTCCTCACCTCCGCAACAGACCGCAATTCTACGGCCTACGACGACCCACGGCCACCTTCGACCGCTATAACCGTAAACGACAGCAACCCCACCATAAATCGTAGGGACCGCAAAAAAAAAAAACCAAAGAACACAAAAAAAAAATCACCAGTACCCAATGGACCAACAAAATGATCCTCAAGTCCCAGACGATTATCCATACGAGATAAGGTCCCCTGTAGTTGAACAAATCAGACATCATAGGTTCTACCAAATGAGAGCCAAACTCCAAGAGCCATCCACAAACCCGTTCAACAGACAAGAACCTGATAGAGCCAAGTCCTCACACGCACGACCCCATTTTTCTGGTGCGGGGCCCTCATGGGTCAAACCAACCTTAATGGAGTCCCTGCTACCCACAAAGCTCATCTTGAGAGACGTACACCAAAACTAGACCTACCAAAGTTCGATGGTACTTCGGACCCTCAAAGATTTTTACAGATCTTTGAGAATGCATGTGATGTATATGGTGAAACATCCCCCGATGCTATGGTCCAACTGTTTTCGATGACCATGATCACTAAAGCACGTGATTGGTTTTTCAACCTTGATTGTGACAAAAAGACAGACTGGTCAATCTTGAAAGAGTCCTTTATCAAGCATTTTAAGCCCTTTCGCTTGATTGAGAGTCCTTTTGACAAATTGAGTAACATCAAAATGACAAAAGACGAACGCGTACGTTCAACATATTGTAGTATAGTGGTAAGTATTCCTGCCGCATCTCGGCCCAATATCTTGCAAGTAATCCAATCTTCCATGCAAGAAGTAAACACATAGAGGTAGCACACCACTATGTAAGAGAAAAAGTTATGGATGATGAGATTCTCCTTCAGCATGTATCAACTTCAAATTGTTATGCAGACTTACTCACCAAACCTCTAGCTAAGAAGGACTTTGAAAGACATAGATCAAATCTTGGCTTGATCTCCAAGTCCTTAGTATTGTAAATATTATTTTTATTTTAAGGAGGACTGTGAAAATATTGTAAAATTAAAATAATATTGACTCAAGTTTTGGGGTTTGCCCAAACTTGAGGTAGACTAGTCTAGTAACTTTCCAATTAGAGTCAAGTTAGATTTTAGTCTTCATAGTGATGTGTAGGTCTAGAACCTATCAAGAAGAATTTGAGGCTACTCTTGTAGGTCAAAGGATTCTCAAAAAGAGAGATTCTCAAGTCTTATCCATTTCTCTTTTTGTCATCTAGTAGAGAGGTAGAGGCAATGTGGCATCTAGGTTGTTCTCTCTCTCCACGAGCTCTAGAAGGCCGCTTGTATTATAAATAAGGTGGCTTTGTACCTCAAGAACTACTTCTTCAAGTAAAGCTTCCATTTGATAGTTAGATTGTGATGAATGCTCTTGCCTTCATGTTAACTAGCTTGCCAATGTTTTCCATCTCATTGTTTTTGGAATAGAAGCTAGTTTAGTGTGCAATCATTCATTCTCTTGATCCTTTGTACTTGCAGTTAGTTCACACATGTGAAAAGTTCTCAATTGCCACATAAGTGAAACGTCTAGCCACTTGTGTGCATTTCTTGAAAAACCCTAGCCATTTTGTGTTGACCGAGCTTTGCCCACTTGCCCAACTGTCTGGCATCTCTCAAACATTTTCAACCAATTGGCCATCCCAGCCATGTGGCGTCTTAGTTCCGATCACTCTGCATTTTAGCATCAATCCTTGCCACTACAATGACGATGGTTACACATACCTATGATCTGACGGTTCTCACCACCCAACCTTGTACATAGCTATCACATCAAAGCAATCCAATATTACTTATTCTAGCTGGGACAAGCCTTAGACACCTCCAGTAGGAAATGCCCTGGATGTGCACTAGTA
Source organism: Diphasiastrum complanatum (assembly GCA_029204225.1). Lineage (NCBI taxonomy): Eukaryota > Viridiplantae > Streptophyta > Lycopodiopsida > Lycopodiales > Lycopodiaceae > Diphasiastrum > Diphasiastrum complanatum. The sequence goes on from CM055113.1 coordinate 21,337,582, forward strand.
GGAAGCCATAGAGTAAGCAAGAAATAGATTGCACCCTCGCCACATACATCACCATTCGAAAGAGTAGTGACACCTGTTTAGATCAAGATGCAAGGCCCCTGGAATCCATTGCGAGTAGAGAAGAGAATACCTGGATAGAGGCGCCAAAGTACGATGGGGAATTAGACCCAATCAAGTTCCTCCAAGAGTTCAATAACGCATGCAAATTCTATGGAGACAACTCTAAAGTTGAAAAGTTACGGGTGTTTCCAATGGTTCTCAATGGCAACACGAAAGAGTGGTGTTTGAATCTAGAGAGTACGGATATCGAGTCATGGAAAACCATAGAAAAATCTCTCATCAAGCGATTCGAACTAGCTAAGCTGACCCAAAGCCCATTTATTCAACTGACTCAAATCAAAATGAAGAGCAGAGAGTCCATACGCACCTACATTGAGCATTTTAAAAGTCTCAAGGTAGAGTGTGTTGAAGATACAATCAACGAGAAAATGGCCATTAAATTATTCCTAGTCGGGTTACCCAAGGCCATTAGAAGAGAATTAAAACTCGTAGACTCTTACACCGCTTGATTCAGTTGTTGCATCAGCGCATTCTCTCTCTCACTCACGGTTCTCCCTATCTCTCGCTCACACAATTCTCGCGATGTACTCTCTCTCTCTCTCTCTCTCTCTCTCGGATGCTCTCCCTCTCTCTCTCACAGCTCTCAACGGTTCCTCTCTCACGGTGCTCTCTCTCTCACAATACCGTGAAAGGAGGGGCCGCAAACACCTCCTTTGCGGTCGTTTGGGAGGGAGTGAGTCAGAGAGGAACCGTTGAGAGCCGTGAGCACTGTTGAGAACCGTGAGAACCTCTCTCATGGTTTCTCTCTCAACGGTTCTCACGGCGAGTGAGAGAGAGAGGGAGATCCGAGAGAGAGAGAGAACATCGTGACTTTCCGGTCTTTTGCGGAGAGGAGGGCTGAAGAGAGGGGCAACCATGAGAACCGTGCTAGATCTCTCTCTCTCTCTCTCTCTCTCTCTCTCTCTCTCTCTCTCTCTCTCTCTCTCTCTCTCTCTCTCTCTCTCTCTCTCTCTCTCTCTCTCTCTCTCTCTCTCTCTCTCTCTCTCTCCACAGCACAATTTTCAGGGCTGCCCGTCCCTTCGGCCCTCAAGGTTCTCATGGTTATCCCTCCCTTCCGAGTTCTCATGGTTGCCCCTCCCTTCGGTTCTCATGGTTGCCCCTCCTCACGGTTGCCCCCCCCCCCCCCCCCTCTCTCTCTCTCTCTCTCTCTCTCTAGCACGGTTCTCATGGTTGCCCCTCGCTGCAGCACTCCCCTCCGCAAAAGACCGCAAAGTCACGATGTTCTCTCTCTCTCGGATCTCCCTCTCTCTCTCTCTCACTCGTCGTGAGAACCGTTGAGAGAGGAACCGTGAGAGAGGTACTCACGGTTCTCAACCCCTCCCTATGCTCTCTCTCTCTCTCCCTCTCCCTCTCTCTCTCTCTCTCTCTCTCTCTCTCTCTCTCTCTCTCTCTCTCTCTCTCTCTCTCTCTCTCTCTCTCTCCAGCACGGTTTTCAGGGCTGCCCGTCCCTTCGGCCCTCACGGTTCTCATGGTTGCCCCTCCCTTCAGTTCTCACGGTTTGCCCCTCCTCACAGTTCTCATGGCTGCCCCTTCTCTCTCTCTCTCTCTCTCTCTCTCTCTCTCTCTCTCTCTCTCTAGCACGGTTCTCATGGTTGCCCCTCGCTTCAGCCCTCCCCTCCGCAAAAGACCGCAAAGTCACGATGTTCTCTCTCTCTCTCTCGGATCTCCCTCTCTCTCACTCACTCACTCACTCACTCACTCACTCACGGTGCTCATGATGCTCAATCTCTCTCGGATGCATAGGGACCACAATTATATATATATATATATATATATATATATATATATATCGTCGGCCGCATAGGGACCGCAATTAGGTCGCAAAGGGACCGCATAGGGACCGCAATTAGGCCGCATAGGGACCACCGCCACCTAGATCGAAAAACCAGCATCCGTCAACGACATGACATACTAGAGTTCCAAATCATCGGCCGTCACCTAGATCGGCCGACATTGCCCGTCAACGACGGGCACTCTTTACTATCTATATATATATATATATATATATATATATATATATATATATATATATATATATATATATATATATATATATATATATATATATATATATATATATATATATATATATATATATATACATGTACACGTATATGTATATGTACATATATATATATATATATATATATATATATATATATATATATATATACACATATATACAAATGTGAATGTAAACAAATTGAACGTAATCATCGGCCGTCACCTAGATCGGCCGTCCATCCAAATCATCGGTCGTCACCTAGATCGGTCGTCATTGCCCGTCAACGACGGGCACTCTTTACTAGTATATACATATGTATATATATATATATATTCAAAACGTAGCAATTGTCTTGAATTTGTAAGTAGGATCACGCGCTTATCAGCGCAATTGTATTGTGATCTGATAGTTGTATTTACAACTTCATTATACATATCCGCTATTGTTCTATATCCTTTTGCATTCTATTGAATGATAACTCTCACTCCTCTTACACAAACACTATTATCAGAGAATTGTATGGCTGTCTCCGACGCCTATATTAATTCGACATTCTTTTCATACCAAGTTATCAGTATTAGAAGATTGCATGGCTGTCTCAGACGCCTAATTTTTTGCAATCTCTCTTCACGACAGTCTACGATTCCTACGCTGATAATCTGATTCAACGCAAAGAACATCTCATAAAATCCATTCTCTAAATAACCCATGATTCTGCTTTCAAGAATTCTTTGTTTCTTCAATTGACATCAATCCAAACGTCAACCGAAGTGGTATCAGAGGTGATAATTCACAATCCATCCGATCCCACAGATTGGTATCAGAGCCCACATATCCCAACATAGAGAGAGAGAGAGAGAGAGAGAGAGAGAGAGAGAGAGAGAGAGAGAGAGAGAGAGAGAGAGAGAGAGAGAGAGCCTAGGTTGAGAAAGGCCTTGGGGGTTCGAGCGCCTACCCAAAGCTACTCTATCTCAACGTAGGGAGAGAGAGAAAGAAAACCCAAGCCTAGGTCTCCCAGCTCTTCACCCTCGTCTCCTCCCATTAAAAGAGATGTCGCAACTACCGCAACAATTCCTTGGGTCGATGGACCTCCCGTAACCCCTGATCTTGAAATCACAAGTTCTCCTTCTCAACATGCAGAGGATCTAAATACAGTGGTGGACAAGATTGCATCTGATGTTGTTGCAACTGACAAAGAGTTGCATATCAAACTCACCAATGATCCAAATGACACATTCTTTGATTCTAAAAGATACATTGATTTTGATATGTATATAGCCAAAACAATAGACGATCTCGAAGGAGAGTTTTTGTTTTGTATAGATGATATTGATTTTAAAATGTATATCAAAGACCGGCATTGTAAGGAGCTAAAGGAGAAGACCTCCCATATCTCAGATACAGTTGTTGAAGCCGGGTGTGTATATTATGTACATAAATACACATATACAGTCACCAAGGAAATTTGTGTTGTATCTCCATTTTTTGGACATCTGTTGCATAAAGAGAGGAAAGCTAGAAGGCTCTTCAGGCACACAAGCAAGGAGGCATCAATATTTATTATTCCATACTGTGCAAAGTGGGATAATTTTTTTTTGTAAGATTTGTTTCATTATGAAAATAAAAAACCAAATTTGTAATAAATGTTGGCGGTCTTTCATAAATCATATATGTTACTCTAACTACAGTTAGATCAAAATAGACTTACTTTAAGCAAAAGAGTTAAGTCCTGGGCACTCAGGAAACTCAAGGGTAGCAATTGTGGTCCAATCACAAGTCAGGACCTTGCCCGCCGGCGGGAGTTTTGAATTGTAAGAAAATATGACCGGAAAGTTCCAAAAAAAATTCGACCGGCAAACAACATTACGGTCTTTCACAGGTGTACCTATATAACTGGGCCAAGTGTATGTAGAATAGTTGAAAAGTCTAAAACAACATCTTGACAAAAGGCCCTTTTGGTGTTCGAAACTCCTCTAATGGAAGATCTTCCATGAGTTGTGGCATTCTTGATGCTCCTTGTTCATAATGGCTTTCTTGAGTGATTTTATTATGAGCTTGCACATCCATCTCTTTATGTGGCCGTGGAATTAGAGTAGATTTCTTGCTTTCTTCATTATGTTTTGTGGAAGTAGAGTGGATTAATTTCTTGCTTTCTTGCTCTACATTAGAATCAAGCTTTCAAGTAAACTAGATAGGCTGAAGCAGTGGCATAGATCTTGCATATACTTCTACTCTTCAAGAGAGTGAGCACGCACTCAAGGCGCAACGGAAGGCCAGCTATGCACCCTCAAGAAGTAGTTTTCTGCTGTTCTAAAGTTTTTCACTACTCTAGAAGATATTTTGCCTTTTATTTTTCAGTATCTAATTATACTAGTTTTTTTATTATTTGCCATACCACTGCTTTTGCCCTCCCTGATACTCTCCACCTCGCGCATAACGAGCTCATATCCCTCTACCACAAATGCCATCAATACCACCTCGCCACCCTCATCATTTGTTACAATGTGGCCTTGGCACATTATATTGTCATTGTCCAAGATCCATCCATCCGCCATCCTTGCCAAATTTTCAACTTTCCATTCATTGAATCAGCCTCCACCTTCGACTACCAGAAACTCCAGCTCACTTTTTCCCATTTCGACCTCCAAACTAGCGGAGAATGCACCTTCGACCAAGATCTCCAGCATGCCTCACAGGCCAAAGACACCACCTCCCTTGAAGTCGATCCTAATATGCCTCCCCTCAAATTCGTCAACTCACCACCTCGCGCCATGTCACCTCCTGTCGCTTCCTCACCACCCCCCACCGACTCTTCGCCCCCCAAATCTGATCCACGCCCTCAAGAAGAAACTGGCCGATATTCTATCACTTATGCATCTCCAACCAGAGTGGAGGAAGGCAGTACTCACGTGCAACCCAGAGCTAATAAAGGAGTACCTCATGACACCCACAGAACTGAGGGCAGATCCATCATACCACCCAATGCCCCACCGAAGAGCATGGACAACACTGAAAACTCCAAGCGTCGAGGCCTATAATTGGCCAACAATAAAGTCACAGAAGAGTTGGAGCACGACAATAGATTTTCAGAGGGGCCTCAACCGCTTCCTGACCGACGCGACTAATCCTCTAGATCTTGTTGTACTGGAAGCCTACTACAATGTGGAGACCTTGCTGACAACTACCAAAGTGGAAATCAAGTGGGATATGTACTTTGGAGAACACTGCTTCAACCCCAATAAAGTCTTCAAAATGCCAACTATCGTGGATCAAATTCCCCTGTACCGGACCTGCCATCGCTTGTCCACAATGTCATTTGTTAATATAGCGAGGCTGGAACGATGGTACACAACAGATTTCCTTGGGAATATGCACCTGACATTCGGCCCAATCCGTTGGCAATCCATAATGCGCCAATTGTGGTCTCGTTACATTCGCACCGTTGCAAAAACCCATCGAAAAATCCGTGATGTTGATGATGCGAAGGACAAACAGCTAGAACAGGCTCCCTGAAGTGTATCTCCACACTTGGTTTCTCTTTTAAGAAACAAAAGAGAAAAGAAAACAAGAAGTCCAGGAAAAATACCAATGGACTCACCTTCTTTTTCTTGTTTTCCAACTTAATTCATTGTTTCTTTCTTATTTTCATATGTTTTTTTCTCTATTTATTTATTTCTCCCTTATCTATCTGTACATACACCTTCTCTGTTTTCCCCTCTCTTCCGCTCAATTTTGTTGCCAATTTTTTTTTTTTTCACATTTTTCGCCGAGTCTTATCTATATCTCTTTTTCGCCCTCTTCTGCAATGGTCTCACATTGCCGTCTTCTTGGAGCGTGGCACATAGAATTGTAACCTCCGTATCCCTTGTGGCTGGAGCAGTCGCGTGAGTGGTTTGTTGATCTTTGAGGAGCTGGATAGACTGAGCTGATAGGCCTTTTAGTACTCGACCCACTTCTTCTCGAGTTTTTGGGCGGTCGGTACTTCTTCTTCAACAATTGCAAGCATTTGGTCCACAGTGGTCTAGAGAGTCTGGACTTTCTACTAGATAGAGAGCTGGATAGACTGTAGTCCACAGTGGCCTGGAAAGTCTGGACTTTCTGCTCCAACTATTGGACTTGGAGTTCAAGTGCGGCTTGCATGGAAGAATGGACTTCTTGTTCTTTGACAACTATCATCTTCACTCTGGAGATGTTGCACTCCAGGTGGTAGATGAGGTCCTTGAGTGATTTCTCGTTGGTTTTGAGAGACTCTCACTCCAGCTCCAATTTTTTTGACTTCAACACCAAGTGTTGTATGTTCGCATTATAGGTTTGTCTTGCTTGTTTTTCTCCTTTGAGCTCCGCCTTTAGAGATTGCACGAGCTGATTGTGGGACTGTGCCATCTGATCTACTTGTTAGATCTAGTCCTAGCGGGCAAAGACCTGGGCTCATCTCTCATCTCTCTCTTTTTGCAACTGCAAGGCCTGAGCAGTCAAAGCCTGTAGCGTTTGTTGTCTCCCCGCCACTATCTAGTCACGGAATTGCTCAGTTGCCTGTTAGGAGAGTTTGGTGGAATTGTCGCTGGAGGCCGGTTAAGGTAGTCCAACAACCCAGAGTCCCAGCTTGCCGAGTTGGCAAGGTTGTAATGAGAGGGGGTAGTGGCACAGTGAGTGAGATGATGGTGATGGTGAATAATGAGGGCATTAGGTGAGTAATGGTGGTCGGCGAGTAATGGATGTTGGTGAGTAAATCGGCGAGTAATTATTTTGTTAGGATTGATGAGTAGAGAGAGCTGGCAAAGTGGCAAATAAAGTGCTGAGAAATGACAGAGATCGGAGAGTTATCAGAGAGCACGGGTAATTGGCGAGTAATGGACTTGGTTTTCCTTGCGTAATTATAGGCTGAGGGGATTACTTGCTTACTGTTATTTTTGGAAGTTGGTCCTATAAATGCCAACATTGTACACAGTCTACTTTCCAATTGGTTGCCAGATTTGAGAGATTTTCTAATAAAAAACTCCCGATTTTATCAAAAATCAAGAGTATCTTTGGTTTGGGCTAGGAATTTTCTAGATGGACTTGACCATGCATACGTTTACAATAGGGGACCATTTTGGACAAGGTCACAAACTTCTAAAAGTAGCAATATTGCTCTTTTCAAGCTGTTTTGGGCCTTTTTGGAGTATTTTTACAAGGGAAGGGGGTAGGCCTAGTTAGGAATCTATACACTGGGTACGGGTCATCTCTAAAAGTTGGGTGTTTGGTACAGGGATGCCATGGTACAACGAATATCGTAGCTATCTTAACACGGCTACGCTCCTAATCGGCTAGGATCTAAATTCTTAATACTAGTTGTTTCACTGATCGACGATCTGCTTGACTAAACCTAGTGAGATCTCTATACTAATTCGCTAGCTAGCTTTTGAGTACAAACATTTGAGTAAAAACATTATTTCATAATATTTTTTGCAGCCTCCAAGCATAGCACGCCAACGTGGTAAGTGCCAAAGATGGCACGCGGCGTGCATAGCGAAACAGTCCACACGCAGGCGTGATATCTTTGGAAGCTACAAAAACATAAATTTAGTTTCAAAGATCTCTTAGTTATGAGAAATTTAACCATGTACCAAATCACATATTCTTAATAATAAACCTAGTGGCATAAAAAAGGTAGCATACCATGTGCTATCTTTTTGATAAATTATAGCAAGAAAGAAACTCACAAAAAATTTACTCACAAAATGCCAAGGTCCCCTTGGGAGAGACAACATCAGCCCAGTATCCATGGATTGCTTTATCCTCCTCTAGATCTTTGTACCAGCAAGGGCATCACTCATGCTATGCTCAGGTCATGCGAACACCCTAGGACCGGGCGGTCTTAGGCGCTGGCGCCGGGCAGCTGCAGGTGGCGCTGCTCAGGTGGGGCAGGGGTGGCGCCAGGCAGCAGCTACAGGTGGCACCGGGCACCAACACGCCTAGAGACACACATGTGAGACTATGGGAGTCATTGGGCATATATGGACTTCGAGAAATCCCATAAGAAAACTTATGAGGTGAATTCTGGTTGCCCGGACACGTGGCGCCCGGGCAACCAATATTAAAAAAAAAAAAAAACAGGCAAGAGCGAATTACGCTTGGGACACGTGGGGATCAATGGACGGTGCCGGGCGTAATCCCCTCAGTCCCAGTAAGAGACGAGGGGATCTGGTCTCACGTATCATTTTGATACTTTAATGACATTGATAATCTCTCTCTGTCTCTCTGTCTCTCTCTCTCTCTCTCTCTCTCTCTCTCTCTCTCTCTCGCAGAGCAAAAGACCAGTCGTTTGTGGGGATGGGAGCAACTCTTCTAGATGGGGTGGTTGTGGAAGAAGGCGCCATGGTTGCAGCTGGAGCTCTTGTATCTCAAAACACGTGTATCCTATCTGGACAAGTATTTATAGTCCTGAAACTTGATACTTGTTAACAAATTGAAGTGACAGATCCATTGAGGGACGCTTTATAATCCATTGAGGGAAGCTACAGATCATAATCAATTTGAAATCATTGTTTTGAAATCGATGATGTGTAATTTTTAACAAAGAAATCGATTTTAACAAACACGTTGATTCTAGAATCGCGATCTTCTCTGACTGCTGCTCACGTTAATCCTAGAATCCCAAATGGAAGCCAAACCAGAGAAGCTTAGTTGCCCCTTCTGTGTATCAACTCTCAGGATATCGTTTTTTTTTTCTTTGTTAAAATAATGTATTTTTTTATAAATTTTTTGGGAGTCCCGTTCCGGAACGGGCAACTAAGGTTTACGGTATCATTGTTGCCCAGTTATACTCATTCAGTGTTCGTTACTGAAGGGCAAAGATGAGAATGATACAAAGCAAACACAGAGCTTCCAGCAACTTGCAAGATATGCCCGCAGCACTTTGTGCTGAGGAAGAGGAACATCACAACATTCATAGTCCTCTTTACCATCACATTGCAATGTTTAGTACCAAAAAGGTCAACTACGAAGCTGGCAGACACTCAGTAGAAAGCGATGACAGATGGATATCAGCATACAAAACCAACTGACCCCAATGAAGGATGATCCTATAGGTAGTCATAATGTACTGCTCATAATCTCTTCCGAGCTTGATACCATACTACATGAGCCTTCAGGCACATCAATAGTCTGCCTTGTCACTTCACATTGTAATTCATCTGTACTGCATGATGCTTTACAGATTGCAAAGAAGCCATAAGAGATTAAGAGATTCTTTCAGCTCCAAGAAACAATAGGCTACTTATCCTTTCCTGAAAATACTAGTTTCATCCTCCAGTAAGTAGTGAGTTGGTTAAGACTACCTTTCCTCGGGGATTCAACTCCAATTTGCCACACAAACATGAGGAAATACAAGAGAAAATACTAGTTTAAAAGAAAGTGAAGAACACCCAAGGAGGCATGGTTCTTTGTATATACAATTTCTGCAGATTTGAATCTTGAGTGCCAACAGCCACCGTCAACTATCCCTGACATATCTACCTGCCAAACCATGCTCTCTGAGGTTGAGCTTCACCACCATTCATCAGTTTATCAAGCACTACATTGAGATCTGCTGATTGTCCACTTTCAGTGAGTCTTCGCACGACAGTTTGCACTTGCTCGCGTGAGAATCCCATGGATGCAACCTTTTCAATGACATCATCAACAAGCACCCGATTTTGTGGTAAAGGCTGTCCTGAAGGGACACCTGCATGAGTTGAAGATTGCTGGATGGGTTGAGCAACAGGGAAGCGGGAATAACCCCCTCCGCCTGGAGCACCAGGCAGAGGCTGGGCACCAGTGTAGTTCGGATTGTTGTACGCACTCGAAGGTGCCAGTGCATGTGATCCATATATTGGGTTGCCTTGGAGTGGCTGAGCTTGCGGTAAATAAGGAGCAGGTTGTGCTAATGGTCTAGAGTTACTTCGTCCATACGATTGATCGTACATCTGTTGTACTAAACCTCCATGCTGCTGGGGTGGGATCTGAAATGATTGTGGCTGAGGTGGGGGTCCTGGCTGTATTGCCGTTGGTGTGTAAGATGTTTCCGACAGATGGTAAACAGGGGGTGATGGCACTTGATGAGGTCTTTGGAGTTGGGACCCTTGTGGTAAGGGAACGAGTCCTTGAGGCTGGGGCCCTTGGGCTATGGTACCAAAAGGAGGTCCTTCAGGTTGATAGTGGGAATACTGCTGCTGTAAATGAGGAGGCTGGTTATAAAAGGATTGCATGTGCTGTGGCTGGGAGGGCTGTTGCTGGGGATATGGAGGTGGTGCATGTGACTGTGGAGACGGTGCTGTGGTCATGGATGAAAAAGAGGAGCCATTTGGAAATACAGGAGGCTGTGGCTGCTGTTGAAGTGCTTGAGATGATTGACTCTGCGCACCCGGTGGAGCAGGAAGTGCTGGTAACTGCTGCGGCTGCTGCTGAGGGTTGACAGGTGGCTGGGGAGCTGCAGCGGACTGTTGAAGAGATGTAGGTGTCTGAGGTGCCATAGGGCGCTGCTGCAGAGCCATGGAGGGCTGCTGAGGGCCTACACTTGATTGCTGCACAAGAAGCTCCGCCTGCTGTCCATGTGATACATTAGAAGGCTGTGTGAGGACTTCTACAGGGGCCATGGCCGATGTTGCACTTGTAGGAGCTTCACTCTTTACCAATTGTAATTTTACAAGTTGAGATTGAGCCTCGGATATCTCCTGCTTATCACGCAATATTTGCACTCCACTTTGTACCTGTTGTCAGAAATGAGTGAGACAATTAGGTTTGCCTCTCTACATGCCATGATATGGACAATGGTAGTCTATGAATCAGATTCAAAGCATCAAGGTAGACAATTATATTGCAATAGTTTACAAAAGATCAATGCGGCAGTTTTCTGGTATTACGTCGCTATTACTACCACCAAATAGATGTAGATGCTTTGTAGTTTAAAATTAAAGCATCTACGTCTATTTGGCACTTACTACCATTTGATAACAATTCTTTAAACTTCTAAATAAATTTTCCAACTTTATCCACCTCAGTTCCTGAGTAGAGGTGTTGACAAGAATGTTCAGAAAGTCTCAGCTTTGGAAAATACATCACATACGAAACGCATTCATACTAATAGATGTTTCCCAAAAGTCTACAAATGATAGGTGTTGCAACACTCTAAACCCACAATCCCTGGGCAAAAGCTTTCATACTTACCTCCTTGATAGAATTTTCAAGCATTCGAAGTTTACCATCAGACTCTCCATGATTATTAGCTCCATCAGCCTTCAGGACTTCAACAGAACGCTCAAGCCGCTGTGTTGTATTCTCCAAATGTAAGAGGCGTCCACTTATGCCTTCCAAAACACGTAGAAGGTGATCAACGTACTTCTTCATTGTGCGCTCAACAGCAGCAACTGTTGCAGACTCAAGTGAATCTGTTATATGGTCCTGACGTTGAATGGATGACTCATATATTATAGGCAGCTCACGAGATCGATACACCTGGAAAAATATATGCATTTGATAAGGGGCGAGGTGGTAATGCATAAATTTTACAAGGTTTCAACTTTTTCAGCATGCAACGCACTTCAGATTCCAAAGTCGAAAGCAATATCCAGGATTCCATGATCGAGTTTCTGAAATTCGACTGAAAATTGGTAACAATTCTCCACAATGATGACATCACATTGAAATTGATGAACATATCTTATTTATTTTTTAACATAATCTCCCTCTCCACATTTCCAATACTTCTTTAACATAAAATTGAGAAGCGCTGAAGAGCATATCATTCCAAGACCAGATAATGATAGAAATTTTATAAATGACAGTGCAGCCACGTTCACTACTATCATGATGGATTTCTATAAATGATGACACTTTATGGCCGATTTACAGAGTCTTAAAGGCCCAAGAGTTAGAAATAGGGTTGCACCTATCCATAGTGAACCAATGTCCATATAAAAAACCAGTGTTGCAGTGGATCGCAATCCGTTAAAACAGCGATCCAGATTGTGCGTTCTGGATCGTCAGTGATCCAGGACTCTGATTGCTGCTGAAAAACCTAAAAAAAATTTAGCACTAGGGGGGGGAGAGAGAGAGAGAGAGAGAGAGAGAGAAGAAGAAGAAGAAGAAGAAGCTTTATTAATGTCTTTTCCATGCCAAAAGGCATATAAGACTAAGGAAATACATGTCAAGTATGTGGTAACCGTGGAGCGTGTAAACGCCTCCAAAAACTGAATAAAGAACATCTAGTACAAGTTAAGATAACTACATAAATGATAATCTCTGTGCATGGTAGTCAAATGTGTCCATGTCAAGATGCCAGGTCTGTACTGGCGCTATAGAAGGATGTAATGAGAGCTGTAGCATGAGGAAGTGCAGGAGCCTGCTGACGTCGCCTGTGAACAGGAGCATGTATAGTGTGTCTCTGTGTAAGAGGTCTAGTAGAGCGTGTAACTCTCGTGACCACCTGAGGCTGGGTGATGCATCGTCTCTGCATCCTAGGTCTGGGAATGTCGTCGCAATCGCTGTCAATCATGTCCGCATCAGAGCGTGATCTCCGGCGAGAGAAAAGGATGTAATCTGAGACTGTGAGTCTGGATAGGTGTGCTGAGCTATTTGACATAGGTCCTGACACAGGAGGGACATCTCACGTATCATAAGTGCCACACATCTAGGGTCCTCATATGAGATGAGGGATCGTAATGTAACTGGTGTCTGACGAAAAAGGCAATGATATCGTCCTCTAATATCATAGTAAGCTGGACATGTGAAAAGGAAATGCTCCTCTGTCTCAACCATAGATAATGAGCATAACTAACAAAACGCTCCTCACGTGGGGTACCCTGAAAGCGTCCAGTCTCAATCGCCAACTGGTGTGAGGACACTCGGAACTGGCCCAGAATAAATCAGAGCCCATGAGATAGCCCTGAGGTGAGATAGTGTGGTAAAACTGGAAATCCAACTGTGTCTAGCTCCAGAAAGTGTGTCCTGTAATAGTCGGGTTTGACCCCGAGCTGTCCCTGCCATGTCCGGCTCAGGTATGCTCTATAGAGAAAGCGTCTGATATACTCATGGGTGCCCGATGGAAGGTCTGTGATAGAAATCCCAAGTGTATCCAGTATCCGGGAGGCTTGAGAAAACCATGATAGTCGATGCCCCTGATCATAAAGGTCTCGCGAGGAGGCAAGTGCCGTCTGTGTGTATCTCTGCTCATTTGTGGGTAACGTCATAATACACTGAACATGTAGAATAAGCTGAAAGATGGCGGATAGCTGAATGGGAGGGACCGCGAACTCTGTCAAGATAATCTGATGTGGGACAGATGGCTTAGCCCGTATCATACGAGATCGCATGAGAACCTGCAGTCGTGAAATACTGGCCCAATCCGAAGATGTAAGACCTGCACACCATACCTCTGCTGCATATAGGGCTGTGGGAGTAATGAGAGTATCAAAAAGCTGACATTTACTTGAGGCATCCCGAATAAACCGTCTGAAACAGAAGCGCTCTAACTGGACAAGGGAGGCGTGACCCTTACCAAGTCTGGCGGAGGCTGCCTGTCGCATGCCAAAGATAGGACCTGTAAAAAGCACGCCAAGGTAAGTGTAAGAAGATACGACCTCCAAGGGTTGCCTATCAAAGATGAGTTCCTGGCGCTGCATCAAAGCTCTCGATGTGTTGAAAACCATAACTTTGGTTTTCAATATGTTAACCCACACTCCCCATCTACTGCAGAAGGCATGAAGGCTGTCCAGCTGTCGCTGTAATCCCTCTCTGGAAGAAGATAGGAGGACCGCGTCATCTGCATATAAAAGTATAGCAATCAAGATGCTCCCAAGCCTACAACCTGTGCCATCGCATCCCTCAATAACTCTCTCAAGCTTGTCAATATATAGTCCAAACAGGGTTGGGGATAGAGAACAACCCTGCTTCACGCCAATAGTGCTCCAGATGTGGTCTGAGATGCCGGTATCACTCCGAAAACATCCAAGGACTCTCTCATATAGTGCCATCACTGCTAAGATCATGTCAGTAGAAAAACCAAGATCACGTAGACGCTGAATGAGAAGGGATCGTGGAACAGAGTCGAAGGCTTTCCTGAAGTCAACAAAACAACAGTAGACCCGTTCTCTTCTGTCATCTCCTGAGCCATTGAGAGAAACTTAGAGCCTTTTGCAACGGGGTTGTGCAAGGCCTGATGCAGGTGTAGATACAAGGCCTAGTGTGGGTGCAAAGGCAAGGCATATTCACAGGGGACAGGTTGTTCCTACAACTTACCAACGCACATGCAGCCACCTTGGGCTTCTACCTCAGCAACAAGTGCTCCCGGTCCCTCTTTGAGATAAATCCCACCAACCGGGGGGGGGGGGTTGCTGTTGGTGCTTTAGGCACGAACTTGCACGTGTTAGCAATTTGTTGCCGACCCACTAAAAACAGGCCATGTGGCACCACAGCCCCGGCCTTGCCCGATTAAATAGGTGCCCGGGAAAATTCTATTCCACAGGCACCGGTGCCATTGAACTTTGAGCACCGGCGCCATTTTTTGCAGGCATGTGAGGGGTAGCACCAATTCCTTGCAACCATTGGTGCCACTTTCACGGGCACATGACATTTTCACAGGCACCGGCCTGGCACCGATGCCACTCTCCCAGGCACCCACATGCACATGAGGTAGTTCTCCAGTTTGCAATTATATAAGCCATTGGACAAAGCAAAGGTTTGGTTATGGGATTATCTTTTTAGCTTCCCGATGACCTGGTGCTCCGAGCAGCCAAAATTGAAAAGAAAAAGAGGAAAAGTGTGGCTGTGAGTGTGCCGAGGCCAATAGCCCAAGTGCTTCTAAGATATGATTGGGGGGAGAAATAAGATAAGATTGCCCTTCCCAAGTCTAGTTGTGGCTGCTTGTCGCATACCAAATATAGGGGAATAAAGAGTACTCCCATGTTAGTGTAGGATCACCGCTTGTGGTTGTCCATCAAAAATGAGCTCCTATCGCTGCATTAAAGCTTTGGATGTATTGAAGATCATAATCTTGGTATTTGCAATGTTAACCCCAAAACCACCCATCTGATACCAAAAGCATGAAAACTATCCAACTGTCTTTGTAAGCCCTCTCTAGTTTGAAAGACTAGGGCCACATCATTTGCATAGAGAAGAATGGCAACCACCGCACTGCTCAATGGGCCTCTCAAGCTCATCAATGTATAATCCAAAAATTGTAGGTGATGGGGAACAACTCTACTTCACCCCTATCATGCTCATATTTGCTCTGAAATACCTTTGTCACTCCTTAAATAACCCAAGAGTCTTTCA
Organism: Diphasiastrum complanatum; assembly: GCA_029204225.1. Lineage (NCBI taxonomy): Eukaryota > Viridiplantae > Streptophyta > Lycopodiopsida > Lycopodiales > Lycopodiaceae > Diphasiastrum > Diphasiastrum complanatum. The sequence continues at coordinate 21,352,997 of CM055113.1, forward strand.
TATAATGTCATCACCGCTAGGACTATGTTAGTGGTGAAACCAAGATCTCATAGTCAACATAACAATGATAAACCCACTCTCTCCTATGTCTAGCCTCCTCAATAAGAGCATGAACAGTAAAGATATGATCTGTAGTGGAACAATGACCCCTAAAACCTGCCTATTCCAATAATGTAATTGCCTAGTCTCAGCCTCAGAACAAATAGAAGACTAAAGAATAGTGCCACACAACTTAGCTATGACATGTTCGATCATGATAGTAGGGTAGTTGCCTGGATTCATGGGGTCACCATTTTGGTGGATGGGATGGATGATGTTAGTGCAGTAGGATAAAGGAGTGATCAAAGAGGTTAGTGGGAAGGATACAGAAGTCGAATATCAAAGAAATGGAGAATTGTGACCGCATGTGGGTAGTCGACAACGTTGTGCCCACCATGTGTATCTGCCCAAGTCAGGTCAACAAGCTAAGCCATTGTAAATGGCTAACTTGTGAACTTTGCCTAGTTGCAACAAATAGCTAGTGACAAGTCCCAACATGTCATTTGACGTCTTAGTAACTCCCATATCATCACACTCAAGGGCCCGTATGCGTAACTTATTGGCAACATCATGGAAATCAACTTGGCATGATGCAGTCCTAGCATTAGGATCACCAGTGAGAAGGTGCCCTCGCTCGTCATATCTAGTAATATCTGTGGAAATATTTGTATAAGGACATCTGGATAACCTAAACAAAGGAAGAAAATTTCGGAGGAAACTAGCAAACTGCAACAAATAGAGCCCTATCCACCTCGATGCCTTGTCTTGAAATGCAAAACCATAAGTATCATGCATGCTCCATGCCTCATGAACTCAATAATCAAATGTAATGACTCCTTGTATACGCATGCATGTTAGAAATCGATAGCTACCGAAATACAAGTGTTTCATGAAAATCATGAACACAATTACCAATTGACCTCTGCCATGCTAGGGAGTGCTAATATGATTAGTGCACTTCTATCGAAGACTTTAGCTTTAGTTAAAATATTAGTTTCTCATCTGATTCGATAGCTACCGAAATAGAAGTGTTTCATGAAAATCATGAACACAATTGCCAGTTGACCTCTGCCATGCTAGGGAGACCCTCCAGTTTTGGGCCTCACGATTTGGTATGCATGCATGGGACAATGGGTGATAAGACAATTAGAGTAATGGTGGATGATGGGGCAAACCCATAACTTCATCAACTACAACTTGGTCAAAAAGCTTAAATTTCCAGAAACACCTAGTTAGCATAGGTATATAGTTTTCTTGGCCAAGGGGGCAAACAAATGGTAGATGGTAGAGCAATCCAATTGCATGGGAAACACGACATTCCTAATAGTCTCATTGTGTGCTGCACAGAACTTCTTCAGCTTATTGGAAACAATCAGCATAAGATACGTCTTTGTGACCTTCAATTTATATTAGATGATTGTGTTTTTAGTACTACTTATCATAACTTTTAAATATTTAGATGTTTTATTAGCTAAATTTTATGATGTATATCCTAAGGATTATGGTTTACCACCCAATAGAACTGTGGACCATGCCATTAATTTAGCACCTAGTACAACACCCATTGCTAAACCTCCATATCAGTCAGCCAACTAGAAGATGAAGAAATAACTAAACAATTAACAAAATATCTTAGAAGGTCAAATTCAAGCTAGTAGTTCACCTTGGCCAACTCCAATACTACTAGTTAAAAAGGAGGAAGGGTCTATGTGATTATGTGTCTATTATAGAGCCCTAAATAAGGTCACTTTAAAAAGCAAGTACCCTATGCCTCGGGTAGATGAGTTGTTTGACCAATTCGAAAATAGCATATAGAGCTTCTCATGGTCATTATGAGTTTAGGGTGATGGCGTTTGTACTCACAAATGCTCCAGGTACTTTTATTACGTTAATAAGCAGTGTTCTGCAGCCATACTTAGAAAATTTTGTTGTAGGTTTACTAAACAACAAGTAGGACATCTGTTCTGAATATAGGTTGTTGTTGAAATAGCTTCAACCCAGAAGGACATTCTCGTCTACAGTAAAACCAAGAAAGAGCATTTGGCTCACCTTAAGAAGGTGTTTTATTTGATCAGAAAACATAATTATCTGCCAAAACACCTAAGTGTGAATCCTTTACTAAACAAATAACTTCCTTGGGCCATATTATCTCAAAAGATGGGATTATGATGGACCCCAATAGTTACGGCCATATTTAATTGGCTGAGACCAACTAGTGTATCTAACCTTCAAATTTTTCTAGGTTTGTCCACATATTACAAACAATTTGTCAAGGGTTATGGTTAAATAGCAATTCCATAGTTGCACTGCGTTTCTAGAAATGTGTCCACAAACAAGTTTCTGAAACGCGTTTATGGTTTGGGGCAACATTTCTCATGAATGTTTTTATTTATTTTTATTTTTGTGGTATCGAATTAAAGCATTAAATTAAGGGAAGTAGATTTATGTAGGTTGCCAAATGTTTTGGGTACATTCCTATTGATTTTTTAAAATCTGTTTTTTTTTTTTAGAGAGTCTGAATCCAAAAATGAGTTTCTAAGAAACACGTTTATGTTTTTTTTTTTTTTCAAAAACGCGTTTCTATGCAACTATGAGCAGTTCCCATGAAAAATCTTCTTAAGTAAAAGGGAAAGGAATTCGTTTGGAAGTCCGAGCAACAAGAGAGTTTTGATACTCTCAAAACAGCTTTAGCTACAACACCAATATTGAAAGTCGTCAACCCAAATCAACCATTTGTGGTCGAAACATATGCTAGTGACTTTGCAGTAGGAGCAGTGCTAAACCAGAACAAATGATCTATTGCATTCGAGAGTAGAAAACTCGAACCCGTCCAAACTAGGAATAGTGCCTATGAAAAGGAACTCTTTTCAACGATTCATGCCCTTAAGACTTGGAGGCACTATTTGTATGGTGCTAGCTTTGAAATCCTGACAGACCACAAGAGCCTTAGATATTTGAGCAATCAGCCTGAGCTTAGGGGTCGAAAAGCTCGATGGGTTGAGTTACCTTGAATTTCATATGTCTGTAAAATATAGATGAGGTAAGCTTAATACAGTAGTTGATGCTGATGATGAACAAATTTGAGTTTTACTCAAATTTGTAATGAGCTACTTGAGTCCTTGAGGGAAACATGTAAGCATGATGCTTATTTCTCCACAATTTGGAAGGCAATCCAGAATAGAAATTTACAGACTTCTGAACAAGTTCCTAGGTCTAAGAAAATTCATCCAAACATATGACAGATTTCATTCAGAATGAAGAGTCCAAGTATACGTCAGATGATGTTGAGGATTCCAAGTTTGTAGAACCAAAGTATACCACAAAGGTTGAGGGTCAAAGTTCTCAAGGATTCAAATGGAAACAATAATCCATTATGTTCTACAAAAATAGGGTATGTGTCCCTAATCTATAGGATTTCAGGCGTCAAGTTCTTATGAATTTCATGACAACCCTACTATGGGACACCCACACATTCAAAGGTGTCCCACACATTCAAAGAAGACATGAGCTTCTTAGGAGGCAATTTTTCTAGCCTAACATGAGAAAGGATGTCCATCAATATGTGGTTAGTCTCCAGAAATGTCAAGTTAATAAAGGAGAGCGTTTAAAGGCAGGTGGCTTACTGCAACCTTTAGAAATACCAACTGCTAAGTGGAGAGTATCTCCATGGATTTTATAGTAGGCTTGCCCAAGACCCAAAAAGGTCATGATCAAGGTTACCAGCCGATTCGAATCGGAAAACGGTTGGAGTACAAAAAAAAAAATTTAAACAATTTTTGGGTTTTTTTTTTCCAGTTCGAACCGGCTCCGAACGATTCGAATCGCGGTTCGTGTAACTATGGTCATGATGCTATATGGGTCATAGTTGACTATTTTATTAGAATAGCTCATTTTATCCCAATCAAAACAATTGCCACTCCAAAATTAGCAAGGTTATTTGTAGAAGAGCTATTTAAACTTTACGGTCTTCCCTCTGGCATAGTCAGCGACCTGGATAGTAAGTTTAATGGGGTTCTTAGAGAGCATCGCCTCCATACTAAACTTAACATGAGTACAACTAACTGATCATCCTCAGACGGATGGTCAAACAAAAAGAGTAAACCAAGTGCTAGGGGATATGCTTATAGAGCATACGTCAGCAAGAAGCAAACCAACTAGGAAGAACATCTTCTGACATTGGAGTTTGCTTATAATAGTGCTAAACATTCAACTACGAGATACAACCTATTTATGTTGATGTATGGTTTTCAGCCACGCTCACCCACAGCAATAGGATTTTAGCAAGAAAAAGTTGAAGTAACCAAAAAAAAATTAGAAGACCTAAACTAGATGGTAGAACATGCCAAAATAAGTATTATACAAGCCCAAGATTGAGCAAAGCATTATGCAAATCTGCACAGATGGGATGTTCAATTCTCCATTGGTGAAAAAGTATTCCTTCAAGTTCCAATTGACTCTAAAACCCTTAAAAAACGAGTGTGTGCTAAATTATCTCCTAGGTATTGTGGTCGGTTTACCATTATTAGGAAATAGGCGACGTTACCTATGAAGTAGAACTCTCAAATAGTAGTAAGGCCCATCCAGTCTTTCATGTTAGTCAGCTTCAAAGGGCCTTAACGAGATCAGACAACTGGTAGGAAACAATGCTCTAGTTAAACCAACAAGTGGAGTGATTAGGCTGTTCAGAATGCCACTTGGAAAAAGGAATTATTTCCAAATTTTGTCTTAAAGGACCAAGACAGTTCTTAAGGGAGAAAGAGTGCTACGAACTTGTAACCAAAGCCACACCCTAACAGAATTGATAGAGGCAAGGAAGCACAATATAGGGTGAGACGACATAAATGGCATGTGTAGGCATCAACATACGGCCAAATAGTGGATAAGGTCCTAAGATAGTGTAATGCCATGAGCTTACACTAGGCTATGCATATGCTTAATAATTCATCTAGCCTATTAAAATTTTGTCAAGATGTTACCTGTACTAGGCCTAGTTTTGACGAGTTCAATGCTATTTTTATTATAAGAGCAAATAAGATGACATAATCTCATGAGCAGGGACGATTTTAAGGAACAAGCATTCGTAGCAAAGAAACAGGGGAAAAATTCAAGGAAAGGTGCAAAGGGCAAGAAGACCAAAGGGAAGTAAAAGCAGCAAGGGAATGGCGAGAAGACCAATCAATCAAACCAACAGGAAGGTGAAGAGAAGGCAAATTCGAACATGAAAGGAGATTGCTTGCGGTAAGCTAGGTCATTATGCAAAAGAACTCTGGAAAAACAATTTCAACAAAAAAAAACAAGCAGGAAATTTTGCCGAAGAAGAAAAAGGACTTGATACGAAGATAACTACTTTGGATCTTGGCAATTTTGAGGATTAAATATCTAGTTTTCAGCAACTAGATGATGGCTCTAATGTCATACTAAAGATAACTATACTTATGGCATTAAGGGTGTTGGAAAGGTATATATTTAATTACCTTCAGGAAAGGTTGGCATAAACAAGAACTTACTCTCAATTTCAACTATTGCTAACCATCATATGATTGTGCATTTTGATGAAGAAGGAGTTGGAAGGCCAAATCATGAAGAGGCCTTACCGTCGAGACCAGGGATGTGAAACACCAAAAAGTGTGTTTTCACTTAGGGAGTTGGAAGGCCAAATCATGAAGAGGCCTTACCGCTGGGGGGGCGTTGCCCCCCAAACCCCCACTGAGGGGCTACCGCCACTCGGACCCCCTGTTTCTCGGGGGCTACTGCCCCCCCGAACCCCCTGAGCATTTATTGAAAACCAGAGCAAATAACAACCAAATAGCTATTGAAAATAAGATCTATTTGTGCCCCATCTACTACAGTTCTGAGAGGCAAAACGCTGGTTTGACCATTGATCCCCTAAAAAAATTTCAGCCATAAGCTATTTTCCAAAAAAAAAAAAAAAATTTAAACAATTCTAGGTTACGAATCGTGTTTCTGAGAAACGCGGTTTCAAAAACATGTTTGCCCAAAAACGTTCTAGAACTTGTTAATACAAATTTGTGTGGTCCTATGAAAACACAATCTCATGGTGGAGCAAATTATTTTATGTTGTTTGTAGATGATTATTCTAGGAAGATATGGGTATATCTTCTCATGAATAAGAGTGAGGCATTCAAAAGCTTTACTTGTTTAAGGCACACATGGAAAAAAAAAAACAGGTAGGCAAATCAAGATACTCCGCGCAAATAAAGGGGCAGAGTATCTTTCTATAGAATTTCAAATGTTTTGCAAGATCAATGGTTTAAAGAGAGTTTGCACGCCTCAACAGAATAGAGTCGTAGAAAGAAAGAACTGTTATATTGTGGAAATTGCTGGGAGCATGCTTAAAAGTAAGAATGGTTTGCAAATTGGGCTGGAGATGTAGAAGATCCAAGACTTACTACAGGATATGTCTTTAATCTTGGATCAAGGTCAATATCTTGGAGTTCAAAGAAGCAACCTACCTGCATGATCTTCATATGGTACACGAAACACCTACAACACTTCAGTGTGATAACCAGAGTTACATCAAGTTGGCAAAGAATCCGGTTTTTCACGGCCGGGTGAAGCATATTTAAGTAGTAGTACATCTCATTAGAGAAAAATTTCAAAGTTTCGAAGTTGAGCTTATCTATTGTCCAACAGAAGAGCAAGTTGCGGATACTTTTACTAAGGATTTGCTAAAAATAGATTTGAAAAAGTTTAGAGAACTTCTATGGGTAATAGATAACAAAGTAAACATTAAGGAGGAGTGTAAGAAATTAATGTTTATTTTGTACCCCTAATGTTTCTAGGCCATGCCTACATGCTATTTTTTAGGGCATCATTTGGCTCTTTTCTTCCATAAGATTAGCCACCATTGTCTTGAGTTGAGTCATTTCGTGTCTCATAGAAAAAAATTCGAAGAAAAAAACAATGAGCATTGCAAGCTTGAATCGCTCCAATTTTGTGGAAATTCTCCTCCTGTTGCTCATTGATTAACTAAAAAAAACGTGTCATAGATGATGGCATCTTTTCTTGGAATTATGACTGATAGAGATCCAATGCCTGAATGATTAGTGGCAACAGAAATGATACGTCAGTCTGCTTTCCTGACAATTTGTGAAAACCAAGCAAGGGTCCTTGCCTATGGATGTACAATTCCATGGGAGCTAATATCAGAGAGTTCCTCTGGATGCAATTCTTAGCAACTGTGTTAAGCAAAAAAGATTCTTTTGGTTAAATGCTTGGTATTCCGATATCCAACAAGCTTGACATGTCTCTTATACCAAAAGTTGGAGCACCACAAATGAGTATCATTGGTGAAGGGTCCCTACATCCAAATAAAAGCCATCTTGGACAATGTTTCCAGCTGGTTCAAATCGGCCGATTCTAACCAGTGCACAATCTAAACCCAACTTTTCAAAAAGGAAAATCGGCTACTTGGGGTTTTAACCATAAATTGTAGTTCGTAGGCAAGAACTCTATATACAATTAAATGTACATGTGTTCAATGGTCATGGAGATTATTGTTACTCATAGACATACTACAGTTTGTGATATGATTGTTGACTATTCAGATTTCAATTTGGAACTCAAAACCCTGAAATTTTGGTACATGTTAAAAATTCATAAATTACAAATTTTAGACCCTGATACTAGATAAATCCAGTTCAAACAAGCCCAAGTTAGACCTCAATTCGTTCCCATTGGTCCTTAGCAAGGACATCATCATGGCCAGCGGTCGCACTAAAGAATTGAGAATCTGCTCTTAAAAGCGCTACGTGTACACATTGGGGAGGAAAAGAATGTGCCAAGCATGGAGGAGGACAACACAAGTTAACAACTAGCAAATTGAGTATCCTCATTTATAATGTTTTATGAGAACAAATAGACACTGCGTGTAATTGGATCAGCATGACATTCAATATAAATTCAAAACATTGAAGACAGTCTAGCCTGTCAGCTTTCTGCATGCAACATACACGTAAAAAATGGTAGATGGACAAAATATGTCATTCACATACAATAAGCAAAAAAACAGGATAAGTAGGCATACAGATGGACTGGCAGAAGCATAGGACGGTCGGGGTGGGGAAGACTGACGGCCTTTATTTGCATTCAGCGACGACTCCTCATGATGTGTTGTAGAGATTGAACTTGTTGCCACTGAAGAAGTGCCACCAATCCCTACGCTTCGGACAGGATGAAAATCATAACCCGGTAGCACGTCGTCCTGGCCAAACATAAAATCTGAGAAAGGATTATCTTGCTTTTGGGGGCTGTTCAAGCCATGACTTGGATTCAAGGGAATGTTAGACGGTGGAGGTGATGTTGAGTGCAATAAGCCGAAGAAAGGATTGTCGTCTGATTCAATGCTCCTTTTTTGGCCCTCCATTGCAAGTTTGATGCAAACGTTGAGTACTGCAAATTGCACAAAAGGAATGAATTTTGTGGCTCACAATCACTCCGAGGCAGACGAATCAGCCAAATCCATTTATCATTTACGCAAATCCGCTTGAAGTGCTAACAGAGATCCTAACATTTCCACCTCCACATGCCTGCTAGAATTTCTTGACAAGCGTTGCTATATACCTAACACAAAAGGCAGCAATAGCTGGTTAATGAACGAGGATCATAAATATCACAAGACCTAGGTAGCCAAAAACATGGGCCCTAAAAAAAGCTTTTTGAGTATTGAGAAGAAAGAATGTGAAATTGATGTGAACATCTCAGAAACCACACATTGAAGCAAATTCAGCACCCAACGATGGCTGGTCAACAAAGAGCTATCACGTAAGAAACCCTAAGTAGCCAAAAAACACGAGCCAGACACAAAAGTTTGAAAGATTAAACTAACACGAAAAAAGTGCGCAATACTCAAAAAGAAATTATTGAAGCGAATCCAACCAGTCTTAGGACCCACAGATAGCAACCATAGGCAGCCAAAAACACAATCCAGCATAAAAACTTGAAACTGAACAAAACTAAAGTATCGATGAGGATAGAAACTGCACATTCAAACGATTCCAACCAGCTTCAGCAGAGCGTCCAACCATGGCCGCTAGTCAATGAACAAAGATCCGAAAATGAACCGTAGATAGCAGTATATACAATTTTGAAAGATTTACCAAAAACAAAGTGAAACTAATGAGAAAATCTCATAAACTACACATTCAAGCAGACTTGACAGATCATCCAACCATGATCTTTGATCAGTGAACAAAGATCCCACAAATAGTAAACCCTACGTAGCCATAGGTAAAATTTTGAAAGATCCCGCAAAAATAAAGTGAAACAGACGACAACATCTCAGAAGCTACACAATAAAGCAAATTCAACCAACTTCAGCAGAGCATCCAACCATGACTGCTGGACAGTGAACAAAGATTTCACAAACAGCAAACCCTGGGGCCATAGATAGAATTTTGAAAGATTTACCAAAAACAAAGAGAAACTGACGAGAAAATCTCAGAAACTATATAATCCAGCAAATTTAAGCAGCTTCAGCAGAGCATCCAACCCTGACTGCTCGTCAGTGAGAAAAGATCCGACAAATAGCAAACCCTAGGTAGCCATAGATAAAATTTTGAATGACTTACCAAAAACGAAGTGAAACCGACACGAAAATCTCAGACACTACACAATCAAACAAATTCAAGCAGCTTCAGCAGAGCATCCAACCATAGCTGCAGGAAAGTGAACAAAGACCCCACAAACAGCAAACACTAGGTACCCATAGATCAAATTTTGAAGGATTGAGCAAAAACAAAGTGGAATTGATGAGAAAATCTCAGAAACCAAGCACATAAAAAGCAAATCCAACCAGTTTCAGCACACCATACCAGGCTTGCATGATTCTATAAGCCTCCTGATATCAGAAAAACAGAAAGCAATTTACCTTCTTCCTTGGAGGGGATGAATGAATGAAGATGAAGGGAGAGAGAAAGAGAGAAGAGGGGGGAACGCCATCGCTTGCAAACCTTAATGACACGCTTCATCCGTTTGGATGCCGTCCACGTGTCCGAATGCCACATGTCGCCTGCTGAACGGTGGCTGCAACAGACGTGGCAAAATCACATGTCCTACGTGGCCGACGCAAGGCCTCAACGGTGACCTACGATAACCGGTCACCCAAACTCTGTCACGCATGGGAAAAATACCGTTACAATCGGTTATCTGCCGGTTGCCATAACCTACTCCCAAAGCAAGCATATGCCCCCTAAGCAAGCTTTAAGTATTGGGTAGAGGCTTGGGGACAGACCTAGGGCTTTTTACAAGTTTGAGGGCATGTGGACTCAAGCTCTTCAATTCATTTCAACTAGTCTTACTTGCGCGAAATTTTGGTATTATTAACCCATGAGAACATAGAGAATCAAACTTGGGTGGTCGGCAAGCTCAACTCAAACATGATACACCGACTCACCACATGGGGGAAGATTACCTCCAAGGAATGAGTGGGTGCTCATCTACAAGAAATCAACCTAAGATTATTTGGGGGATGCGCTTACGTGCACAAGCCAATCAATTTTCTTTTGATTAAAAAGCTCACCGAAAACAATATTTCATGTGCACTTGGAGGTAAGAGATCTTGTAAGGCATTAGAGGAGTTTCAAATTCGAAAAATATCTTATAAGGAATGCCACATAGAATAAGAAAAAAAGTTTAAATAAAAAAAAAAACAATATTGTCCATTTGCTTGCCCACACCACTCCTGTTGTGAAGCTACCTTTACAAGCTTTACTTCCGGCTGGCGCCAGCAGCTTCCCTGCTGCTCCCGGCGTCACTGTGACCAGAATTCAGCCAGCGCCAAGTTCCTATGGCTGAAAATCTCTGATCGGTTCTAGCGAAGTCCAGAGAGCTCAGATCGATGTGCAATCACCTCACACGATCTAGGCATGAATAAAGGAAGCATGGGGATCAATAAATTCTAGAGAGAGAAAATCATAGAGAAAGAAAACGTGCTTTACCAGCCTGGGTAGAGTACTTGGTATGAGGGGAGGTGGCGAATCCCACCAATACTATAGGGGAGTGCGGGTTGCGACTCAGGGCGAGCTCCAACCAAGTCTCAGCCTCCCTTGCTGGAATGTTGTCCTGGCACTCGCCTTGGCATGCCAGTAGGGTCGGTCACACACTTGAAATGTAACATTCTCAGATTTATCAATAAAGTGGGATTTTTCTCAAACTGACTCTGATTACCTTCTGGGTTTCAGTGTTCGGTAAAAGCGCCAGTTGTAAGGCCGCTTCAAACTTTTTAATTTGGCACATAGCTGAGGGTCGTATCCCGGGATGCCAGCGGTATGCCGTCGGGACCATTCGGTCCGTGGCGCCAACGGTATGTTGTCGGGACCATTTGGTCCAGGAACTGGTTGTCTCCATATCTGTCGCGGCTTGTGGTTCTGAGTGTTCCTTGCATGAACGTGAATGGGTTAAGCTCTTGGGGAACGGGCTCTAACCTGTCGGCTGAGTTGGATGGCTTGCTTGGGTGGAAGTTACCTGTTTATGGTTGTCCAGTCTGGCGTGGCGCCAAGTTGGCTTCCAACACTCGTGACGGAGCTTTCAGTTGGTTAAGTGTGATGTAAGTCAGACCGCTTGCTTGGAATGGATGTTACTTGTTTGTAACGAAGCTTCGAGTTAAGTTTGATGTATGTCGGGCGGCTGGCGCAGAGGGAAGTCACCCACATCGGGACCCCCGATCTGGCATGGCGCCAGGTTGGATCTCAATGTTGGTTTCGGAACTTCAAGTTGGTTAAGTCTGATCTTTGTTGGCGAGTTGGTTGCTTGTATGTCAAGTGGGTTTGGATGGCAAGAGTTGGAGGCTGAGAAGCTAAGTCGTGGTTTCTGGCTCCCTTTGGGATGCCTGCGCTACAACTCCTGAAGCCTACACCACTCCCAATGGCATAACCATCTCGTATACAGTTATGATTAAGCAAACCAACTGTTGTTATGGCTCAATTTTGTCTAGGCTACTTACATGGATATGTGTGCAATGGTTTATAAGAATATTGTGAAAGATCGCAACAATATAGAAATACATTTTCAATGCAAAGGATTTAGTTATTGGAAAGTCAAATAAGATGTATATCTTCTCACTATCATGAGAATGTGTGTCATAGAAAAGTTGTTGCAAGGAAATGCAGATCTTTGAACAAATCATGAGTCATTAAAAAAAGTTATCTAAGATATTAGAATAGACTCTAAGCAAATGCAAGTAATATTGCATTCCATTCATTCTAAGAACTTGCAGTTATCGAAAGATGTGGAAGTGTTAACAAAGAAGGCTAAAAATAATAAACGAATGCGACACACTTGCAAGGAAATTCAAAATCTCTCAAAATGACGTTATCGAAATGGAAGGATTCATGCGTTCAAGTAAGTACTTTGAAATTTCTATCGTCTAATTAATTGAATCTGTTTATTTGTAACAAGTTTAAATTGTTTTATAATTTGTTTCGTTTCCATGGAAGTCTGCATTGGTTGTAGATCAAAATATAAGAGATAGTGCCTTAATCAGAAAGACATCGTTATATGTTGACAAGTAAATCCATTGAATTCATGTTGATGAATAACAAACATTCTCGTATAAAGTCTAGAATTACAGAGGGCTTGATGATGGACATCCAAATTTTAGATAAAACTATAGTCTAGGGTGCTTCTGATTCTGTCGGGATAAGTAGGGAAACAATTGTACAATTTTCAAACTTATCAAGTGCTTGGCTTAAGCACTTGATAAGTGTTTGGCTTAACGACTGGCAAATTTGCATATATGTAGGCATTGGTACCCGACCATCGAGGACTTCATTTGCGTTATCATCTGCCATATTGATTACCTGAAACAATAATTTAGCTTAATTAGTCGAGATCCAATCATCAACCAACAAGTGAAATGTTCAGAACCTTCATAAGAGGCCAAAATTATTCAGCAAGGTCTTTCACTTATTTAAGGAAATTTTGTTTAATCAATATCAGACTGATTTAAACAACTACAACTTTTAGGACCAAAACTAAAAAGTTATGAAAAACTGGGATTTTCAAAAACCGTTCGAAATGGACCAACTGTGAAAATCGATTAAGAAGATTGATCCAACAATTCACAGATACTGTCACATATCAAAAACATTTCAAAACATCCTGTATGCAACCAATTTCAAAAAAAATGAAAAATTTCTGTAAATAGACTAGCCACTAGGAAATCTGCTTTTTGATCTAGAATTTCAAAAATAGCTTCATGCAAGAAATCTATTGATCAAACTACTGATTACGCATGCAACATGCATCCAAGCATTCCTACAGGTCTATTCATACATTTCCATCATCAGACAAGCACTACATTGAGTTACAAGCATGCATGCATCAGAACAATTGCCATTTTTAGTTCAAAAATTGCCAAACTTCAGACGGCCATAACTTTCTCACAGGACACCAAATTGGTCGCTGTAAAGCACGATACGGAGGGAGAGTGGATCTACAAGGCACTTGCCACATCACTCTGTCACATAGGCTTCACACGTGCGAGCTATAAATGGCCAAAAATCATATAGTAGGGCGCACTTTAGGAAGGTGATATTATAAAAAATTGCACTCCAGCCCAATAAGCACCCAATCAGAGGCTACAAGCACTCTACTAAGGTTCATTATAGAGGCATAGAAGCTTCTAACAGGTCCAGCAAGCAATCATAAGCTCAGATCATGCAAAAAATGCATTTTTGGCCTCCTTCAACAAGCAAAACTTCAATATGATGGTGTCTAATGCTCACCTATCCAAATTGGATGCATGATGGCTCAAATCAGAGGCAATCCATCATATCTTTAATCTTGTAATGATAACCAACAGGTTCAGACCCCCATTTAAAAGGTATTCATGCCCAAAAATCACCAAAGATACACTATTTTTTTGATGTTTTGAGCCCCCTAATGGTGTCCAATCCTAACCAAACTTCATGACAGCCCTGGGACAGATTCATTACACCTGTGAAAATGTGCTTACCAACTATTGGCTAAGAATTTTGAGATCTACCACAAAATTAGTCCAAAAATCATCAAAAAATATGTTTTTTGACCAATTTTGACCAAAATTCCTAATTTCTATAAATCCATTGCATTCAAGCACTAAAAGTTCCGATTTTAGTCAAATATGGATTCTATAGCCCATTTATCGTCCCAAAACCCCAATTTTTGGCCCAAAATTACTATCTAAACATCCTTTTGACTATTCAAACATCATGCAATCATTATATCCCATCATTAATGACTGTAAAACAGTAAGTACAAATTGGAAAATGTACTACACCAATAGGTATGACCAATTTCAAGCAAAAAACTTCAATTCTAGGTGAAATTTCACTAAAATCATAAAAAATCCTATGATTTTTGTCAAAATTTATGGAGCAAATCCACAATTATGATCTTTAGGCTAAAAGTACACCAAGGATCTGAGAAGTCACCTACTTGAAATTGAATTCCACCACCTAAAAGAATAAGCAAAGAGACACACCAAACAAGCTGCAAAAGTCCAAGATCCTCAAGCCCCACCTCCTGGTTGATGTGAACCTTGCTCTGATACCACTATAACGATCGCCAAGTGAAGATCTTCAAGAATCCTATCACATGCAAACCAAAAGGACACCTGTGGAGCATGAACCACCCAACCAATATGGAGAGGCTAGTCAATACCCTAACCAATCCACCCCCAAGCCACAATGAAGAACACAAGAGAGGAGAGGAGAAACTGGCTCAAGAGACTGAATTCCCAATAGGGAGATGGGCGAGTTGTTAAAAATATCACCTCCAACTTGATGTACTTTGTAGATCTTAAGATAATTGACTTTATAGGATCTCACACGTGTGGAGTCTATTCCCACGTGTGAAAGAATGTACATAAGTCACTTTTATAAAGTTAGATTGATTTTAGCTAGATCTACACTAGTGTGAAATTGACCTTTGAGTAGAATCTTGAAATTGGTCAAATTGGTCAAAAATGAGTTATTACTCACACATGTCAAAATACCATTCACACATGTGGATAAGCTTCTAGATGATAAGATAAGAAGATTCTTTTAGATCCTATTGTATAGGGAATATTCCTATAAATGTGGATGACTAGCTTTTTGTTTTTAGCCAAAGAGAATAGTCAACTTTGTGAAATGAGCACATATGGCTCCCATTGGTGGATCTGGATGATTAGGCACTCTTCACACGTGTGAAGGCTTGCTGGACAGTACACAGCTCGTGGATGTACTTGATCTAAAAAGGGATCAACCAAATCAATGAGAAGTTGATGTGACATTGGCAATTTCTAGTCTTGCTTATATTTTCCACATTTGTCTTGTGTTTTTGTGATTGAAATGCATTTCTAAGCTTGAGTACTTTACACTCTGTAAATAGGCCGTACATGTACTGTTCTCCACACGTGTGAGGCCACTCATCCAAGTTTTTAATCATTTGATCCATTGCTCTTGCTTAAATCATAGTGTAAAGCAACTAGATCAAGATCTAACACCTAGAACTTGATAGATCTTTAGATTAAGCAATCAATAACTCTTAATGATTGATAAGTACAATCATAATTGTCCTTTTTCTCTGAAAATTGACATGGTATCAGAGCCAATTCTAAGAGTGATCTAAATGATTAATAGTTCTTGTGAAATCATAGACAATGTGTTGTTTTTGAGTTGTACTTGAGAGGGCGAGTTCAAGGAGAGAGGTATCATCATTATTTCTGGTCAAGATTGATTTGTGGGCTGCTGAAGTACTGTCCACATGTGTGAAACCATACAACAACCTTTAAATTAATTTCCTCCAATGTTTTTGACCCAAAACTGTGCATATTAGTCCAAAATTCAAGGTTTTTGGTGCATTGTCTAGATCTAGGTTCAATCTATTGAATGCTAATGATCAAATAGGGATTTAAATCATTGAAGCAATTCATTTTGAAGCATTAGGTCAGATCTATAAGGCTGATTTGTTCAGATCTTAAGTGTGTGTGAAATGTCAAACAAAATTATCCTACAATCAATTTTTTGGAGGAGTGATTTGCTAGGATAATTGAAGTAGATCTATTATACCATCATCCAAGTGAATTAGGATTAATTGGGCTAAGATTAGAAGCTTCTTGGAAGCTAGAAATCTATCTTAGATCATTCTTTATCAAGAGATCTTTGTGCATCTCATAGGCTTTCATTCACAATGTCATCCATGGGTGGATATATGCTAGAATCTAGTGAGAAACTAACTTCCACAAACTATTCCATTTGGAACGTGAGGATGGAATCACTACTTGCGGTTCATGACCTCTTTGATATTGTTTTAGGAGTTGAGGAAGAGCCTCAAGCTGCTTAAGAACAACTAAAATACAAGAAGAGGGTTAGATTAGCCCTACATTGCTTAAAGTTAAATGTAAGCAATGACCTCTTGAAGGAGGTGGCTTCTTGTACCTCATCAAAAGAGGCTTGAGATTCACTAAAGAACATTTATGAATCCAATAACAGTTCAAGAGTACTTATGCTAAGAAACTTGATCTTGCAAAGCATGAGGGGAAGTGGAGAAAATGGACAAGGATATGTCCTAAGGATAAAACATCCGAGTGCATAGCCGATATCTTAATCAAACCTTTGGCTAAAGATTCATTCTTCAAGTTAAGAGATGCTCTTGGAGTTGTAGATAGATGTACATTAGACTTGTCAAGTTAGAAGTGGAGAGGAGTTAAAAATATCACTTCCAACTTGATGTACTTTGTAGATCTTAAGATAATTGATCTTGATAGGATCTCACACGTGTGGAGTCTATTCCCACGTGTGAAAGAATGTACATAAGTCACTTTTATAAAGTTAGATTGATTTTAGCTAGATCTACACTAGTGTGAAATTGACCTTTGAATAGAATCTTGAAATTGGTCAAACTTTATGTAAATAGATTGGACTTCCATGTGAATGAGTTATTACTCACACATGTCAAGATACCATTCACACGTGTGGATAAGCTTCTAGATGATAAGATAAGAAGATTCCATTAGATCCTATTTTATAGAGAATATTCCTATAAATGTGGAAGACTAGCTTTTTGTTTTCTAGCCAAAGAGAATAGTCAACTTTGTGAAATGAGCACATATGGCTCCCATTGGTGGATCTGGATGATTAGGCACTCTTCACACATGTGAAGGCTTGCTGGACAGTACGCAGCTCGTGGATGTATTTGATCTATAAAGGGATCAACCAAATCAATGAGAAGTTGATGTGACATTGGCAATTTCTAGTCTTGCTTGTATTTTCCACATTTGTCTTGTGTTTTTGTGATTGAAATGTTCTAAGCTTGAGTACTTTACGCTCTGTAAACAGGCCACACAAGTACTGTCCTCCACACATGCAAGGCCACTCATCCAAGTTTTTAATCATTTGATCCATTGCTCTTGCTTAAATCATAGTGTAAAGCATCTAGATCAAGATCTAACACCTAGAACTTGATAAATCTTTGGATTAAGCAATCAATAACTCTTAATGATTGATAAGTACAATCATAATTGTCCTTTTTCTCTGAAAATTGACACAAGTTTCCGTAGGATATATTCTCTTCAAGAGGAGAGAATATTTTCCTTAGGATCCCCATGCAACCTATATTGAGCTATTGACCTCCTATTCTTGCATTAAAGCGGTCATTCACCATGCATGTGCTCCTATGTCCAATTATAGGTCTGGGCCCTCATATGATTATTAATTACTTGAAACAACCACGTCCGGAATGATGTAGCATAACTAATAACCACATACAACTGGAGTGACCGGCTATCCACGTCACGAATTATTCTGATTTTCTTATACATGACATGGACATAACAGAGAGAGAGAGAGAGAGAGAGAGAGAGAGAGAGAGAGAGAGAGAGAGAGAGAGAGAGAGAGAGAGAGAGAGAGAGAGAGAGAGAGAGAGAGAGAGAGAGAGAGAGAGAGAGAGAGAGAGAGAGAGAGAGAGAGAGAGAGAGAGAGAGAGATTGTGAAGTGAAACTGACGAAGTTTTATTAAGATAAGAATGAAGATGCAATATAAAGAAAATGGCTCCCTTAGGTGAGCCTCCTTCATTTTGATTGGCTACACAAAAATGGCAAGGATTTAGGATTCTAATCTAAGCCCTTCAACTTAACACAAAACGAATCTAATGTTGCTAAGAAAGCACAAGGGGAAATCACATGTATCACGTGAGTCCCACTTGGCCAAGCATAGATTCCTTATTCGAACTTGAGTTTGTGATTTTGGGCCTCTATATTATTTATTTACACCTAGGGCCCAAGTCTCTATGAAACAACTTGAAATAAACTACCCATGTGCTCATTGGGTTGGGCTTATATGTGCAGGATGCTAGTGCCCTTGCACTTATTACTCTAGTTGTACAGTGTACTATGGTGGGGCCCATTTGGTAAGCTTAGCCAATCAACCATCGTAAACGATTAGATCTACTGTTATAGAATTAAAAGGCCAAAAGACCTATAAATAAAAGGCCAAAAGACCTGTCCTATACGAGATAAGACAATAAGAGATGTATACTGATTCAGATTCAGAATTATAAATTCATTTTTGATCAATAGTTTTTGTTTGTCTAAAATTGTCTTAAGTTGTCTCTTAATTCCGCATATTATTTTCTCACGCTTATTCAATCAAGGCAAATATTGTTCTATCAGTACATAGACCAAAAACAAACCCGATTGAAGACATTGATATTAGTTTGATTTATTCAAACTTTCATCGTGTTCTCTGTGGAAGAATAATTACTATTTTTCCTACAAACATATCATGTATTAAATGGAAATTATAAAAATATTTTTATAAGCATCTCCATCCATAGCAATTTAGAAGGACTATAAGAAAGAAAGAAAAAGCAGTGTCATCTTTTTTGCTTTCGCCTGTCAAGAATTATGAGTAAATATGCAGAGTCGCATTTTTTGCATTTTTTCAAAGTGCCTCAAATGTTAATGAAATGACTTTGGCAAAGTGTGGAGTTACCCTAAAATGAAGGAAATGAGATTTTAGGACATTGTCGGGTTTTTCGCAAAAAACCGATACTGTCGCCTTTTTGCGACACTGTCACCTGTGGCAATTTACGTTCATTTCTGTAGAGTGACAATTTCGGTTCATTTATGCAGACAGACTGTTTACGGCCAATTTCCACCGCTTATCAGCAAGCAAATTCTGAGAAGGACTGGATGGATGCCAGCGGATTCCAGCCAACTGGCAATCGCATTTGAAGACCTAATTACTTAGTATAAATCAGTTGTTCATACATCTCATTATCATTGTTCAAGATCTGAAATGTTACTGTGAATTGTGAAGGGGCTACGTGTTATTACACGACGCTTTATGCGCTCTTATCAAGCAGATTGTTCACAATTAGAAAGTATTGTAGTTAGCTCTCTATCAAGCTTTCAAGCTTGAACTCTCTTGAGCATTCTAGCTCAGTCTTTAGAGATTTATGTTAGAGTTGCTACTGCGCTACTGGTTATCGGCAGAGCTGCCTATTATCAGACTTATTTTCAATTACTCAGAGACAACTTAGAGTGCGCGGTTTCTATCCGCTATTGTCTTGCACTCATTAGCATCTAACTTTGTTTTTCTGAATCAATACTATTTCTTATTGCGTTCAGTTTATGTCAGAATGCATTCATCTTTGTATTGCTTTTGTAACTGGTAGAAATTGTTTGAGAATTCAATACTTTATGTTTGGCTACATAATCACTTAATATCTAGCGAAAGTTAGTTGCTAAAGATTGGACGTGATTTCTATCAATACTGTTTTGTTCAATTTGATAGGCGTAGTCATGCATTGGAAGTAGGAAAAGTTTTTGTTTCCACCATTACTTTCTCCTATTTTCGACAGTCCACCCCATTTATAATGGTGTTCAAAAAATCTCCCTTCAATTCGCCACTTTGTCACCCTTCAACTTGGGTTTTGTCATTTCATGTACCTATTGTCCTTTGCCTGCCAAATGTCTTGGATTTTGTGGAAACCCCCCCCCCCCCCCTCGCTTGTCATATTTTTGCTTTTCATGATTGCCTCCTTTTTCACTTTTTCTTTCCCATGATTGGGTCCTACCCACCACTGAATCTTTGACACTTGCAAAAAGATGAATCTTGTCATTGATTACCCATAATTCTCCTATTTTTCCACCACTGAAATGTTGATACTTCAGTGCCTATTTCCCATGTGCCTATTGTTGAAGGGCTTTGAAGGGCTAGTAACCCATTAATGCTCATTTATTATAGTATCAATCCATTGGTTGTTTGCCACTTCGTGAAAAGCAAATTCCCTTTGCCATTTTCAACTTTCCTTGGAAAACTTCATCCAAGCTAAGGTAAGGGCGCTCTTTGGCCTTGACTTGTATTTTCTATTTGTCAGTCCTTTTTGTCGACAACCACCATGATACTATATTTTAGTGCTGCAAATTCTCATGCTTCCATTTCCACATTTTCAATTCCCGAATTCAAAGGTCTAATTTTTATTTCATTTCTCTAGTATTTTGAACAACTATAGATTATTGTCATGTCAATTCTTCTAAATTTTTCTGACTGTTTCAAGTGACAGGGTTCTACATTCTCTAAATTGCCGAACTCCTCTGGGTGACAGACGAGAGCAATCCTGAGCCAAAACTGTCCATCCTTGAAAAAAAAACATGTTTTTCTATTAATCAAAATATTATGCAGTACATTGACATAGTGCTCGACATTGCCGACATTTTCACTTCCGAGCCAATTCTAAGGCCATAAAACTTTTGAAGAGCCACATTCAGGTGGGCTGGGATCTATTTCTAGATAAACCGGTGTTTTTCGCTCAGAATACAAAAACCAATATTTGTCTAATATTTTTCGACAGTTCCTAAAATCCATATCAAGACCTCCTTTCCTACTATCTAAATTCTTTCTAGCCACTTTTAAGGGTGGGCTGGGACCCCATTTTTAGTCTTCATTCTGTATCATAATATTGTCGGTATCCAAATACACATCCTGCAGATTTGTGAAATTTTTGTACATATTAGCCCAATTTTTGGTGACAAAAATTTGACTAATACATATATATACAAAATTTCACCTAGTTCCTCTTGACAAAGCAAGACTGAAACCCTTTGAAGCATTTATTCATAATCCAAGAAGGTAAAATAAAGCTGAAAAGTAAAATATAGTACCGAAAAAGCACCATAAAGCATAACCACTTGCAAGACGTCTAGCTAATACCTACCACCATCCCACAACAAAAAACTGCACGAGTTAGTATAGTGGGGAAGACAGGTGTCATAGTCGAGCGTCAGTTGTTATCCATGTCCAAAAGAAGTTATACTACTTAACAGCCTGAATAGCATTTTTAAATCATAGTCATGTCTTCCCAAGTAATTGAAATATTTTTAGCGATAAGCCAAGCCCAGCCCTAATATTACCATATCAGGGCTTGTGCCATGCTGGTTAGTTTATGGGCAATTGGTCCATATCAGTTAGTATTTATTTTTGAACAGTGTATGAATAGTTTTAACCACTTACATTTTGGTAGTAGGCTGCTGTAGTAACAAAAAGATGCTACATTATCACAAATCATCGATGATAGTTCAGTATCAAATGGTGAGACTCTTTTATGAGATAACCTGAATGCTTGAAAAGACATATAGAAGTATCATTTGAGTACAAGTTCACATGGTGGAACGTTGTCCCATAGCATTGAATCCCTGAAGCATTCTTGTAAGCAAACTTTTGTGATGAACAATGATGAATTTAAAGCACCTTACTGTCCATCGCTGAAACAACAAGATGAATGCTTAAAAAATCTTCATTAAAAGATGACTAATGGGACCTACTATCCATCGCTGGATAGGAGGTTTATTAGTCACATAATAGACAATTTGCAATTTTGTGTAAGAGCCTACTGACCATCGCTGGCCATGTCTATACATTTGTTTAGAGCAAAAATATGATTCATACAGAGGGATTTATCATATCCCTTGGCAACTAGTCTTGTTTTACAATTGTTCATACTACCATCTTGATTAAGCTTGATCTTAAAGACCAATTAGCAAGTAGTAACATTGTATTTGATGGAGGATCAATAATTTTACAAGTATCGATCTCAAGCAATGCGTCATACACACTCTTAATTGCATCAAATCACCGTTTTGTTGTTAAAGTTTCATTCAAACTCGAAGAAACATCATCAAAATAGTAATAAAGGCTTTGCGTTTGCTTTTTGTCAATAATCAGATAAGCAATAACATTCATACACCATAAGCAATCACTACAAGGAGGAAAAACAACACACATCATCACTATTCTTCTGCCACGTGGCAAATTAGAATTGGTGTGTGTTCACTCCTCTGCTGCTCGAGAGAGAAAAAAAAAACTAGGAGTTGACTAATAGACTACCCTACAGCTAATTGCAGCTGGTAACAGCAAAGTACATTGTAAACAGTAACAATGAAGTTTGTCATTGATTTCTAACACTTTTGTCAACAAAACAGTAGTGATAGAAATCACGTCCAATGCATGACTATGCCTATCAAATTGAACAAAACAGTAGTGATAGAAATCACGTCCAATCTTTAGCAACTAACTTTCGCTAGATAATAAGTGATTACGTAGCCAAACATAAAGTATTGAATTCTCAGACAATTTCTATCAGTTACAAAAGCAATACAGAGATGCATGCATTATGACATAAATTGAATGCAATAAAAAGAATAGTATTCATTCAGAAAAATAAAATCAGATGCTAATGAGCGCAAGACAATAGCGGATGAAAACCGTGCACTCTAAAGCTATCTTTGAGTAACTAAGAATAAGTTTGAAATAAGCAACTCTGCTGATAAGCAGTAGCACAATAGCAACTCTAAAATAAATCTCTAAAAGACTGAGCTGGAATGCTCAAGAGAGTTCAAGCTTGAAAGCTTGATAGAGAGCTAACTACAACACTTTATGATTGTGAATGATCTGCTTGATGAGAGTGCAGGAAGCGTCGTGTAATAACACTTAGCCCCATCACAATTCACAATAACATTTCAGATCTTGATCATTGATAATGAGATGTATGAACAGCTGATTTATACTAAGTATTTAGGTCTTCAAATGCAACTGCCAGTTGGCTGGAGTCCGCTGGCATTCATCCAATTCCTTCTCAGAAATTGATTGCTTATAAGCGGTGACAATTGTCGTGTTTGCATAAATGAACTAAAACTGTCACTCTGCAGAACTAAAACTGCCACAGGCGACAATGTCGCAAAAAGGCGACAGTGTCCTAAAATCTTATTTTCTTCATTTTGAGGTAGCCCCACACTTTGCCAAAGTCATTTCCTTAACATTTGAGGCACTATGAAAAACGCAAAAAATGCGACTTTGCATATTTACTCGTAATTCCTGACAGGCGAAAAACGCAAAAAAGACGACACTGCATTTTTACACGGGATTTTTGACAGATGATAGTGTCACTAAATTGCGAAAAAGACGACACTATAATTTTACTCGTAATGGCGACACTGTCAGGATTGTAGAGAGAGAAAATACGACAATGTTGTCAAACTCTGTGTATTTCTACAGACTGTGTAAAAACACTTGTAAATCTGCATTGTATAAAAACACGAGAAAATCTGCAGAACTGGATAAACAATGGATGAGGATTAAAACCGATTAGTCGATTAGTAAGAAGGAGAATAATCCAACAAGGGCGGCTGCAAGAGCAATGATGTTTCATATCTTCTCGCCAATAATTTCAATACCTTGTTTTGGAATGCGTTTGAAGCAGAATTTTGTTTGTTGTTGCGATCCGATCGGTTTTGGAAAGAATAAGTGGTGGTTGTAGCCATCATGCTTGGAGATGAAGATGATAACGGGGACCTAGAGATAGCGATGATGAGAAGAGTTTGGTACCAGACAAGGTTGTTGATGGATGCACTGCAACAATTGCTCTTAAAGATGGAAGGAAAATGATGATGGTTGTGGGTTTTCTGATGAATATCTTATAGAGTTTTATCACACATCTTTTTGCGCAGGATGTGTGAGAGAGAAGGATGATAAGATCGTTTTTCCTTAGAGAATGTGGAACATGCCTGTAACGTCCATGGAGCTGCCTGTTGCTGGATACGTACCTCGAGATTCTGCATTACATAAGTCATTTTCTGATGCAACTGGGCGTTTGTCTAAGGCTCATGTAGATGCGTAGTGAAAGGATGTTATTTCTCAGTAGCATGTGCTTCATCAGTAGCGAAAGAGAGAGCTTACTTAGTAGGTACAGGCTAGCGATGCAATTTTTTAGTAGTTGAAATGTTGAGTTTATTTACTTGAAGTTATATTTGTTCGAGACGGTTTTTGCTGATGTTTACATTCATATCTCCAGTTTGTTTTATTTGTGGTTGTGTGCTAAAAGTTGAGCAGATAAGCAGAAATGAAAATATCTCGTTTGTGTTTCAAGAGATGCACATAGAGTTTAAGGAAGGAGCGATTTCGTTTGCTTGCTAACCTCTCTTTCTTTGGAAAAGATGTTGTTTCTTTCTTTTAAGAATAGATTCATGTGTGGGTTCTGTTATATTTGCATGAGAGTTCACATGCTTATTTTTATTTTTATTTTTTTTGGATAGGTCTCTTGCTGATGCCTCAATAATATGAATTGCTTTAACTTTGAGCCTTGGACTGCATGAGTGGCCATTAGTAATATGACATGTAGACAGTCGTAAAGCACGAACATGCAAACTTGCATGCTTTGTAGGAAAATGAAGATCACCCATGGAGATAGGAAAAAGAACTCTTACATGCATTGAGAAAAGCAATAACTATGTCATTCTCCATCCTTAACATGCAAAACTGCATGCTTTGTGGCAAATTGCATCACCCTTGTGTAATGCTTATATATATGAGCAATACTTGTTTGTGCGTAAGTGTTTGAGAATGGTGAGATTATGTGTGATAATTTGAAGCACAAATACCTTTTTTGTTAGAAATTTTATTCCTTAGATCTTGAAAAGCAAAAGATGCTTGTTTCATTTCTTTCATAATTGTCTACATTCTTGTTTGATTTCGCGAATACATCTTACCTCCAAATATTTTGACTTTAGTTGTATTCACATTGTTGAATGTTATAAGTTAGCTCTCTATGTTCGGTTGCTTCTTTTTATTGGGACCGAAACACGTGGCAAAGGTGCTATGATGTTGTGTGTTATCGTTATGGCAGATCACAAAACAAGTGGCAAAGGTTTTTTGGTGTTGTTGGCACAGGGGAAAGCTTTGGCCCCATGCCAATAAAGTTTTGACACATGGTCGTTTCAAATTTCGGGCAAAGCGGGCATGGTTAGCACGGTGCCTGCGAAAGAATCTAAATTTCGATGATTTTTTTCTCAGTTCCCCGCACACGCACAAATTTTGAGTGAACTAATTTTTTTGCGAGCCTCCATAATCATAGGTCCTCACACAAAGGATATAGGCAGTTGCTTGTGCCCGTCAATGATAGGCAATGGGCACTTACCCTCTAAAAGTGTTTATAAAACCTATTTAGCTTTTCCTCTTGCAAATTGCTTGTGCCTGTCGATGACGGGCAACGGACACTTACTTACTCACAAAAAGTGTTTATATAGTTTTGGAAGCTATGTTTTTTTTACTATTTTTTTTAAAACCTATTTAGCTTTTCCTTTTGCAAATGGGTGACGTTTTTTGCCGGCAAAGCATAACATTCTTAATGGCACCGCACCTCACACATTCTCTGTCTAAAATAATTTTATAATATATAAATAAATAAACTAATTACATTAAGCACAGATAGATTTAATTAATTAATTTATTATTTTAAAAACTATTATATTTTCATTTATGAGTTTTTCTTTTTTTTTTCCAAGATCAGCATAGCCACTGGCACCAGCCTCCGTGCCATCGATAGACCCTCTGGTGCCAATGACCCCGTCAAATTAGCCACGTGACCTGGGTGTGGCTTAACCACACGATCGATTTTCCTTCCGCCCACTTGGATGATAGCCACGCGTCTAGAAAAGGTCCTAGCAAGCGATCAGTAACACGTGGCTTAATCGTGATGCTCTTGCGAGTATCCAACGGTTGTCGCGTAAAGATCCTAGCGTGCCATTGAGCTGCCTTCCCAACGGTTGTCTTTTCAAACCTACTCGCTCTTCTCTTCTCTCTTCTCTCTGTTTCTGTGGCAGCAGCAGCGAGAAAGAGAGAATTGATCGATCGCTATGGAAAATTTCTGTGTCTGGGAGGAGATTTACTCGCATGGCAGAAGCATAGATGATGATGATGATCGCAATTAGCTTCAGATTGCTGTTATCCCCAGCTGGGTCAGTCTCTGGTTTCCGGCCATCTCTGAAACAATGCATCTAAGGTCAAGCAATGCAATGAGTTAACATGTTTGGACAGTAGCAGCAGAACAGAAACTGCTGCTGTGGGTTTGCCAGAGAAGGCAAAGCAGACATGGAAGAAATGCGGATTCATTTTCTTCTGGAGAGCTTTGACAATGTTGTGCTGGAGTATAGGCAGCAGAAGAATTTCTTCATGGCAACAGCTCATGCTATGGTGGACGTCTTGAAGGTGCCACCGGCTATGGAGCCACATGAGCAGAAGAAGAAGAAGAGGAGGGCTGTATGTAGCTTGATCCAACCGTATCCATGTAGCCCTGGAAAGGAAAACAGATGTGATCAAGAAGGCGGGCCTCTGCAGGAAGCTTTCCTCTTGAAGTCACAAAGCAGAAACAAGGCAGTGCCTTCTAAGGGTATCTGTCACCCACGTAATCTCTCTGCTGGAATGGAATCAATGGAGATAACACAAATAGAGGAGAGGATAGAGCTGCCAGACTCGTCCAAATTCCCGCTTGAAAAAGCGTCAAATGCAGGGGGACTGAAGGTGTGTGTGGATTTAGAAGACTCGAGTGATTGTTCGGTGAACTTGCCAGATGACCATAGTGGCAAGAAATCCCCTTTTAAAGTAAAAAGACAAGCGGGTTTGCGAAAACAGCAGCCAGCAAGATCTAATGTGGTGGAGGATAGAAGCTTTCCGACAGCAGAAGTGCCTATTGCTGAGACAAATCAGCGTATTACTCGCTCTAGGGCAAAGAATTCTGCAGTTGTTGCTTCCATTGGGGTCAGCCAGGAGAAGGCAGATTTTAAAGAGGCTAGAGGGCGCAGGGGGAAAGCCAGGAAACCTGTGGAAGTACAAATTCCTAAAGAGGAGATTTGTCCTCCAGCAAATGGGAACTTCACTGAGGCAGAACAAGAATGTAGGTTGTCCGTACAAATACACAGTTCGCAAAAAGAAAAACCTCTAGCCGCTCAGTTCTCCCCGAACAAAATGGTGCAATCTGAAGTTCCTGTACCTCTTGAGTTACCCACTTTCCTATCCCATCTTCCTGCTTCACAAGAGGTATGTAATGCTCTTCAAGTTCCTTCTGTTGAAGAGCTTGATACAAAAGGATTAGGCACTGACATTAGAAGGGGATCTTGTGCTATTGATCATATAAGGCTTTCTGAAGCAACCCACTTTGAGGAAGCTTCAGGAGATCATGCTATGACTAGGACTATTGCTGCGTGTGAGGAGGGGAATGATCTTGAAAAGCTTGTCTTTGAAGCTCCTACTTGCCCTAACACAACAGCTCCACACATGAGCTGCTCCATTCAATCTTTAGATCAAACACCAAAATCACATCAAACTGTTCCTGAAATTGCTATTACTCAGAAAGATATTTTAGATGGGGAAAAGCTCATATACTCCCCTATAGCATTGCAACCTCATGGTGGCATTTATTACCCTGAAAATTGTGAGTGCGTTCTTAACACCCAGGATGGTTCTCACAAATCTTTACAAAAGAATCTCAAGGTGATACAGGATGGTGAGGATAGATTATATTTGGAAGGGGATGAGCTTTTAGCTCAAGAGCAGATGAATTTTCCCTTGATATTTAATTATGGAGTGGTAGCTCTAAATTCGTGTACAAAAGCCATTGCAGCTGCAGAGCTAGGATCAGAACCCAATCAGATGAGTTGCAAAATCAAGCACAGTGAAATTTGTGCAGAACCCTCTCTGGGAAGGAAGAGGACATCAAGTATGAACAGTCATTCAAGGCCAGAGCTACAAAATGATGCTGTGAATATGAAAGATGGAAGCCATGTAGAGGCTTCGGAGTCCAAAGTTCCAGGTATGAATCTTAGCACTCCGCAGAATCATCTGATTGATCTCCAGGAAAGTCTTCATCCTAAGGAAAGCTCTTCTTGCAATTTGTCTTCAGAGCTGATGAGTTTTACTTTTGGAAATTCCATTGATGGGCACAAGCGCAAAAGAGGTAACAAGAGTATGTACTGCTCCAAACCTCAAGAAAGTCTAGGCAGAGAGTGGGTTTCTGATAGGGGAAGGACTTGTTTGAAAAAGAGAGATTGCCGAACTAGATTTGAGAGCACATTTGCTAGGGAGACATGTCTAGATAATAGTGCTGTTGATGTAGTTGGAAGCTGCCAGATAAGCCTTATAGTTCCCCATTTAGATGAAATTTCTCCCCATGCCTTAGTGCTGCAGCAAAGAGATGGCCCTTCTAGAGCACCCTCTGACATGGAGATTATTCCACACCCTAAGGCTTCTTTTAGCAAATATGAGGGCTGCATGGAAGGTTGTGAAATTGAACTACAAGGCACAGATCATGCGCACACGGATCATTTTGGGATAAAATCTTGGCTTGAAGTTTCGGTGGCTGTGGAGGAGAACTTACAGCAGGAAAGGCCAAGCTTTTTGCAGTTTCAGCACTCACTTGATGAGTTGAATGACTATACTGATGATCATATTCCTGCCACTGAACATGGTGTTGAGAATGATGGAACAATCTCAGCTAAGAAGGTTTGTCATCTATTGGAAGAAGAAAAACTCATAACTGCTGATTGTGGATTAGAAGCTGAAAACACATGTGATATACTTGATACTGGGCAATTAGTAGCCTCTTTTTTGACATCCCACCAGCCTAATGATGCTCATAAAAATGCAGTGGAACACTATGTTGACTTCTCAGAGGTTGATGCCAAAAACAAAACATCACCAGTCTTTTTCTCGACAGAGAAAGGTCTCCAAGCACTGCTGGGAAGAAGGAAGAGAGAGAGGGGATCGACTTCAAGAAACACACCTGTACCTGATGATTTTCGAAGTGTAGGATCTACCATGGCCATTTGTCTGCAGACTCACTCTCAAACTGCAGCTGAAAATAATTCACCTCTATTTAAGCTTGAAGATTCCCGCAAGCACTCATCACATGGAAAGCAACGCGAGTGTTGCAAGTCATGGGGGTCTTGTGACTCTAAATGTGGTCGAACTAGTTTAGAAAACAAAGAGTTGGACAAGGAAAGAACCCTGTGTGACACAGAGAATTTGGAGTTGAATCCAAGAAACACAGAATCTCAGTATTTAAACATGCAATGTATTTTAAGCCCACAAAGTGTGGAAACTGAGAGGCAAGCCGCAGTCTCTTGTAATGCCGTTATTGAGAATGGAAATAGTTGCTCTGAACCAGTCCTGATGTCTTCAGACAAGCTGTGCTTGAATAAATATACAGAGGAGCTGCTCAGGTCTCCTCTAATCGAGCTTGCAAAACTATGCAAAGATATTGCCACTTCCACAGTTGATACAGATGTTGGATTCCTTCAAGGAAGAGATTCTGGTGTACTAGGATATCAATGTTCAAGTGCAATTAATGAAGCAGAATCTAGACGTAATCCTGCTTTACTTGAAGATGAAGGCTATACTGCACAATTCAATCAGCGGGATAATCTCTGTGAAGAATTACCCAATTCTCCCACTGCGTCTCCTATCACAGGAGTACAAAGCTCAAGAGCAAATCTAGAGCAAGATAGACAGAGAGATTCCCTTCATAAAATCACATTTGAAGCAACTGACCCGTCCCCAAAATCCATGAGGGACACAGGGAGCTTTGCTTTTTCAATTCAGGAGGATAGATTTGAAGATCTTTGCCCTGCCAGAAGGATTCCATCAAGCCAATCCAGAATATTGGATAGTAGCTCTAAAGTGCAGAATACAGCAAGAGAATTGCATGTTGAGACAAAAGCTTCAAATCTAGTTGCTAGTGTCAGATCATTCCTACCATTTGTTCTTCAACATCAACCTGCAGCGCCCTATCCCAGTGGTACCATCTCTCATTCTGAACTCATTATCCTGAATGGCAAGAGAGGTTTTTGTCGATATGATTGTTTTTCTCAAGGCTGAATCAAGGCTTAATAATAGTTAACCTGCTAAGTTTAGTTCTTAACTCAAGTGTTGTTTGCTGGGGAGGCATCCTTTTGGTGAGATTTCCCATGTTCACTTAGCTTGTATCCTTATTCATTGCAACCAACATCTGATGAGACATTGATGCTGAATGAGAATGTGTATATTTCACTTATTGAATGCCATTGGATTGCTTTTGATGCTCAAGGAAAGCGAGATGTAAAAGTGAAGGCACTTGACGCTGCCAAAGCTGCTAAAAGGGTAGAAGAAAGAAGGGAGCAAGAACGAAAAACTCGTAAAATAGAGTTGCTGAAGCGCAATAACGAAAAAACTGTTCTGGACCAGATAGGAGAAGGACAAAATGGTTCAGAAGCTACAGATAGTCTTAACACCATAGATTCAACTTCACCAACACAGAAAAAGCTGATGGCTCTTCCTGCATTGAAATTAAGTACAGTCAATTCTGCTTTGAGCAATCATTCAAGAACAGGAGTTGAAGCAAGATGCTTGAAAACGAAACGGCCATTGAATTTGAAACAGAAGCTTGAGAAGGAAAATTTTCTGAAGCTTGAGAATCAGCAGAAGAAGAAGGAAGAAGAGTGGAGGAAAAAGGAACTGGAAATTGCTGCGAAGAAAAGAAAGAAAGAAGAGGCAGGAAAGAAGGAAAGAGAGATTAAGAGGAGGAAGCTAGAAGAGGTACAGCGCCTGCGCAAAGAGGACGAAGAAAGGCAAAGAGCAGAACTGGAAGCCAAGGAGCGGAAGCGAAAAGCTATGGTAAAACCTGTATTCTCGATATGCAATGACAAATCTGAATTTGCATGTCAAGAATGCATTGATTTGATGCTCCGATCTGTTTTTGATAGGAGGAAAGTGAGCGAGAGAAGAAAGCTCTTGAGGATGAAATGAGAAAGCAGCGTCGGATGGAGAGAGAGAAAGAAATCGAACGAAGTCGAAAAGAAAAGCAGGATGCAAAGGCTGCTTGGCTTGCTGAGAAAGAAGCAGAGAGAAAACGCAAAGAGGAAGCTTTTCAACGCCTCAAAGCTCTGGAAAAAGAGCAGCACTGCAAACCAGAAAAGGTCAGCAATCTAGGCATAGATGAAGCTTACATAAGTGAATCATAAAACCCGATTTTTTTCTTTACTGCATTCCTCGATGCCTTTTTAGATCAAGCAAGGGAAATTGGCATTGCCATCTTCGGTATCTGACATTCTTCGCCTTCCTTGCACAGATCACATACAATGCCAATTCTTGTTCCAGAGCTGGATCAGTGGAATTAGACACAGAAGCAAAGGGAATATTGGGTGAAAAGCTCATTATCCCATCAACCCATTTGCCAAGCGATGGCAGATCGGTTTCTCAGTCAACAGGCTTGCTGGGTCCTGCTGTTCGTATTCTTCGGCTTCAAGCAGAAGGATCATCTGGTGGAGCTAAACCTTCTATCATGAAAGTTTCAGGGTTTGGCGAGGCAGCAACTGCTGCTAACATTCTGACATCAAATTCTACTACACCTATCCGATATGCTAGCAAATGCAAATCAATCACCAATTTGGAAAATGTTCCAATGTACATTAAAAAATCCGTGGAATCTGCATCTGGCCATACCTCCATGCAAACTGGGCTTGGAGATCCTACTGGTGCATGGAAACCAGTTTCACTCCTTGCTGGTCTGGAAATATCACCAGCAGCAATAGACAGTCCAAGTATGGGACCTCAATCATATGAGATTTCTCCCTACAAGTCTGATGACGATGATGATGATGTAGATGATGATGTTAGGCGAAAGAAACCAATTCCTTTATGGGCAAGGTGAGTGATGTTTAGCCCCTCCTAGTGATCAAATTTGCATCGATCCACTTTTCTCTTGAACAGAAATCCATGAATGAAACGACAAATACTAACTCTCAAGTCTGGTTGTGTAGAAAGGAAAACTTGATACCTTTGCTGCGGAGGCAGGCACATATGGATCCTGATCAGATTTTTACGAGTGCCAAAACTTGCGACCTTTTCGAAGGTATTAATATTTGCTGAAGCAATTGTTACAGATACCTCTTCTAGAAAATGTGTTTGAAAGCGAATGAAAATGTGAATTGAATTCTAGCTGGGCTACTACTGCAAACCGCTTTCTCCAATTCTTTTGCTGAGCTGCTAATAACCTTGTTGCTCATGTTTCAGCTTTCTTGATGATGGGTTCTAGAGTCATTTGATTATCATGCATGAATCCATGCCTTTTATAAGGAGGAAGAGAAAATTTGAAGAGTCCCTACAACTCTAATAGAACTAACTCACTAGTTTATGTGTGTAAAGGCTTTAGGATCACATACTAGAAATGTTCAACATTCCAAAACGTGTCTTGTATAACCTAGACAACCTGATGCCTGAATTTGGCTTTTGATAAACTCACAAACTACATGACCCCAATGAACTGAAGTTCCTGTCTCTTTTAGGGCAAACATCATTGCAAGGTTGGGAAAAGTTCTCCTTTAATAGTTAAAATACGTTAAAATTTATATATTTAAAACAAAAAAAAATGATCAAAATTTCTCACATTTGTCTTTGGCAGTGTTTGGAACAACTGGTTCACGGAAGAGAAAAGACTTTGGACAAAGGAGTGACAGTGGTGACTGGCTTGTTGATCGTGTCAGCTGGAAGGAAGAGATTCAATACAAGAAGCAGATTGGATGCTTATATGCTGGATAATTGTCCAGACTTTTATACCCAAAAGCATCTATAATCAGAGGTGACACTTTCTTTGTGTTACAGAATTTTATTGTCCAAATAATTGTAGCCGCTGCTAGCCTCCAAATTGATATATTTGTGACTTTCTGGCTGTTACTTTAACTGGGGTTCGTGGACATAACACCCCCAAGTGATTGTTTTTGTAAGATATGGAGAAGATATTTTTTGGGAACTGAATTTTTGGATGTTATCTCAAATGTTTGATCAAGAAGTGTTGATGACAATGAGATAATTGCCATAGAGCACTCTTCCCATTGGTGTGCAGATACTTTTTTATATAAGATGAACACTTCCTTTCCTTGCATTTGTACATTTTGTGCATCTTTTATGGACCTTTTATCATCTAGTATGTCCTTGGCACAATAAATTGCTCAACAACTGAATATATCCTAATGTTTTGAATCAATAATGAAGTGTCATATGCACGGGCAGATTTTAGTTGCAAGCTAGAAGACTTCCCAAAAGCAAAGAACCTGTGTATACGTACAAACATAACACATCATGCTAATGAAAAATTCTAGAACCATTTCATCAAACAACAATCTATGATATTAGATTTTCAGGGCAAATATGCTTCATAACATGTATAATATACAAGGAAAACCCAAATAATCTTTGCTTGATTTTCTAGCTTTTTGCATGCATTGCAAAATTGCAATTAATCTCATTCATGATGATTTCCACTTGAATGCATAGTCCTTCGCTTGTAGACAATGATGGATAATAATCTGTATACAATCTATGATATATGTATCAAACCAAAGATTACTTACTACTGTAGGAACTTGGAACATTACTATATTCAAACATCTCACGAAGGTACGATAAGTATAGATTGTATCCTCTCTGAGGAATGACGAGTCTTATTTTCAATTGATATAGTTTGTTTCCAGTACCATTGGATGTTGCAATAATATCTTTAACAAAATCAATAGTTAAGATGAATAGTAAGTGCATGGATCTGCCCAACATAATGGCCTTGTGGCTTCATTGCAAAGGGTATGCTGGGGTGATGACAAACTTTTAGTCAATTCTTATCACAGGCAATTTTGCAAGTGCCTTAGGCTGTCCAGAATATTTGTGGCTTCATTGCAAAGGGTTATGCTGGGGTGATCACAAAGTTATAGTTGACTTTCATCATAGACAATTTTGCAAGCGGTTAGACTGTCCACAATATTTTTGCCCTAAAAAATCAGCACAGTGGATTGTTCAAAGTGCTTATTGACTGGGTGAACGCATACCGGTGGCCATACGGAGATTTTTTAAAGCTTTCGGAGTTTTTTTTGGCTTTTTTTTTTATTTTTTATTTTTTATTTGTATTTTTTATTTCTGTCGAATTTTCGGCTTTTTTTGAAGATAAATCGTTTCTTCATCGAAATAGGTGTCAGAATAGCTTGAACTACAATTTAGGCAGGAAAAGGCAAAAAAGGGTTGGGCCCTATATTATGCAAAATAATATAGGATCTAAAAAAGGCTGAAAATGAGGTGAATGTCAATTGCGTGGGAGAAATCTCTCTCTCTCTCTCTCCCTCTCTCTCTCTCTCTCTCTCTCTCTCTCTCTCTCTCTCTCTCTCAACTCACATTATTATTACTACTCAAACCTAAAAAAAAACTTAAAGAACCCTAAAAAAGAAACTCAAAAAGACTAAAAAATCCGCTCTCTCTCTCTCTCTCTCTCTCTCTCTCTCTCTCTCTCTCTCTCTCTCTCTCCCTCTCTCTCTCTCAACTAACATTATTGCTATTTTTCCTATAACCTAAAAAAACCCTAAAAAATTAAGAAACAGCGCCTCTCTCCTATGCACGCCTCTCCTTCTCTCTCTTGCCTTTTTATACCTTTCCATTTCTCTTTTTAGAAACTTCTCTTTCTATGAATTTCTAAAGTCCCGTGTTCTCTCTCTAGAAATTTCTATAGTCATGTCATTTTCAAGCATTTCAAATGCACTTCAAATGCCCTTCAAATAAACTTTAGGTCAAACGTGGCCCAATCAAAAGGCAAGAAATTGGTTTTCTCCATGATTGCTGACATTCTCTCTCTCTCTCTCTCTCTCTCTCTCTCTAGAGACTTTCTCGATCCTGATTGAGTTCTTCTCTTTCTCTTTTGTGATTTTATGCATTCTCTCTATCTCTCTCTAGAAACTTCTTTCTAGGAATTTCTAAAGACACATGTTCTCTCTCTAAAAATTTCTAAAGTCACATGTCAGATTTTCAATGCACTTCAATTGCATTTCAAGTGCCCTTCAAATATGTTTTAGGGCAAACGTGGACCAATGAGAATATACAAAACATGTTTTGTCTATCATTGTCTACTCTCTCTCTCTCTCTCTCTCTCTCTCTCTCACACACACACACACACACACACACACACACACACACGATCCCTAATGCACCCAAACCCTTAGATTGGGATAGTGTTTGATGGACTAGATCGCACCCTGGAAGCCAAGATCTATGACTAAAAATTTGTGTCTGACCCTATTCTTTTATTTTGAAGTATTGAAGTGCCCTCTTCA
This sequence comes from Diphasiastrum complanatum, assembly GCA_029204225.1. Taxonomy (NCBI): domain Eukaryota; kingdom Viridiplantae; phylum Streptophyta; class Lycopodiopsida; order Lycopodiales; family Lycopodiaceae; genus Diphasiastrum; species Diphasiastrum complanatum. The sequence goes on from CM055113.1 coordinate 21,388,470, forward strand.
TTAGGAAACATTAAAGAATGAAATTTGATTCTAGATGGGTTCCGTGCCCTACCTTCAACAAAATATTTTAAAGCTTTTATTTATAAATATTGAAGTTTCTATTTATTTCTTTAAAAAATTTGGTTAAAGCTTATCTCAAAACTCGTTCTACAAAATGGTCGAGAGAGACTCAACCCTTTTGTTGCTAGAGTCAAACAATTGGATGGCAAAAAATCATCCAATTTGGAAATTTTAGATACGAAACCTCTTGATAATGAAATATGTGTGGAGAATGACTTTGATTGGACCATTTTGGTGCATCTCTTACTATGATTGGTTCACATGGTCACCTCGATGTGCTTGCTTCTTGCATGGAAAATCCATAATGAATTGGGACTCGAACCTGCAAATTTCGTCTTGACAGGGCGATGCTCTAATCAATTGAATTACAATCCCATTGAATATAGTTTAGTCATTATGTCGATAGATCCATCATTGTTGTACTTTATTTGAAACACCCACTTGCATTCAGTAACATGCTTGTTGATAGGTGGATCCACAAGCTCCCAAGTGTTGTTAAAAATCAAGGCATCATACTCTTTGGACATGGCTTCAAACCACTCCTTGGATTGGAGTGCATCTTAGACATTTCTTGGCTCCTCATGAGAAATGAAAAAAGCATGATATGTGGTGGCATCTTCCACTTGCTTGCCTTTCTCCACATATGTGAGCCATCTTGGCTCGGATCTCTCTCTCTCTCTCTCTCTCTCTCTCTCTCTCTCTCTCTCTCTCTCTCTCTCTCTCTCTCTCTCTCTCTCTCATCTTCTTGGTGTGATTGCTTGAAGATCCTCCTCCTCAAGCCTTGACCCTAACATATCTTAATTTGAATCAAGATTGATGATTGTAGATTCTTCATGAGATGACTTGATCTCGGCCCCTTCCAAGTTGAGCTTTTGATCTTCATGGAAGATCACATCTCTACTTACAATAATCTTGTTTGTAGAGGGAACATAGATTCTATAGGCTTTCTTGGTTGATGAATATCCAACCATTACACCTTTGATAGAACTAGGATCATCCTTCTTCCTAGTCTCTAAAGGCACATGCACAAAGCAAATACAACCAAAGATTCTTAGGTGATCTACCTCCTAGAGCAAGATTTGGAAGTCTATTACAAAGTAATTGGCACATGAAATTGCTTCTTCCAAAAAATCTTTTGCATCTCAAAGCTTTCAACTTACAAGAAAATTGATTTTCAACTAGAGCTTTAAACTTAGGAAGACATCAAACACCATGGATTTAGAAACAAAAAATACACCCAGGAAAATCGTGTGTAATCATCTATAAAACTTACAAAGCAAGGCATAATCGGTTCAGGCCTGGAGATCAGTCAATGAGGGGGGTGGAGAGCAAGGGATAAAGGCATGCCAAGAAGCATCTATAGAGGAAGTGGAGAGAAGGTTAATAAGCCTTTTTCCTTTATTTGTATTATAAGTACGCTTTTTATTGCAAAGGACCCTTCGATATGTGCGCATGATATCATGGAGGAGATAGGGTGATTGTCAATGGGTAACTTGACAATCAGAGTCATACCAAAGTTGTTTAGGAGCACAAGTTCTATGTGAATGAGAACTGGTTTGTTGTTGCACAGGTTTAGGTTGCAGGATTGCAAACCAATGAATACTCCTATTGAACCAGGTAAAAAGCTTTCTAAGCTTGATGAGTCACAGTCATTTGATGCTACACTGTATAGACAGTTAGTAGGGAGCTTGATTTACCTTACCATGACTAGACCAGATATATGCTATGTTGTTGGCATTGTAAGTCAATTTATGGCAGCACCTACAAAACACATTGGAAGACAACTAAACGCATTTTGCGTTATGTGAAAGGCACTTCAGAGTATGGCTTGATTTAAAGGAAGCATGATGGTTTACCTGAGTTGTGTGGCTATGTGGATGCGGATTGGGGAGGTGACTATGATGATCGTAGATCCACCACAGGGTATGTATTCCAGTTATGTGGTAGTTGCTTTTCCTGGTCTAGTAAGAAGCAAAGTACAATTGCTCTTTCCACCACAGAAGCAGAGTATAAGGCAATGTGTAGTGTAGCATAAGAAGCTATATGGTTGAGACAAATCTTGGAAGAAGTTGGCATGAAGTAGAAAAATCCCACGACTTTACATAGCGACAGTCAGAGTGGCATTTAGCTAGCAAAGAATCCAGTGTTCCATGCGAGAACTAAACACATTGAGATTCAGTATCACTTTATACGTGAGAGGCTGCTGAGTCGTAAAATTCATGTTGTTCATTGTAGCACAGAAGAACAACTAGCTGATATTTTCACTAAGCCACTTACTGGAGAAAAGTTTGATAAGTTTAGATCAAAGCTTTCTGTACTTAAAGTTTGTTGACTTTAAAGCTATGTATATGACTGTATAAAAAGTAGACTCTACTTTAAGGGAGAGAGTTAGAATTAAAGTAGAATCACTGTGTTACTTTACTGTGGGTCCTATCAGTGGATAAGGATCAGTTGGCCTCGCCACGAGGCAAGTCGACGGGACATGCGTCCCACCAAGGAGGGTCTTCCATAAGTGTCTACTAACTTATGGGACTAATCTGTTTCTAGCCTTTCTAGAACTTCTAACTTAGGATTTATTTAGAACTTCAATTTTCTTAACTTAAGATAAAATATTTCTAATCTTAAGTTTCCTAAGTCTAAGTTCTAAATCTAAGTTTAAACTATTTTATTATTATTTAAGCTTCTACTCATGGACTTACAAAACACATGCCATGGCCTGAAGTTTATTGACAGATACTCATACGTGGTCTTACAAAACACATGCCACAGAGTTATTTTATAATTTTTTTATTTTCTCTGTGTTAGCAGAGTTGCTAACATTATCCCCCTCCTTATTGGATTGGTGGTCCCACACCAATCAACGCCAAGTTCGTCCTGGTTTTTTTGTGCTTCTTGGAGGCGAGACTGTTGTTGTCGGGAGTGGTAGATGGTTCAAAGGTTTTATTAGACCTAGCGCTTCACCTTTTGGAGCCCCAATGTTGTTCATGGAAAAGGCGGACAACAGGAACACTGTTCGGGATCAGCAAACGAAAGTACTGTTAAATCAAGTGAAAACTTTATCTGCTCCCAATTTGGGCTTTCAGCTTGAATTTTTTTCAAAAAAAACCTAAAGTTGTAGATGATTGGTTGACCAAGTGGACCGGTTATTTTAATCTACACGGAATTCTTGAAAAAAAAAAGATTGAGAGTGTTATTCTATTCTTCCGTGGGAAAGTTTCGTCGTGGTGGCATGATCTGCAACCAAAAACTACCACATGGGACGAGTTTATGGAAGTGTTCACAAAGTTGTTTTTGGATTATTGCAAAATGGGTACTCGGAGTTTGGACTCGTACCTGCAAGATTTTATGGATTTATGGAATAAAGTTCCCTCATTCGATGCAAAACTGGCAATGTGGCAGTTTATCCTAGGTCTGCCTGCAGATTATCAGAATGAGTGTAAGCGTAATGTGCTTCAAACTTTCGATGATGTGGTATAATAGAGGAAAGAAAAGAGTTCGTGGTAACAAAAAATCTAAGTATTTTGATGAACTAAATCAAACTGCATCTGAGTTTAGACAAAAGAAGCGTTTGTCCCGGAAAAAGACAAGAATGACCAATGTGTGTTTCCATTGTAGTAAGCCTGGACACGTTATGAAATTTTGCCCAGAACGAAAGAAAGGCGCAGCTCAAGTGATTGAGATGCCAAGTAAAGAAAATCTTAAGTTGGAAATTAATAAAGTTAATTGTGAGTGCGATTGTTCTTTTAGTACTACTTCATTCTTGCCAAATGATTTATTTCATTTGAAAGGCACTGTTAAAGGACATGAAGTTAGTATTTTAGTGGACAATGGATCTACTCATAATTTCATTAACTCTGGTCTTGTGTAGAAACTCGGCCTAGAAACTGAAGCCAGTAACCATAGATATTGAGTTTATCTAGCTTCAGGTGCGAAGTTGGAGACGTGGGATGTTAAATTTCCAAGACTCCCAGTTTGATCCAAGATTATAGAGAGTTAATTGATTTTTATGTTCTAGATTTAGCACATACGGACATAATTCTAGGATACGAGTGGTTATTTAATAAGCATCTTGAAATAGATTTTGAGAAGCATGTTCTCTTTTTTCAGGAGGGTAAAGAAATAGCTACACTATATGGAGACAAATATGTACATCCATCTTGGATGAGTTCATTTGCTAATGTAATGGAAATTTTTGATTCGTAGTATGAAGCTTATTCCTTATTTGCTAAGCCAATTTTGGATTTATCTAAAATGCATCTAAGTAGTTGTGAATTGTCAAAGATTCTTAACTCTATAGACTTAGATCAGGAGCAAATTGAGAAGAATAAGATACTGTCTAAATTTAAAGATGTATTTCTAGAAGAATTACCTCATGGAATACCACCGTCCAAATTGGTAGACCATAAGATAGAGTTAATTCCAAGTAGTCACCCTATCTCTAGACAACCTTACGAGTTCTCTCCAAAAGAGAGATAGAGATTACTAAGAAAATTGAAAAATACCTAAAGATGGGTCATATTCAGCCAAGTAAGTCACCTTGGGGTGCTCTTGTTCTTCTTAAATCAAAGAAAGATGGAGGCTTCAGGTTGTGTGTGGCTACAAGGGGTCAAATAAGGTAACTATTAAAAAAAAATATCCTTTGCCTCGTATGGATGATCTGGTAGATCGATTAGGTGGAGCTAAATACTTCACAAAGATAGATCTTAAAACCAGATATCATCAGATTAGGATTCATCCGAATGATGTGCAAAAGACTAGTTTTTGGACGAGATTCGATCATTACGAATTTCTCGTGCTTCCGTTTGGGTTGACAAATGCACCGGCTAAGTTCCAGCAGATGATGAACAATTTTTTTCGTCCATATCTAGGGAAGTATGCGGTTGTATTCTTAGATGATATTCTCATCTACAATAGGACACTTAAGGAGCATTTGAGTCATCTTAAGACTGTCTTAGATATTCTCAGACGAGAGAAACTTTATGCTAAAGAATCTAAATGTGAGTTTTTTAAGCATGAGTTGTTGTGCCTCGGTCATAAGATCACCCGTAGTGGGTTGGAGATTGACAAGAGTAAGGTCAAGACAGTGCTTGAGTTGTTGATACCGAAGATGGTTAGAGAAGTTAAATTTTCTCGGTTTTACAGTTTTCTTTTGTAAGTCAATTGAGGATTATGCAAAAGTGGCACACCATTAAATAATTTGACTAAAGGTAGAGTTAACAAAAAGAAAAAGAGAGGTCAACCTAGTGAGCCTATTGAGTGGAATGATGAATTGAACAAATGCTTTGAGAAACTCAAGCAAATGGTTGCTTAAGCTCCCATTTTACAGATCGCGAATCCTGATACACCTTACGACGTGCAAATTGACGCAAGTGATTCGACGATAGGAGCAGTTCTTCTACAAGATTAGGCCGATATCATTTGAAAGCAAGAAACTCATGGGGCTTCAGTTGCCTCAGTTGAGAAGGAGTTATTTGTTGTGATACATGCACTTAAAACTTGGAGACATTACTTTTAGTCAGTTTATAGTGTATACAGATCACCAGCCTCTAAAGTACTTTTGTAATCAGAATGATCTGAGAGGTCGTAAAGCTCACTGGGCTGAGCTTATGTAGGAATTTGATCATGAAATTTGATACATCAAGGGCAGTTCTAACCAAGTTGCGGATGCGCTTAGTCGAATTGGTGAATTAAATGAACTTTCATTCACCCATATTTCCACTGATTTATATCTTTCACTGAGAGAGAGAGAGAGAGAGAGAGAGAGAGAGAGAGAGAGAGAGAGAGAGAGAGAGAGGTGTGAATCAGATTCTCATTCTAGTCCCATCTGGAAGATGGTGGAGACAAGAAAAAATGAGAATGGAATAGAGATTTACTCACAGGGGTCTCAAGCTCCTAAGAAAGATAAGAAGATAGCTGAACAGTTCTCTATCCGAGGTGGTTTACTATTTCGGAATGGAAAAATTTGTGTACTAGCAGATGATGAGTTAAAGAAGAGGATTCTTTATGAGTGTCCCCCCTGTGCAGGTCATTCGGGTATACACAGGACTTTGGACTTGGTCAGAAGAGAGTTTTATTGGCCAAAACTCAAGACATTTGTCGAGTCTTATGTGGTTAAATGTGTTGGATTATTTTCCTTCCTACCAATCGACTAATCAATTTTTAATCTTCATCCAACTGTTTATCCAGTTCTGCGGATTCTCCCGTGTTTTACACAGTCTGCAGAATTACAAGTGTTTTTACACAGTCTACATAAATACATCGAGTTTGACAACAGTGTCGAGAATTTTCTCTCACTATGAAACCCGATAGTGTCGCCTTTTTGCTACAGTCAATTTTCTCTTAAAGAGATACTGTCAAAAATTGCAAGTAAAAATACAATGTCGCATTTTTCGCGTTTTTCGCCTATCAAGAATTGCGAGTAAAATTGTAGTGTCGCATTTTTTGCATATTTTCAAAGTGCCTCAAATGTTAAGAAAATGACTTTGGCAAAGTGTGGGGCTACCCCAATATTCAGCAAATGAGATTTTGCTTCACTGTTGCATCTCTCACAAAAGACGCATTTTTCTCTTTCTCCCTGATGACAATTACGTTCATTTCTGTAGAGTAACAGTCATGTTCATTTATGCAGATAGACTGTTTATGACCAAATGTCACCGCTTATCAGCAAACAACTTCCAAGAAGAGCTGGATGAATGCCAGCAGACTCCAGCCAATTGGCAGTCGCATTTGACGACCTAATTGCTTAAGAAAAATAGCTGTTTATATTTCAACATCTTAATTTAGAAATCAAGTATTGAATAGTTAGCTTTCTCTCAAGCCTGCGAGCTTGAACACTCGTGAGCATTCTAGCTCAGTTCTTTAGATTGATTAGAGATTGCTATTGCACTTACTATTATCAGTAGTCGCTCAGAAATAGCTTAGAGTATGCGGCTTTGATCCGCAAACTTGTTGTACTCATTTACACCTATTTCGCTTTCATACTGAATCAACACTATCTTCTTATTGCGTTCAGCTTTGTCTCAGAATGGATGCGTTTCTCTAATTCTTCGTGACTGATTATTTGTCTGATAATTCAATGCTTTAAATGTTTGGCTACATAGTCACTGTAGTACTGATGATTTCAAAGCTAGTTACTATAAGATCGAACGTGATTTTTATCGGTATCGTTTTGTTCAAAATTGATAGCGTAGTCATGCATGAAGAAAGAGGAAGATAGTTTATTCTGCTGCGCATGATAAGTTTTCTTTCTTGTCGTTCAAATTATTTTTATTCGATTCTTTTAGACCTATCTTTTACGCACCTCTTTCTGACAAAATGTAGACCTTGTCAGTTAGCCAAAGCTGAACGCTTGAAGACTGGAGGGTTGTTACATCCCCTAGATATCCCTAAAAAATGACGGGAAAGTATATCTATGGATTTTGTGGTTGGGACTTCCAAGGACCCACACCAAAATGATTCTATTTGGGTTGTGGTGGACCTACTTTTATACCAGTCAAGTCAACTACTAAGGCTTTGGATTTAGCCCAGATCTTTGTGGAAAGATCATTTAGGCTTTATGGACTGCCAAGTGATATAGTTAGTGATAGAGATCCTAAATTTATAGGTCACTTTTGGTCAGCTATATTCCATAAGCTAGAAACCTTGCTTAATTTTAGTTCTTCTGATCATCCTGCATCAGATGGCTAGACTGAGAGAACTAATCAGACTATGGAGGATATGTTGAGAACATATGTGTCTCACATGCAATCTCAGTGGGAAGATTACGTTCCTTTGATTGAGTTTGCTTATAACAGTAGGAAACATTCTGCTACTGGTTATAGTCCGTTTATGCTGATGTACAGTTTTCAACCTAGATCTCCAATAAATGTGGAGACGAAGTATGTTAAGATCCAGAAAGTTGTGGATTTCTTGCATGATATGTGTGAAATGTTGCAAGTGGCCCATGATTGTATTCGGAGTTCTCATGATAGAGCTAAGCACTATGCCGATCTTAAGAGGTCTCCTAGAGATTTTAAAGTTGATGACTGGATATATCTTGGAATACCTAAGGATTTTAAGACTATGCGTACGGGGAAGCATTATAAAATGTCTACCAGATATTGTGGACCATTTCGGATTATAAAGAAAACTAGTTCTTTAGCTTATGAACTAGATCTTCAGAACAAGTCTATAGCTCACCTTGTTTTCATGTAAGCCGTTTAAAATTAAGCTTACATGAAGGTGACGTAGTTGGTTCAGAGGAAGATCTTACCCATTTGGAGGACTTATCGCTTAGTGTTCCTTTGGAACCTGAAAAGGTACTCAGAACCGGAGATAAACAATTGAGAAATTGTCTATCTCTGAGTACTTGATTAGGTGGAAGGGACGGACTGAGGATGATGATTTGTGGGAGCAGGTCGAAAGCATAAAGAAGAATTTTCCTAGGTTTTACTTCTAGAGATAGAAGTGGTTCAAGCATGTCTTGTATAAGGGAATCAGAATAATACCTGACGTGGATAGCCGGTCACTCTAGTTGTATGTGGTTATTAGTTATGCTACGTCATTCCGGACATGGTCATTTCAAGTAATTAATAATCATATGAGGGCCTAGACCTATAATTGGACATAGGAGCACATGCATGGTAAATGACTACTTTAATGCAAGAATAGGAGGTCAGTAGCTCAATATAGGTTGCATGGGGATGCTAAGGAAAATATTCTCTCCTCTTGGAGAGAATATATCCTATGGAAACTCGCCCATCTCCCTATTGGGAATTCAGTTTCTTGAGCCAGTTTCTCCTCTCCTCTCTTGTGTTCTTCATTGTGGCTTGGGGGGTGGATTGGTTAGGGTACTCTCCATATTGGTTGGGTGGTTCATGCTCCACAAGTGTCCTTTTGGTTTGCATGTGACAAGATTCTTGAAGATCTTCACTTGGCGATCATTATACTCTCTCTCTCTCTCTCTCTCTCTCTCTCTCTCTCTCTCTCTCTCTCTCTCTCTCTCTCTCTCTCTCTCTCTCTCTCTCTCTCTCTCTCTCTCTCTCTCTCTCTCTCTCTCTCTCTCTCTCTCTCTCTCTCTCTCTCTCTCTTCGTGCTATGCAAGTTGAGGCAAAGTTGCGCTCCATGTGACGATCCCATACTACAATCAACACAATAATTTTTTAAAAATTATTAACATACATTATGTTTCATGAAACTCAAGCTCAATTTGTGGATACTTGTCAAAAACCATAAAAGATGGTTAAATTTCAAATAATTATATTCATGGTTATGGAGGGCATCCATACACTGATCTTTAAGCTAAGAATGATCAAGATCCTGAAAAACCACTTACTTGGAAGAATTCCACCACTAAGAAAAAAGAGCAAAGAGCTACTACCAAAAAGCTACAAAAAACAGAAAGCATCTCCAACTTCGAATCAATGCAAGCCTAAAGCTCTGATACCATTGTAAAGATCACATTATGTAGATCTTTAAGATCATATTGCAAACACCAAAAGGGGGGCTATGGAGCTAAACCATGAAAAACTAAAGATCAATAGCTTCACCCCTCGAGCAATGATGATTGGATACAAGACGACTGGCAACTGAAAATTGGAATATGGAAATGGAGTATGGTGAGTTTTTCTGGGTATATTTAGACCCCAAATTCAAAGGGGAAACATTTGAAGACAATATTCTACAATCTAAACTTAGAAATAATGGCATGGAAGATATATAACATTGGAGTGATGGCGATATGTTAATCATAATAATGTCATTGTATGACACTAATATGCATCATTTGATACATATATCTTACTTCATGCCTTAAAAAAACATAGAAAGACATGACACCTTGGACACATGAGTTTGGTATCAACTATATGGATTATGGAAGATACTTTTTGTATGACCATGGAGCTACGTGTTGAATGCACAAATCTACTTTCTAATATTTAAATGTTGGTGGGAATGTAAGGATCTCACTTAAGAGATAGTTATAATTAGCTTCTTCAAACCAATCACAATACTCATGTTTGAAACACTTGGCAAGTAGAAGGTGGAGTGCATGATGATAGATTTGGTGAAGTGTCATGGTGGGATCACAAAGATCCTTATGGATTAGAAATCTTACAAAAATCCATCTAGATTGTGTTTCGGCAAGTAAGCACATCGGGACAACTAGTTAAGTTCATCATCAATGCTTCAAGAGAAATCCCATGTTATGAATAAGCAACAATATCTTAGTGTCTTGGACTCAAAAATTCTAGGTAGTTAGCTACACCACACCCTTCATGATGCAAACAACAAATTCAAGTTACTTAAAGAGCAAATTTGATAAAAATACAACTTGGCATTTGTTCAAAGAGTATCAAGACTATGAGGAAGAGTAGAATTGCCAAAAGCTAATCATTTTCACACGTAACACTCAATAAAACATATTGGACATTTATGGCAAAGATATTATGCTCACATTGTTTCGAGGATGACAGATTTGTCAAATATGCTTTTTGATATTTCTGCTCAAGAGAGATGAGAATTCACACACTAACTATTAACATGTAAAATCAGTTCAGCCTTGATATCAACCTACAAATGAGAGACAAGGGCTAACACTTTTAAGGTAACTATGCAAGCTCTCGTTCATATGGCACATTTGGACAATACATATTATCAAATTTTCTCTACTTAAATGGAAAATATAGGCATTCATTGCTCCCATACGATGACATTCAAACATTGTGTGTTTGACAATGGTAACGGATGCAACTAACGTCACTGTGTACAATATTTAGATTTTGCACCTACATTTATAGGCCAAGCCATTTTTTTTTTGAGAGCCCATGGGCCCATAGATATCCCTATTCCATGCATAGATCAAGATTTGAACTTAGCTCTCTATTTCCACAAGTTACACTCTTGTCCAACTCTATTGAAATATGTCAAGCTATTGCAAAGGATGATCCATGGTTTACATATGCTATTAATGACTTTTCATCACTTTTTGCTTGTTTATTTTGGACAAAGGTTTGACTAGAAGCCAAAAGCAAAGCATCTATCATAACATAGTCAGTGCTTTCATTACTGCACACACCAATGCCACTTGAAAATCTTCAAGATTAAAGATTTGTTAGCATAAGTTGAATGGGGTTCTACCAATGAATGGTGTTGAACAAGGTTTGTTCAATCGAATTACATCATACATGAATTATCCCCATATGCACCTTTTGTACGTAACATAATATTACATCTTGGGTTCTTGGCAAAAGAAAGTAAAATTTCCTTGTGAAATCAATAACTACCAAAAGCTTCAAATTGGCCAAAATGCCTTCATCTCCAAGTTTATTGGCCTCATAAGCTAATCATTTTGCATGCAAAATGGTTTGCACTAGTCCATTCTACATGCAAAATGGATTTCACTTGTAATCACCCCATAGAAATGAACATAGAGATGAGAAGTCCACCATTAGCACCTTTTACTAGCCCTGGCTTTGGTAGATGTGGATTGTGGTTACTTCACGAGTCACCTCGTTGTTTTTGAAGTGTTTAATCTCTCTTTGCAAAAACATTTCTTTGTATGGCTTTTAGAATGTTTTGAAATTTTGGAGGTCTCCTTTATTATAGGTGCAAGTAAGTAGCCTTTGGTGTTGATAAGGTTATGTATTAAGGTAATGGGTGAGCTCGTTCATTCATCCACAAGGTCAACCAAGCTAGAATTGCAAGCAACAGGCAACAGGCTGTTCCTCTTTCCATGTACATCTTAAAATTTTTGGTTTCTTTTGTGTGTGAATGGAGCTTGGTTATTAGGCATAGTCAAGCTTTTAAAATTGACAATGTCAGTACAATTGGATTAGGAACATAAACCCCTAGTGTTGATGTTAGCTCCAAGAAGGTTACACTCGTAATTCACCGCTAACTCGCCCAAAAAAACAAAATCACTATTGCACATTAGAACCGCCTTGGCTGGAGCTCAGTGGTTCGGCCAAAGAACCCAACTCACCCCAATGGGTTCAGCCGGGTCCATTGCCAAAACCAGCTACCTTTATACATGTGTTTTTGGATAATAATTTTTTATTTTTTATTTTCCAAATTTCCTTTTTATATACACACACATATATTTTTATATATTTATTTAATGTTTTTATTGCCTAGAAAGAAAATCAGAGCTCGCGTTACACGCTTTCTGTGACCGGGGCTGTAAGTCAAAAAATTTATTTGATTCTCAGGAAAATAGTTTCCGAAGGGAAATAATATATTTTTAAATAAATAAAAAATGAAAATAATATATTTTTATTAATTTAAAAAGGGGACGTGACCTAGAAAGTATAGGACGTGAAGCATGGTTACCGGCTGTCAGCCTAGGACTCGAGGAGTGGTGACCGGCTAGTGACAGGGCTTGCCGGTTGCCGTGATTGAACGACAGGCTGTTCCGGTCTTCCTCCTCCCTTCATAAAGGGTCCTCCCCCCTTCCCTCCGCTTGGATCGTCTTTTCGTCCCTTTTCTTCCTCCGTCTTCGATCATTTTGCTGCTGCTGCTGCTTCTTTTTTTGGGTTTTTTTGTGTGATGTTGCTGCTGCTGCTGCTTCTTTTTTTGGGTTTTTTTTGTGTGATGTTGCATCGATCCAGGAATGAAATTGTGGTATGATGAAACGATTATGGAGGCTCTCATGTGTATTGTATGTGCAAATGATTGATCTATAGATGGTAGACTATGTTAAATTGAGTAAATTCTTAGTTTGATCAATTATGTGTTTAATATAGTCAATGGAGTTTTCTTTGCCACATTGCTAAGGACTTTATTGCAATAACTCAAATGTTACATGCATCTCTATATGACATTGCTAAGGACCTTATTGCTATAAGTCGAACCTTAGATGCACCTCTATATGCAAGTCATACATTATAGTAAAAATATCAGGTTCCTCAGTTTTGATTGCATGCAAGCCCACACTCTAGATGCACCTTTATATCCAAGTCATAAATTACAAAAGCTTCTCATTCCTCTCTTTTCCTTGTATAGCATGCAAGCCCACACTTTAGATGCACCTTTATATCCAAGTCATATATCTATCTTTTCCTAGTATACATCCATAGGCTCTCACCTTCCAGGAAACACCAGCATCATCACCGTCAGCCATAATTAAATAAAAGTATCTATTTGCATTCACAGATTCATCTCATTTTATTGCTTTATTTTTATCATGTGCTCATGCACACATTTTGAATCAAAATTCAATCCTTGAGCTAAAACAGTGAAATGCCAACCGTTATGCAATAGTTTCAAAGACAATTAGGATCTATCAACGTGCAGATGGACGTAGGAAAAACTAGCAACTTAATATCTTCGGTCTAAACAAGCTTAATGATTGCAGCAATGTTATCTTACACAAGATTACAATCTACATACATAACATGCTGTGATCATTGGCTTGGATCATCATGTCCTATATTTGAAAGTTGGTAGAAAAATGTCCAGTCTATCATTAATCTTTCAGCACTCTTACTGTAGATTTTGAAACAATGAGCTGATTCTAGAGTTATCGCATTCTTCAAAAGCAAGAATGAATTATATTGGACATAGGACACTGCAGTCTTGCTTGATGACGTCTAATTGCATTCTTTCAGAGCAAGGATCAATTATATTGCACCTAGGACGTGCCGTTCTTCCTTGATGCTTTTAACATTCAGTTAAAGAGTAGTCGCTAAAGTAAAGAATCCATACAGAGAAGGCCTTAATTATGCTATTAGAAAGCAGTGACATTTCATGTTGTGAATATTAAGTGGAGCACGATTTGGGTCTTCATTTTGCACGCTGGATTGTGAGATTACCAAGATATGGATGCTCAACTGAGTCGACATGCCACTGCACAAGTTTTGGTTGAAGGTACACGTATTATAGATGTTCTGATTAGTCCACGGGTATCTACTAGTTCTGTGAACAGGAGGTCCTCGTCCTTTCATCGATTTCAGGCAGATCCCTTCACTATGTACATAGCACCTACGACAGCAAGTTCTTTCTGTGACACAGAAGCAATTCCGGAGGATTTACCACATGATAGTCTCGGCCCTGGGCAGACAACGAAAATACAAAGCGTATACCCCAGGCTTGTCAACTCGCTAAGAAACACGAGTTTGGAAAAATCTTCGGCGATACTCAATAGCTTCACTACCAAATTGGTTCATCGGCAATGGACTTCTTTCCTGTTGGTGTTGCTAGTTTTGGCGTTCATTGTAGCAAAGCTCACGTGGATAGCTTGGGATAATTTTCAGCTCAGGCAGCCCAACTTCACTGTGGTATGTTCGTCCTCCTTCGCCATTGAACCATGTAATTTGTCCATAATATTTCATAGAAATGTCTGCAATGAATTGTCGACAATTCGCCAAACTGGTACTACATTTGCTCGGGCATAGTGCTAACTGCTAAGGATATACTCCATTGTTTTACTGCTCAGTGGAAAAATTTGTTCTATTACTCTAAAAAAGACTTCTTGCGGAATTGGAATGATGCAGCTAAAGGCTGCATATCTAGTATGGACGCTTTATGGTAGTACAGCTAACTCCGCAACTTTTCTGTTTTATATATTTTTCCTGTCGCTGCAATTGCAAGAGCAGGAAGCAGATCACGAAGTTTGTAGGAGAATCAATACTTAAATAATGCATTTATTACTCACAAAACTCAAAAACCTTGCAGTTTGTCAAAGCTTTCTGTCGAATTTCAATTTCCTTGGCAGTTTAGAGCAGTATGTCCTCAATTGTTGCATGAATTGGAATCTAACTCCTAACCTCAAAGAGATGATAGCAAGTCCTAACCAGCTCACCACTTATTGGAGGATCACTTATTGTGAAGTTGCATCTTCAGACTTAAACCATTTGCTGAAGGTAAATATACTTGACTCAAAATTAGGCATAGAATTCTTCAGGTATTGCATAACAAGGGTGTTGCTAAAGCTGTTGAAGAAGCAGAAATCAATCTAGCAATCAAGCAGGGTGCACAACCACAAGTTTTGGAGTTACCAGCTCGATCCTCTCATTTAAGCAGAGATGACAGCATGAAGGTTTGTATATCTATTACATTGCATTGTGTCCCTTCATGTGACATAATGTAACCAAGGCAAAGTAGTAATGGCACCAAAGCATACTCTAATTACCCAATATTCCTTAATAAATTAACTCAGGTGAAAGGACCAATTCACGACTTATGGGCAAAGCCAAATAGTGAAAACTTCAGGCAGTGTGTTGAGCGTTCAAAGAGTTTCCAGCGTGAGTTCTTTCAACATCCATATTGCAACTCATTAACATTAACCAACTTCCAAGTATGGGCTCAGATAATGAGGTAGTGGTCATGCCAAATGTTACCAGTTGTCTTGCAATTGAAGTTGAGATCAAGCAAGCTCATATACAATGCTTCTTTCACTTTGTAAACTTTTACCATTGAAGGCTGATTAAACTCTGGCTTCAAATGCATTCAGGCCCAGGAGGGCTTACTAACGGATATCTTTTAGTCAATGCAAATGGTGGACTCAACCAGATGAGAGCTGGGGTAGGCTCTAGACCCGTTTTGTGATGATGCATGCATAAATTTTCCTTGCGATATATAACAATAGATGTTGTTCTAATGGTGCAGATTTGTGACATGGTAGCCGTGGCAAGGCTTATAAATGCAACTCTTGTAATTCCATCTCTTGATCACAGTTCTTTTTGGGCTGACCCTAGGTAGTATGTTCAAAATTTTGCATTCATTTTGGATTCTTCGAGCGACAATGTAGTGTTTACTTGATTCAGTTTAGCCTAACAGATTGAAGTTGTTGACAGTGAGTTCAAAGACATCTTTGATGTTGCACATTTCATCGAATCACTTAGAGATGATGTCCACATTGTTGAGTCTTTACCCCCTCAATTTGCGAATATGAGATCCTTCAAAAAAACTCCTGTTTATTGGTCAAAGGTAACAAATTCATGCAAGTCCCTTTGCAATTGGCTTTTTGTTTCCATGAATGTCTGCAACACATTTCTCCTAAGTGCCCAAATTATGTGCTGCTATGTCTCTACAGGCAAAGTATTATGAGGAGGAAGTACTTCCTTTATTGAAATTACAAAAGGTGCTATACTTCACTCATGCAAACTCACGCCTCGCGAACAATGACATTCCAGCTTCTATTCAAAAGCTCCGGTGTCGGGCAAACTACAAGGCACTCACTTTTACAAAACAAATTGAGGAGCTAGGCAAAGTGCTGGTAGACCGAATGCACTTCAAAGGTCCTTTTGTTGCTCTTCATCTTAGGTAATTGCACTCCCAAGATTGCTAGTTGCAGGAGGAAGTTGGTTTTTTGAATGATAAACTTCTGTTATTTAAAACAATGCGATCACCTCAGTTCAGGTTCTATCTGAATAAATGTCTGAAAACAATTTTTGATGCAGGTATGAGAAAGACATGCTTTCATTTACAGGGTGCACTCATGGCCTTACCATAGAAGAGATTGAAGACCTGCGTCGGATGCGTTACAGTACAAGACATTGGAGAGAAAAGGAGATTGATGGCGAGGAGAAACGTGTGCAAGGTGGATGCCCTTTGGCACCTCACGAGATTGCTCTTTTTCTAAAAGCTCTGGGTTATCCAGCATCTACAAACCTGTATGTTGTTGCTGGGCACCTTTTTGGCAATGACAGCATGGCATCTTTAAGAATGGAATTTCCCAATGTGTTCTCACATTCTACTCTAGCCACCCATGAAGAACTGAGTCATCTAAATAAGTACCAAAATAGGCTTGCAGGAGTGGATTATATTGTAGCACTGGAAAGTGATGTTTTTGTCTACACGTATGATGGGAACATGGCCAAAGCTGTTCAAGGACATCGACAGTTTCAAGGATACAAGAAGACTATTAGTCCTGACAGGTATATATTGTTTTATGGTTTCGATTGTTTATCTTGCCAGTAAATAGCGAATTCCAAGATGTATTACTGTGATGCATGAAGTCTAGTTCAGTTCCAAAATAAATTCATATGTTATTCTAATAATGCATTTACCCAATTGCCTGGCTGCAGACAAATTCTCGTTAAACTCATTGATGAATACAAAGTTGGTCAGATTTCATGGGAAACTTTTGAATCCAAGGTGAGAGAGACACATGCAAACCGAGTAGGTGCCCCACACGAAAGAGATCCTGTCGAAAGTCTAAAGTTAGAAGGAAACTTCTATGCAAATCCATTTCCAGGCTGTATATGCAAAAAGCATGACAACAAAAGTCCATTACCAGATAGAAATGTCACACTATTATAGAAATATATCTTAGCCAAATTCTCAACAAGAGTGAAGAGTGTCAGGTTCCCACAACCCCATTTATGTATTGCTAATACGTTGCTAGGAAGAAAATTAGTACCTGATGTAAATGTAAATATTGCTAATACGTTGCTAGAAAGTAAATTAATACCTGATGTATCCAGAGATGAAGGAATAGCATGCACTCAATGCCCTTGCAAGGTCGTCTAATATATAATAAACTTTCCACCCTCCTGTACAAGATACGGTTTTTGCATTGCATCAAACATCTACACTTGAAATTCACTAAGGAAAAGCTCTTGCTTTGCTCTACCATTTTTAGACTATGAGATACTTGAGCACGACAGATAAATTCAAGAAAAACACATTAACTTGTCGACAGCAAATCTTAAATGACGTCAGGTCAGGCAGCCATTGCTCTCTTCAAATCGGAGAAACCATTCACACCATAGAAATTCACAAGCAGATACATGAAACGTTGACTGTTTTAGGCCATAAGCATCACCCAGTCAGGCAACTTGACTTTCTGACAACCAGGAATGTTTCTGGTCCATCAACTTTAATTTTGTAGGCTTCCGTTATTGGCAACGGACAGTTACCTGTCTTTAAAGGCAAGAAAAACTGTACACGGTGAACTTTTGGTTGATATATGGGAATAAAAAATTTACCATCATGCTTCATTCCAGTTTGAAACCAACAGAGTTGGAAGAGAGCAAGCAGGCTTTGCAATATGATGGCATTCTCAAAAAAACATGACGTACAAAATGGTTGCATTTGAAAGATACATCATGTAATTTGGTAATTCAAATGAACATTTCAATCTGACCTATGTCTAAAACACTTACAGGAAATTTTTGCAGGTAATTCAAGCAATAGAAGGTAATGTGCAAAACTTCCACCAAAAATATCCTTCAATAGGAGAATCTTCCAGGAGCTATAGGAAAGGAGAGCTTTTATTACATGCACATGATAAGCGATTATTCGAAAACATGTAGCTGTGATGAGCATGCCAGTAGAGTTACCTATTCATAGCCCTCAAAAGCTAATCGTATCAAATATCAGACAATGCAGGTTGGCATAAACATTTGCAGGAGTTCACTTGAACTAGTAAGGATAACAAAGGCTGCCTGATCTAATAGGTGAATCAGAATATTGTAACGGCCACTAACCCATCAATCAATTCACTAAAAAGAACGGAATCACTTTCCATATGCTAACATGTCTCCCAAAGCTTTAACTTTCAACACAAATGCATGAGCACTTTCATCCTTCTTTTGAAGACTTTGAAAAAATTGCCTTCTAAGGGTTAGAACCCTTGATGTAGACTTTGACTCATAAACCTTCTTCAAGGTTTCCCAAGCATCACTACATGTAGTGCACTTACCAACTTCCTTCAAAAGTTCATTAGTCACATTCATCTTGATCACATGAAAAAATTTATTTGCCCTCCTATCATACCTCAATTGCTCTTGAGGTGCCAAAGGTCTCTCCTCCACACCTACAACGATATCCATCAACTCATTCATCTCTAGCCAGGACTCCATCCTCACCTTCCAAGTCGAATAGTTGCTTAAGGTAACAATCTAGTCTCTCTTTTTCTCTCTACTAGCAAATCTAACACATAGAATCGATATGATATCTTGATTACACTTGATCAACCTACAATATAATGAAATTTTGAACTCAAACACACTTGAAAAGATCAAAACCTTTAAAATAAGAGATTCTATCAAATTTTGAGTTTTCGCAAAAATGCAAAATATTGAATAAATCAAAATCTATATGCAAAAGCTAGAATCTTGATACATCTTCTAATAAAATGCTACATCCACAATCATGAGCAATTTTTGTCTCCACATTTCAGTAAGTCGAATAAAAAATCGGCCTAATCCAAGTGATTTGACCTGAAATGAAGCTAGGATCACAAAGATCCACTTTCTACACTTGAAAATGCTTGATTTGAGATAGAAACCACTCCAACTCCACATAGAATTGATGGTGCCCTCAAATACACCTCTAGATTTGGAAAATACACCAACTTTAGCCTGCAACCTGCTTTGATACCATGTGAAAAAATCAGATCCAAAACATGCTTAATGGATCAATTAGATCTTGGCCAAGCTCATAGCTATTATAGATCGTAGTTAGCTTTGTGAGCACGCGGTTTCGCCTACTATTGATTTGCGCTCACCTGTGTCATCTGACTTGTAAATCTATACATTCCATCTGAATAAATTATTGTCTAGTTTTGCATTTAGATTTTGTTAGTGTTGCATGCTCTATGCTATATGTCTAACTCTCAAATTAATTTGTCTGATTGTTTGCTCTTCTACTTCCACAATCAAATTCTATTTTGTGTTTGCCTATTGTTGTAGTAGTGCAGGCACCGACAGAATTAGTCGACCGCTGCCTTTGTGCTGTAGTAGGATCGTTCTGATCCGATTGTTCGACTTGTTCGACCAATCCACAGACTCAATTCATCCATCACGGTCTCAAATTATTTTTTGACAGCATGCATTTTATATCCTTCAAAAGATTCAGATTGTTACTAAACAATAATGTATCATTTACATATAAAGTGATGATTATGAAGGAAGTCAAAACAGATTTGAAATCCAATGCGCCTCCCTAGGTGTCTCCATGAATTGGCTTACTCGGCTAATTGCATAACTTATATCTGGACATGTTGTGGCAAGATATTTTAAACAACCAATCAACTACCGAAATAACATAGCATCCACCAAATCACTTGGATCTTCGTTTGATAGATTTTTACCGACCTCAATTGGAGTAGCAATGGGGTTGCAATCATTCATTCTGAACCACTTTAAGATTTCATTGACATATTTGGTTTGTATAAGTGCGATCCCGACCTTCCTTTGCCATATTTCCACTCCAAGACAATAGTGCATTAAGCCAAGATTACTCATATCAAAACTCGTGGCTAAGTCCTTTTTGATAGCACTTATTAGATATTCATCATGGTCCGTAATAATGAGGTCGTCCACATAAAGTATGATCAGTGTGATACTAGAGTCGTGTGCAAAGTGATAGAGATTTGAGTATGAAAAAGTACATACCAATCCCCTAGATAAAAGGTACTCGTCAAAGTGACTATACCAGGCATGAAGAGCTTGTTTCAAACCATACAAGGCTTTGTTTAGTTTGCATACCTTGTCCTCATTGCCAGGTTCTATGAAGCCACTTGGTTGTTGTATTTATACTTCCTTTTCTAGCTTTCCATTGAAGAAAAGCGGATTTTACAATCATTTGATGTATACTCCAACACGATGACATTTATTTTGGGACTTTGACCTAAAAAAGAGTATTTTTTTTTGGTGTTTTCTAATGGTCCTAGTTTTGGGCCAAAATCATGGATTTTTTTAATAAATCTCTAGATTTTATTTTGAAAAAGAACAAAAAAAAATGCATATTTTGAATAAAGAACTACAAGCTTTTGTGTTGCAAACTTCATAAAATCATCATAATTACAAATGAAATAATAATTCAAGAGAACAAATGATTTTTGAAACTCAAAATCCCATTTAAATAAAAAATGACTTAAATTATATTCACACATTCTCCTTTTTAAAGTACATTTCTAAGGAATTTTTACTGATGCCTGTCAATTCAGAACTTGACATATTCTCAACACTCTCATTTTCAGCTGATGAAGTGGAAGACCCGTCTTCATCATCAGAATCAACTGGCATATCTTCCTCAGAATCCGCGTCTAATGTTGACAAAAAAACCTTGTATGCTTTTCTCTGTTGATGACAAGTTAGAGGATGATGGTTATTCCATTAATCCAAGTCATTCTTTCAATATAGATATAGTTGAGTTTCGTAGATGATTGGTCATTGTTAACTCAAAATTAAATGCCAAAACATCTACATCCTCTAAATTCAAATTGTCGCTCTTGGTTGATTTTTTGGCAATCTCTTTCTCTTGCTCTTTGATCTACTTGCAACATTTCGAATTCGTACCTTCCCAAAAAAAAACATTTGTTGAAGTGGTGTGCAACCAATGGACATTTAGTACTTTTTTCTTATTGCTAGTTCGAATGAAACCAAGTACTTTGGCAATCCAAAATGGATGTCCTTCATTGTTTTTTGAAGCTAGAAGTGCAACAAGGCTTCCAATTTGGATTTCATTCAAATCACCGCGCCATTTTATTTTTGCAGCTTTTACGCTTTGCTTATTCTTCCTTGAGCCCACATAAATTTCACGTTCCTCACCTTGCAAAAACTACAAGAAATCATTATTTCGAGGAAGATTTGAAGGTTCGACAATTGTAGTTGAAGTTCTCAAATTATGAGGCCAATGACATTCTTCAGTTGTTGATGCATGTTCGAGATTGAGCAAACTGATTGTTTGTTCCTCAAAAAAGTCCATCCACCAATGTTGATCAACTCATAAAAAAAATTATAAGCTGCTTGAATACTTGATTCCAAAAAAATTAATGAGGCAAATGGATCAATCTCATGATGTTCTCTTTGCGCCTTTTGTTCTTCTAGCATGGGCTTCAAGGGAGACAACACAACAAGCTTGATTAGTCGCTGGAATGTTAAGCAAAAATCGAACTCCTTCAAGAGGCAGCCATGAAATAGAATTTGAAAATAGTTTTTCCCATAACAATATAATGCTTGATTCATTACATTTGATTTTAAACTGCTAATATCATTAATATTAGTTAGGCATCATTCTATTTCATTGGACGCCTTAATATAATCACAAAAATCATATGTCTGTCTGATTAATGACGCGTTTGGCTTTGGGACATATGATTCCTCGACAATGCTTTGAAACACTAGTAAAGAAAATGCTTTCTTGTGTCTTAGCCTCTTAGAAAAGCAACTAAACATTTGATCAACTTGATCATGGATATGCCTTACCAACAAAAATCCTATTTTTACTTTTTTGAATTTTTTTTTTTCTACTAGCATGGACAAGTATGCCAAAACAGTTTGGTTTTTATTTTCCCTAGTAGTGTTTTCAAGTTGCAAATAAAGTATTTTCAGAAATTTGCAAATTATTTTATGTACAATGGTGATCGTCAAATTTGGATCATTTCGAACGTTGGGATAATTAAAAAAGACCTTGGACCTGAATAAAATCTGCCTTGTTTATATTTTTGGGCACTCTGATGTAATGAGGCAACATTGTTTTCTTCTGATCCATGCCCTCAATAACAAGGCCCAGGTACTTTTGTGGACATTCCAAACATTTCTTTCGATGCTTGGCCAACTTTTGTCTTTCAACTGTTTGTTGATCTTTGTGCCTTGAAGGCCACTGAAAATACAATGAACATATTTAATAGAATAAAGATACCATAATGATATTCAAATAGATTGCAACTTAACTTTATTTCAAAACATATCGTATTAAAATCAATGACAAATTTGATTAATATTTTACCTTTCTCATCGTCGGTTTTTGCAAGTTGTTTTGCAAAATTTAATAACTCGCAAGTGGAGCATACTGTCATTCGTGATTTTTTCAAAATCTTTACCAGTCCAAAATCTCTTTTCCAAATTCTAAGAAATATGAGTAACTCAAGTAGAAAATATTTTTTGTTTTGGCAAACTCGTTGTACATAAAAAATATCTCTAATTTTGTAAAATCATCCGGCAAGTGAAAATATAAGGAATTAGGCAATTTCTCTCCATGCACATCTATGAAATGCTTTAGCCAAGCAGTTGCATTCAAAGCATCTGGAGAAACAGTTCAACCCTGTAAGGATCCCCGTAATGTTGGATCTTTTTGAAGTCGTGCATGCATTCATTAAAGTCGTGAGTTTTCGATTGCATGAACTGATTTGTAAGCTTTGCAACAAACGTCGAAAGCATTTAAAAAATATGGATAGGAGTTTTTGTCCGGCCTCAATGTTGCACACAATTAGTAGTTCCTTTCATCCTTACTTCGTAAAAAGAAGTTTGATCTTAACTCTTCAATTTCTTTGATATTGAGTTTCTGTGAACAACAGGATGAGCAGCAAATAATATTTCGTATCTTACGAATCTCAGATTTTGTAATCAACTACTTTTGACGATTCATTAAAACAGGTGAGGATCTCAAGTCTCTCTTGTATTTTTGTTTTTGTTTGGAGTCTAATCTGTAAATTGAACCTGTGACACTTGTAGGTGCTTGAACTGGTTGAGAAGGTGTTGAAATTTCTTGACTCCGAATTCTGGCTCCAACCTCAAGATGTTCTGGACCCTCAGAGTGCTCTAGATTTTCAGTAAATATAGTCCTTTTAGATTTAACACAACGAACATCACTTTGAGAAGGTCTCGTATGAACATGTGAAAAGCTTGAATGTCGAGGTTCAACAAACTTACGAGGATCTGTTGATTTACTAGAATCAGTAACCGAGTGAATTGAAACTTTTGAATCATCACTCAGTGATTCAACTTGTTCAAAAGAACAATGTTCAAATTGTGCAGAGCCTGTATCTGAAGAGAAGGACGAGGTCGAAACATTTGACACAAGTTGAGTTAAGGCTGCCATTTCTTGAAAAGTACTTACAATAGGAATTTTAGAAGACGAACAGGTAAATGATGATGATGCCACATCATTTACATAAATATATTGAGAATCAGGAGTGGCTTTGTAAAAGAAGCTATCATTGGGATTTTCAGATGAAGATGATGCACTTGTTGCAACATATTGAGTTAGAACTACTGGAATGGAGGAGGAAGAACTTGTTGACATCATAATCTTAAAAAAAAATTTAACTAAGACTTATGCTAAGCATAGATTTAAAAAAAACAGTTGACACAAAAAACTAAATGCGCTTCACAAACTTATCATTATCCTATGCTGGTCATAGAACAAAATAAAAGCTATGCGAACCTCAAGAACAAGAAAAATAACCAAATGCAAATAAGAAACAAGCCAAGAAAAAAATCAGTTAATTGGAATCTCAAACCACCATGCCTTAAATACTATATGGGATCCTTAGGGTAGGACAAACAACCATGTCTTAAATACTATATGGGGTCCTTAGGGTAGGACAACCTAGGATTAGGTCTAGATTAGGTTTAGGGTTCATTCCCTGAGGTCGGCGTGAGGCGGGTTGACGTGAGGCTTGAGGCTTGAGCCGTGAGGCCGGAGTCCTAGAAAAAATTTGTTGTACACTCCTGGACCCCAACCAAACAAAGTAGATCACCATGCATAGAGTATTCCATTTTGCTATGGGAGCAAAGTTCTCCTCGTAGTCTACCCCTTTGCTTTGCGCATATCCCTTGAATACAAGCCTTTCCTTGTGCCTTATTAAGATTTCAATATCCATATTGTACATTGTTTTGTATACCCATTTGCATCCAATGGCCTTCTTACCTTGTAGATCCATGAACTCCCAGGTGTTGTGCTTTCATTTCTAATGTCCAATTTCCATAGATCCCATCCATAAATAATATCAAGAGAGATGATGACCTGAATGCTTACCGCCACAGGTCTCATCAATAGTCAATACCATGTTCTTGTGCATATCCCTTGGCCATGCTTATTGATAGATCCATCTTGGTTAGTCTTCACTTTGAAGATCCATTTGCATCCAATAGCTTTCTTGTCCTTAGGTAACTCAAACAATCTCCATATTCCATTCTTCATAAGAGCTTGATACTCAAGATCCATTGCTTGGATCCACTCCTCTTTGTTCCTTGCTTCATCTACACATGGAGGTTTATCAAAAGAGGCTAGGAAAGCAAAGTTTGTTCTAGCAACCGCTTGCTTACCTTTCTCATCATATGTGAGCCTTGAAGGCATTTGTCTTTCCCTTGATGTTCTCCTTAGCTTTTGACATGATGAAGGTCCTTCATCATCACCATCTAAAGTAGGATCCATAACATCATCATCAAGATTGTTAGATCAATCTTCATCATCATTACTTGAAGATACTTCTTAGATGCTCCCCTCATCAAAAATGACATCTCTACCAATAATCACCTTATTAGTAGTAGGAATGTAAACCTTGTAGGCTTTACTCACCTCACTATATCCAACAAATATACCTTTCCTTGAAGATGAATCCTCCTTTTTCCTATCATCAAGAGTTATATTGACACAACAAGTGCATCCAAAAGCTCTAAAAAACTTGACACTCGGCCTCCTCTTGAATAGCATCTCAAAAGGTGTCCTTCAATCCAATATAGCACTCGACCACCTATTGCATAAATAGTTAGCACACAACAAAGCTTGATCCCAAAACGGCTTTGTAAGATTATCACCTAACCTCATGGCTTTGGCACTTTCACATAAAGTTCTATTCTTCCTCTCGGCCACTCCATTTTGTTTTGGTGTGCTTGGAGTTGTGTACTCCCTCTTGATCACATGATCATCACAAAATGCCTTGAACTTGGTTGAGATATACTCACCACCATTGTCACTCCTCAAGAACTTGACCTTGTGGAAATTCTCTCGTGCATTTTTGAATTTCACAGATCTTTGCTCTTTAGTAGATAGATCCAACAAAATCTACTAAAATCATCAATGAAACTTACATCTTAACTCCACTATTGCTAATTGTAGTAATTCCATGAATATCCAAATGTACAACCTGAAAAGGCTTTGTAGATCTAGATGTAGATCTAGTATAAGGTAGTCTATGTGATGTTGACAAAGCACAAGACTCACAAACATGATGGATGCCAGTTAAGGAACTTGGAAGACCAATCACAAAAGGTTCAGATTTCATCTTCATTAGTCAAACTAAGTATGTTTTCTCAATAGATTCAAGATGCAAGATTGCAAGCATGTAGAAACACCAATGGAAGAAAGGCAAATGTTACTATTGCCACAAACTGGGTCATTGGGCACGCGAGTGTTATAAGAAGAAAGCGGACATAAAGGTGGAAAAAGTGACTCAACAAGGAAACATTGTCGAATATGATGGAGAAGATGACAAGACAAGTGTCTTCTCATCGGCATTGGAATCCCAAGTTGATGATGGTGTCCAATGGTTCATGAATTCAGGCGCCACAAGGCATATGACCGGGAAACGTGATTGGTTTGAAAAATTCTCACCAATCCATGATGGGGATAAGGTCACTCAAGCCAATGGAGAGGAATGCAAATACAGGGTGTGGGCAATGTACATGTGCAGTTTCCTGATGGCAAAATTAAAAACATCCCTAATGTACTTTATGTTCCTGGACTCAAAAAGAGTTTGCTTTCTGTTGGTGTAATGGCAAATCAACATCTTAAAGTTGAATTTGTCAAGGATGGATGCCTTATGAAGGATACGAACCACAACCATAAAGTGGTGGCGAAGGGTTATAGAGATAGTAATTGTGGCCTTTATAAATTGGATGTTGCAAAACTAGGTGAATATGGTTTGGCTATCTCAACAGCATCTCAATCCGAGTTGTGGCACATAAGACTTGGTCATTTGAACTATGGGAGCTTGAGATTGATGGCGAAGCTGAAGATGGTAATAGGGTTACCGACATTGCAGGATGATCATCATGCAATATGTGAAGGATGCATCATGGGAAAGCATCACAGGGAGACATTCAAGAAAGGTGGACTGCAAGAGCTAAGAAACCGTTGGAACTAATTCACAACGACCTGTGCAGCCCAATGAAGACCATGTCGTTGGGGAAAGCATATTATTTTATGACTTTCATAGATGATTACTCTAGGAGGACATGGATTTATTTCTTGAAGAAGAAATTTGACGCTTTTGCTCGCTTTAAGGAGTTCAAGACTTTGGTAGAAAACCAACTGGATGCACGCATCAAAGTGCTAAGATCTGATAGAGGGGGCGAATACAAATCTGATGATTTTGAAGACTTTTGCAAAGAACATGACATTACAAGACAATTCACACAGTCACACACGCCGCATAGTAATGGTGTAGCTGAAAGGAAAAACAGAACTATTATGGAGAGTGCACACTCCATGATGAAGCAAATGGGCTTGACCGATTCACTTTGGTCGGAAGCCTACAGTGCGGCAATGTTCTTGCAAAACAGGAGCCCTACAGTTGCGGTTCCAAATGTGACTCCTGAAGAAGCATTTATTGGAATAAAGCCAAAAATCGACAAGTTTTGTGTCATTGGATGTAAGCCCTATGTACATGTGCCAAAGGAGGAGCAAAAGAAACTTGATGCCAAAGCAATCAAGTGTATCTTTGTCGGTTATGATGAAAGAATGAAAGCTTACAGGTGTTTTGATCCTGTAATGAATAAGATTCACATTAGCAAAGATGTGATCTTTGATGAAACGCATAGGTTTGAAGAAGAAGACCATGCAAGTGGTGAAAGCATCAAAAGACTTCCCACAATTCTGGAGGAAGAAGATGAAGAAGATGCTCCACAAAATGATACATGTGAAGACGAGAGTCGAGAGGGCGAGTATGAAAGAACACCACCTATTCAAGAGCCTAGGGCGAGGTACTTGCCAATAGGAGCAATAAAGGAGAAACCGATTGGAAGTAAAAGACATTACTTGGACACTCCTTGGGATACATACTCTCCACGTAGTGTATCACCTGAATTTAAGATACCAAAATGGTATGAAAAGATTATGAAGGACGCAAAGCTAAATCAAACAGGATCTAGCACACAAAGTGAAGTGAGAAGATCAACACGAGAAAGGAAGTCTCCCGATCGTTATCATGTGAACTATGCCCTAATGACTGACAATTTGAAGTGTCGAGAGCCATCAACCTTTGATGAGGCAAAAGATCACAAAGAGTGGCAAAGGGCAATGGAAGAAGAGATAGAATCCATCCACAGGCATGATACATTTGAGTTGGTTGATCTACCACTTGGAAAGAAACCCATTGACAACAAATGGGTGTTTAGAACAAAGTTTCATGCGGATGGCACAATAGCAAAGTATAAGGCACACCTAGTACTGAAGGGTTATGAGCAAAGCAAAGGAATTGACTATGAAGAGACATTTGCTCCAGTGGCTAAGTGGACTACGCTATGTCTTATCATTGCCTTAGCATCTCATTTTGGGTGGAAAATCCATCAAATGGATGTGAAGTCTGCATTTTTGAATGGTGACTTAGAGGAAGAAGTTTACATGGTCCGCAAGGCTTCATGGCAAAAGGGCAAGAATAGAAGGTATGTAAACTACATAAAGCACTTTATGGCCTTAAGCAAGCACCACACGCATGGTCTGGACGCATTGACAGCTACTTTCTTTCTCATGGGTTTGTAAGAACAAATTCAAATCCAAACCTTTATGTTCTTATAAATGATGACAACATTGTTTTGATTGTACTTTACGTTGATGATATCATTATCACTGTCAATGATGAGAACCTCACTCGTTCTATCAAAGCCAACTTATGCAAGCAATTTGAGATGATAGATTTAGAACTTATGCACTATTGCTTGGGTGTTGAAGTATGGCAAACTAGCAGTGATATCAAGTTATGTCAAAACAAGTATGTGGGCGAGATATTGGAGAGATTTCACATGACAGAGTGCAAACCTTCCATCACCCCTTGCGAACTGGTAAGAAATTATCTCGTATTGATGATAGTGCACATGTTGATGCTACACTATTTCGTCAGCTAGTTGGAAGTTTAATATATCTTACGACTACATGTCCTGATATCTGCTATGCTGTAAGTTTGATTAGCCAATTCATGTCATCACCCACTATGGACCATTGGAAAGCTGCAAAAAGGATTTTGAGGTATGTGAAAGGTACACCTAACCTTGGTCTAATCTACAAAAGACAAAGTGTTCTACCTAAGTTGCAAGGTTATGTTGACGCTGATTGGGCAAGAAGTATAGATGATAGAAAGTCAACAACAGGTTATACCTTCAATTTTGGTAGCGATTGTTTTTCATGGTCTAGCAAGAAGCAAGATACTATTTCTCTTTCTTCCACATAAGCCGAATATAAAGCGTTGATATCTGCTACCCAGGAAGTTGTTTGGCTATGTAAGTTGTTATGTGAGATCGGCATGAAGCAGGTAAATCCCACTGTTATTTTCTGTGACAGTCAAAGTGGAATACAATTGGCTAAAAATCCTATCTTTCACGCAAGGACAAAACATATTGAAGTAAAATATCACTTTGTGCATGAAAAATTACAATCTGAAGATATAAGTATTGTACATTGTTCTACGTTATTACAAGTTGCTGATATATTTACAAAAGCTTTAAGTAAATAAAAGTCTGAAACTTTTAGAGCCAAACTTGGCTTAGACCTGGTCATGTAAAAAGCCTTTACTTGTAATACTATCATGGAGGTATGTTCCATGAATAGAGTAAACTCTAAAATAAAAAGAGACGTTGATCATTGAGGGAGAGAGTTAAAATAGCAATGATCGACTTATACAGTGCTTTCTTATTTCGACGGCACCACGTGTGCTTAGTTCCAGAGTTATCGGGCCATCTTTCTTTTACGAGACCTTTGAGTGTTTTTAAGCAACTTATCTTTGTCCTTACGAGTTAGTTGAATATACAGTTTGAGGAGAGCAATTCTGTGGTCTTGTTGCACTTGACGTTGTGCTGTGGTGATTGATCCGGTCCGGTGTTTTCAACTGTGTTTTCTTAACTGAGCAATGCTTAGCAAATGTAAAAATGGTATACACAATGAGCATACAAGTACTCTACTTGGATGTGGCCAAATGCCAACAAACCCTAAGCTTAACCACTTACTAAATGTAGGGCGCCCCTAAAAGTCAAGCCCCTAAACAAAATTAGACCCCTAAGGACCCACAAATCACTACATGACCAAAATTGGGTCCAACTGAAGTTAAGATGACTTAAATAACTAAATACCCATGGTTACACAAATCTTAATCTTTTGGGTCAAAGTAACCTTTGGATTAACTTTATCATAGTCATTTATTTCTAACACCCTCTTTAAATGACAATGCATAAAATGAAATCTTCACTATGTAACAAAGCCACCATGTGGTCTTAAATTTAAAGCTTTGCATAAAGCTTCAAATTCCTTGCTAGGCAACACCTTAGTGAAGAGGTCTGCAATATTATCCTATGTAGGACAATACTTAAGTAAAATGTCTCCATCATGAAGTCTCTCCCAAACAAAGTGATAATGGATCTCGATGTGCTTCGTCCTCACATGAAAAATAGGATTCCGTGCAATGGCAATAGTACTTTGACTATCACTCAAGATAAGAGTGGCCAAGGGCTCGCCAAACTTCATGTCAAAAAGTAGTCTTCTCAGCCATAAACACTCCGTTGTGGCTGAAAATATCGCTCTATATTCTGCCTCACTAGAAGAAGTAGCAACAGTGGGCTACTTTTTACTTGACCAAAAAATTGCAAAATTTCCATAGAAAAAGCAATGGTCTAGTGTGTTGATCTCCACCCCAATCCGAATCACTAAAACCAACCAGACATGCATCATCACAAGTAGGAAAAACCAGTCCATGGCTTCTTGTTCCTTGAAGATATCTAAAGATCCTCTTCAACACTTTCCAATGTGATGTCATTGGGGCATGCATGAATTGACTCATGAGTGAGACACTAGCTTGACAATATAAAGTAGTATCAAATGGTTCACCATCACCTTGATTACTTAATTTCAGGCCTGTCTCCATAGGTGTAGCAACTGGCTTGCAATCTTCCATCTTGAATCGCTTCAAAATCTGCCTAATGTAGCGTTCTTGATAGATAAAAATTCCACCCCTCCTTGTACAAATTCAAGACCAAGATAAAAGTGCAATAGGCCTAAATCTGAGGTTTCAAAAACCATACCAAGATCAAGTATTAAGACATCAATTTGCTGCTCATTACTTCCCGTAACAATAATATAATCAACATAAAGCAAAACAATGATGATAAAATCTGAAGTATGCTTGACATAAGGATTAGATTCGCTAGGACTATTAGTAAACCCACAATCACAAAAGTAGTCATGTATTGTTTGATACCACATCCTTGAGGCTTGCTTCAGTCCATAAAGTGCCTTCTTGAGAATACAAACTTTATCTTCTTGGCCTTCAACCAAAAAACCAGTAGTTTGTTGAAGGTACACTTCCTTATTGAAATCACCATTGAGGAATGCTATTTTCATGTCAAGTTGCCACAAATGCCAACCAAAATGGGCAGCCAAAGAGGTTACTACCCTCACGGTAGTCATGTCCAAGTGGTAGGAGCAAAAGTCTCCTCATAATCAATCCCCTTTTGCTGAGCATAGCCTTTGGCAACAAGCCTTGCCTTGTACCTTTCAATAGTACCATCTGCTTGTACTTGATTTTGTATACCCATTTAGAACCAATTGCCTTCCTCCCATGAGAAAGATCAACAAGAACCCAAATCTGGTTCTTCATGAGTGAATCACACTCATCTTGCATCATATCCTCCCAACATCTTACTCCCTTGGCCTGCTCATGAAAATTAGGTTCTTTCATAACATCTCCATGAGATTTAAGAGCAAAATCTGAAAAATTAGCATAGTCCACTGATTTTGTAGAGGCACATGTCTTTCCATGATAAAACAAACTTACTTTGTTGTCCCACAAAGTCGCCAACAGCCATGTCTGTTATTGTCCTTGTTGTCCAACTGTTCCTGCAGGCTGTAACAATGGGCGGTTCTTGATGAACATTAGAGCAGGCTATTTTTCCCATAGTGAACACTTAGAATTATTTCTGATATCCATTTCTCATAGTAAGGAGTTAGCTTTTTCAGTTTGATGTATGCCATTGTGCTCTTGCCTTAGATTTTTCAAGTAATCTGTTCATTGATCAATCTTGTGCAATCACAACACCTCACTAAGATCTTGTAAGGTGTATGGTGAAGTTCACACATGCTAAAAACTTCACATGTATCAGAGCTTCATGCTTTGTAGAGGTGAGGGTGTATACATCAGAACATAAGTGCTTTTGCTTGTAGGAAATCAAATTTGGAAGAGGAATCCAAACTCGCTGACAAACAAGCCATCTGTGGACCATAAGTGGATCAAATCAAGCCTGATCTGCTCCAGCTGAGCCCTGTACGGACAGAGAGCTCACACGTGTGAAATCAGCCCTCTTTGTTTGAGTGCTACTTCTCAAGGAATGATCCAAATTTGATGTTCTATAGCTTGTTGGATAGGTATTGAAGAGTAGATTGTGTTTCTTGAGTTTTTAAATCAAATTGATTTGTTTTTAGAAGAGTTTTAGGCAATCAAAGAGAAGGGAGGATACTCATCTCGTGTGATATGCCAAAGTGAGCACACATCAGTTCTTTTCACCAATTTTTTCAATTTCCATTATCAATCAAGTAGAATTGGATAAAAGTGAATTTTGTAAGGTCTTAGACTTTTCATTTCACACAAATTATTGTGTCTGAGTTGAAATTAAGTTCCTAGAGAGTTTATTAGTTATTTGAAACTCGTGGGAGAGATAGACTTCATACTTGCATGTGCTTCATTTCTATGATTGAAGCTAGATCCAAATTCAAGATAGATTGATTTTTTCAGTTGTGAGCTGGATCTCACATTCTGTTGCTAGATTTCATAGGTTGGATCAACATTATAAGTGTTAGACCCTAGGTTGAGATAGCAAGCAACATTTTCAACTCCATCTTTGTCATTACTAGAATTTCTCATAGTGAATATGTCTTCATCTAGTTCACATTTCTTGGAGCATAGTGAGAGATTAACATCTTCCAATTATGCAATGTGGAAGATTAGAATGGAATCATTATTGATTCTACAAGATGTAATGGACATTGTGAGTGGAGCTGAAGAAGAACCTGCAATACCTAATGAAGCTGTAGCATTCAATAAAAGAACCAGAATTGCCCTTCATTTCATAAAAATGAATGTCACAAATGATGTGTTAAGAGAGATCGGTATATGAACCATTGCCAAGGAGGCTTGGGACACTCTCAAAACAATCTATGAAATTAAGAATACTTCTAGATTGCTTACACTTAGAAATCAAATCTTTCTAAGTTATCAAAGAGTAGATGAGAGTGCTTCATCTTATGTAATGAGAGTAAAGAATCTTCATCAAGAGTTAGTTGGTATTGGTGATGCTCTTGAGAACACTGAACATGTTCAAGTAGTCCTTAATGGACTTAGAGATGAGTATGAAAATATCGTGCAGACTTATGCTTTCAGAGAGGAACTTCCATCCTTGGAGACACTACAAGGTGTTCTCATTGCTGAAGAAAGCAAGCAAGAGAACAAGATGCTGAGGATCAACAAACTTTCATTGAAGGATGGTGGAGATGACAAAGCACTCTTCACCAAGGACAAGTCAAGAGGCAAGGGCAAAGGTCAACAACACTTCAAGAAGGACAAAGCCAAAAAAGGTAGTGAGGATCAATCCTCACAAGTTGCAAAATCCAGTGGCAAGAAGAAGCTGTCAAAGATCAAATGTTTCTTTTGTGACAAGAAAGGCCACTATGCATCAAATTGTTTCAAGAAGAAGAACCAATCTAGGCAAGCTGACCTTACTAATGAGGAAGAGTGTGAGGGTGTTGAGAGTGAAAGAGAGGATTCTTTAATGATGTCTAGCTTTTCATCTTTTCTTTTCAAGAAGGAAGAAATATGGTGGATAGATAGTGGGGCTAGTTCCCATGTGTCTAGTTCTAGAAACTCTTTCACAAGTCTCATGCCATATCTAGGTGCAAAAAGATCACTCTATACTGCTAATGATGTAGAGTGTAGAATTGAAGGAATAGGTAGTATTCCACTGCATGCATCATCATCAAAAAAAATTTGTTTGCATGATGTACTTTATGTACCTAGACTAACAAAAAATCTCATTAGTGTAGGACAATTGTTTGATAGTGGATTGGATGTCAAGTTTCATGTTGAAAAATGTATAATCTCAAGAGAAAATAAAGCTATTGCTAGAGGATCTAGAATTGGAAAGTTGTACAAACTAGATTCTAGAAAGAGTGCTAACATTTCAGATATTGCTTATGAGACCAAGGGTCATCAGGAGGATCTGTGGCATAAGAGATTGGGATATCCAAATTTCAAAGCCATGCAATCTATGGTCAAGGAAGGAAAAGTTGTTGGACTACCAAAGACACTGTCAAAGGAGCTTCAACCTTCTGAAGCTTGTGTTTTGGCAAAATCACATAGAAGGCCTTTTCCAAGATCAAGAACCAAAACACAGCATCCATTTGAGCTCGTGCACTCTGAAGTTCATTTCTCTTCAACCAAAAGCAAAGGAGGAGCAAATTGTTTTGTTTCCTTTGTAGATGATTATACAAGATATTCTTGGATCTATATTCTATCTTCTAAAGCCATGGTTTATGATGTTTTCCTTACTTTCAAAACTTATATAGAAAAGCAGTTTACTTTGAAGTTGAAAGCTTTGAGAAGTGATAGTGGAGGTGAATATACCTCTAATAAGTTTAAAGACTTTTGTGAGAAAGAGGGAATATAAAGAGAATTTTCTTGTTCTTATACTCCTCAGCAAAATGGAGTTGCTAAGAGAAAAAATAGAACTTTGTGTGAATGTGCAAAAGCCATTAGGCAAGAAACATCTCTGCCTAAATATCTTTTGGGGAGAAGCAGTTGCATGTGCAAATTAGACTTCCTAATCTTGCAATAGAAGGAAGAACACCATCTGAGATGTTGTATAAGAAAAAGCCTAAGGTAGATCATCTTTGGATCTTTGGCTGTGTAGCTTTGTGCATGTACCTTTAGAGACTAGGAAGAAGGATGATCCTAGTATTGTTAAAGAAATTTTTGTTGGATATGCATCTTCTTAAAAAGCATATAAAGTATATCTTCTGTAAGTATAGATGTGATCTTTCATGAAGATCAAAAGCTTGGATGAAGCAAAGATCAAGGAGTCTCATGCAGGATCTAGAATCATCAATCTTGATGTTGTTCAAGAAGTGGTGAGGTCGAGGCTTGAGGAGCAACTTCAAGCACCTACACCAAGAAGATCTACAAGAGACTCGATCTAAGCCAAGAAGGCTCACATATGATGAGGAAGGAAGGCGAGTGGAAGGTGAAACTTCCTATCATGTTTTTTCATATCAGATGAAGAGCCTAAAGATGTCCAAGAAGCACTTCAATCCAAGAAGTGGGTTGAAGCAATGACCCTAGAGTTTGAAGCCTTGATGTCAAACAACACATGGGAGCTTGTGGAGCCACCAAACAACATGCATGTCATTGGATGTAAGTGGGTATTCAGGATCAAGTACAATAATGATGGATCTATCAACAAATATAAAGCAAGACTTTGCGCCAAAGGATACTTTCAAATCAAAGGTCTTGACTATGAAGACACTTTTGCAGCAGTTGCAAAAATGGTAACAATTAGAATTC
Organism: Diphasiastrum complanatum; assembly: GCA_029204225.1. Classification (NCBI taxonomy): domain Eukaryota; kingdom Viridiplantae; phylum Streptophyta; class Lycopodiopsida; order Lycopodiales; family Lycopodiaceae; genus Diphasiastrum; species Diphasiastrum complanatum. The sequence goes on from CM055113.1 coordinate 21,423,997, forward strand.
TCATTTCTCTTGCATGTTATCACAATTGGAGGATGTTTCAACTTGATGTTTCTAATGCCTTTCTCAATGGTTACCTTGAGGAGGAGATTTACATGGAGCAACTACCTGGATTTGTGAAAGAAGGTGAAGAATCAAAAGTTTGTCTTTTGTTCAAAAGTCTCTATGGACTAAAACAGGCACCAAGGTCTTGGTATGCAAGGCTCAACTCCTTTCTCATATCACTCGGATAAAACCTAGTGATCAAGACACTTGCCACATCAGCCTGCCACCTAGACTTCACACGTGTGATAACAGAGTAGCCAAAAAATGAAATTTGGATCTAAGGTGAGAGAGAACCACCAAACTAAAAATTGGCGGATTTCACACGTGCCAGCACTTGAAATTCCGTACAATACCTGATCTGGACCATTCAAAGTGGTTTGAAGCTCTAAATCACCAAAAAACTGCAAACTAGCTAGAAAGTAGAATCTAGACAATTCCTAGCTTGAAATCTGATCAGATCTGCAAACTTTTTGATTAGATTTGCTTGTAAAACTTAGGTAGGCTCTGATACCATGCTGAATTCACGCCCTACACATGTACTTTTGATCTCCTAAGCCCAATAATACCATAAAGATCAGACTAGTATTGGTTATCAATAGGAAAGCTGATCATACAAGAAATATTATTGTGTTACAAGCAAGATCTGTCAACAAAACATAAGACTAAACATCATAAATGCCTCTACTTGGCTAGAGAGAGAAAATAGGAAGTACAAAACTCGTGGAGAGAAAGAGGGCACAAAGAGTTTGTCTCCAAATTTGCATTACACACAAATTTCATCATTTTCTCAATGAGAGTACATCACATATATATATAGATCCATGGACTCTCCTCCTACTTTGAGTTGAATTGGAGTTGTGGATCCACCTCTCAAGCAATCTAGACTTATCCAAGCCACCTCACTATGTCTAATTGTGCCACCTAGTCTTTTCATGCATTAAATGTGGCATGTAAAGTACAAATGGCAATTCCTATGAAAGCTCGAGTTTCTACTTCTACCTACCTTGAATATTTTATTCTAAGATGTGACTTTACTAAGCCAAAAGAGCTCAATTCATCTTTGGCATTTTTAGGACCCCTACTCACAACATTAGATAGATTTTTCAATATTTTGACATTGTGTAGGGAAAGGAATAGATCCTTCATCTTCCTTACAAAAGAAGTAAGGTCTTTGCCATCCCACTGCAGATTTGTCAACCGATCTTCTAGTTTGTTTGAAATCTCATGAGTAGTGTATCCCAATCTCCTTTGCTTTGGAGAGTGTAGCCAGGTCAAGTGTGAGACTATCCTCGATGGATGATGATAGCAAGGGTACTGCCTTGTCATTTTTTTCCCTTCATTCGCATAGCTCTTTGCCTGATGTTGTAGGCATTTAGATGAGCTCTGTAATAAATTTACCCTTATGGCCAAGTGATCACAAAGCAAACCGAGGCAAAACACAAAGCGAAAGAATTCGCGAACAAGATCAGTTTGTCAAGAGTTCAGATATGATCGCTGGTCACTGCCGACTGTATCACTCCTACAATCCTTTAGAGAGTAGTCAGACACTACTGATCTACGTTAACAAATTAATACAACATTCAACAAGATCAAACCAAAGTGCGAAATTAAAATGAGAAAGTGATCAGACACACGAATAGTTGTAGACAAATTTACATACAAGATCATACAATCATACAGATTAATAATGTGCACAACAGCTACAATATCATCTATTGATTTTCTGATTTTTCAAGCACTACTTGACAGATCCACGCAGTGCGTTGGCGTGAGAGAAATACAATTTTCTCACGAATTCGTGTCTCACTTACTAGCAGACTTTTGGATCTACAGATCCTATGTAGAATTGTCTTGCACGTAGACAGACTTGTATTCTATATTTTTTGTCTTCTGACTTCTTGTCTTGCTTACTAGCATTCGACATGCATTATGCATCAAAATAGAAAGTATATAGTTCACGAAAAATTTTGTGTCACATCGTGTAACTTACAGATTAGAAAAGATTAAACATCTACAACTAATCGCGAATTACAAGAGTGGCAGATTAGCCACGATCTAGAATACTTCTACTGATGTCATAACATCTGATCAAATGTTTGTACCCTTTGGTACTTGACTGCTCTTCTTGGCTGTTCGTGAAGCATGACTGATTTTGTGTTTTGTCATGTCGTGTCATGTCTTGTCATCTTTGTCAAAAATTTAGGATTGAAAGCTAGCAAAGCTTTGGCATTAGAAACATTTTGTTTCTTCAAACTGATGAAACAAAAATTCTTAATAACATGATCGTGGATTACTTAGAGAATGGAGTTTATGAGCTGTTCTTTTGTGTTGAATCAAATTATCAGTGTAGGAGTCTTAGACTGCCGTGAAAGAGAGACTGCATGAAACGATTAGGTGTCTTAGACTGCCATGCAATCCTCTAATACCGATAATCTGATTAAGAAGGGAATGTAGAAAATATTTTAGGCGTTAGAGATCCATACATTTCTCTAATAATGATGTTTGTGTAAGAGGAGTGAGAGTTATTATCATTTAACAAGAATGCAAAAGGATGTAGAACAATAGCAAATCTGTATAATAAAGTTGTAGTAACAACAATCAGATCACAATACAATTGCGCTGATAAGCACATGATTTTACTTACAGAGTCAAAACAATTGCTAAAGTTCTGAATATATCTTTCTCTCTATAATCACTAACTCTGAGGAGTCAACTATTGAAAGACCCGTTTTGGTCATTTGATCTCTGTCTGATAACTTATGACTTGTAACTTCTCTTTAATCGCTCATTTACATTTATAGCAATTGGAAGATCTTGTTTTATTCTAGCTTTACATTTACAAGATTGCTTAACAGCTGATCAACTAACTAATTAGAACAGTTGTTATTGGAGCATGAAAACATAAACAGTCTATACTTGAAATACTGTGTATTTCTGTAGAGTGTCGCATGTGTAGTATCTTGTGTAAAACTGCAGTGTCAAGTTTTTCGTCTTTTTTGGCGCATTTTTTGCCTATCATAAACTGTGTGTAAAAATGCAGGGTCGTGTTTTTCCCTAATTGTTGTCTGTTAGTAACGACATGCAAAAATGCAAAAAGTGTCGCTTTTATGAAAGTGCCTAAAGATGCGACAATGTCGGTGTCCAGTTTTTCGCTTGTGGAAAAACCTGTGCAAAAATGCAGACTGTAGCGACAATCAGTTCAGATATGTAGACTGTTGAAAAATAGTTCATTAATTAGAGAAGGAAGAAGGGTTGTTGGGATGAGTAGGAGTTAGATTAAATTCCAACAAGTATGAGTATATTTTCTCTCTCTACTCGAGAGCAACATGTTTGGTTTTGTCTCTCATAGTGAATTTCACTTTTTTTTTCATGTGGTTGAAAAAGTAGCTTCTCTTTGGATGATCATAACTTTTGTTATAGATGAGCTCTTGCCTTGATTCAAAGCTTGACAGATAGCCCTTGAAAATCTGATTTGATCTATCATAGATGCATCTTGTGCAACCTCACATGCATGGAGGTCATTGTAGATCTTTGCATGGTCCTCAAATCTCATTTTTTAGCATGGTATCAGAGCCTAGGTACATGCATGCATGAAGTTTGATCTCCATAAGGCAAGATCTTGAGTGAAAATTCTAGGTTTGAGAGTGCTCTTGCATCCCAATTGTCTTCTAGCTCCAAATTGGCTAATGATTGCTTGATTGGAGTGACTTCTTGGATAATTTTTGAGAATTTAATGTATGGAAAGTACATGCCATGTGTGAGTTGCATCCACTTTGTAATTTTGTAGCAAGCTCATCTTTGATCCATTTAGCCCAAGTAGACATTTGTTGGAAAGAGCATCAAGTGTATATTGAGAAGACCAAGCCCCCAAGGGTTGTTGATGCATCTTGTTGATGTATGGATCCAATATTTGAGGGGTAGGTAGGTGTTCCCACTTGTGTTTTTTGGATCTTATGCCCAAAATTAAAAGGTTCTCTCAATTCTAGTCAAGTGACAAGGATCTAGGACATTGTTTATAATCAAATCCATTCCAGCTCTAAAGAGTTAGAGTAATTGGTCTTTGTGGAGTACAATCGGGGTGATTGGATCTGAATTTGGTGTGGTTTGGTGCAAATTTTTAGTTCTTTGATTTTGGTGATCAAGGCAAGGCCTAATTTCCAAATGACTAGGTTTTGGTGTGATGTGATTCCTATGTTTGAGATCTAGATATTTTGTAGATCTTTCTACATTTTTAATGTGTACGAATCTAGTGTTTTGAGGATCACAAAATCATTATTGGAGTCCTTTAACATGTGTGTACTTTGTGTACAAAAAAAAGCTTTTGGTGAAGATTGATTCTAGGATTTGTGATCTTGTGTAGATCTTGCGAGATCTTTAATTTGTTCAAGTCTAGGCTTTTGGGAATCACAAAATCACTTTGTAGAGTCATTTCACAAGCTTTTACTTTGTGTACCTTTTCATTTGTCTCATCATGGCATCAATGGGGGGGGGTACCTATTGGAGGCAAGTAAAAGGTTGAATTCCTCCAATTATTCTATTTGGAAGGTTAGGATGGAATCTATTTTGGTGCTTCAAGACATTATGGTGTGCTTGGAAATGAGGAGGAGCCTCAAGTGCCTCAAGAATCCATAAAGTTCAAGAAGAGGGCAAGGATGGCCCTATATATCATCAAGATGAATGTATCCAATGAAGTGTTGAGGGAGATTGGCTCTTGCATCTCGGCCAAGGAGGCTTGGGACTCTCTACAATCCATTTATGAGGCAAGGAACACATATAGGGTGCACACCGCACTCTAAGGAACCAAATCTTTCAAAGCTTTCAAAATAGTGATTGGAGTACTTCAAATTATGTATTGGGAGTAAAAGATCTTTTCTATATTTAGTTGTTAATCGTCGACATCTGATGGAATCCAATTATGTTGAAGATTCTACTCGATCATGAAAGCAGCCCAGAAATCAATTAGGGTCAAAAGATGGTCGAATTGAACTGAGACGAAATAACTGAATCGATGTCGATAGCTAATGGTTGGAAAGGCTACGAAAGATGCTTCGAGAATTGTCGATTTGATACTTCATCATTGTCAATTTGATATTTTGTCGTTGTCGACATATGTTAGTGATTCTGTGTATTTAGCTATAGGATTAGGGGGAGAGAGGAATGAAATCCAACAGAACTAACCTATGTGAGTTAGTGAATGAGAGACAGCTTCGAGTGTGCGATTATCATCGCTACTATTTGCGCTTTTCATTCAACTAATTGTGCACTTGATGCTTTTCTAAATTCAATCCAATTGTATTATTCATTTAGTTATTATGTCAATATGGATTTATTCTTCTCTTTTAACTATTCTATGCAATTTTGCCCCTAGATTCAACTGTCGTACTATATAATCTTCCACAAATAATGTTCTAATGACTCTATGTTTGTCTACATAATCAATCATATTGATTCTCATGATTGAATCAAATAGAATTAGACAAGTCACTCACTTCAACATTCTAGTTCGAATCTAATAGACCTAGTTCATGCATTGAGGGAAAAGGCTCAGTTTGTAGAGCCTCTCGATTTGCACTTCATTGCATTTGGTCATTTCATTCTTTTCTCCCAACAAGTAGTTGTTGATAGAAGTATACTTTCACATTGTAAGTCTCTACATCTCTGAATGTCAAGTACAATTCATTTAGAGATTAACCAAAGAAGTTTTGGCTCCTCGCAAACTTTATATTTACTTAGTAGGTGTGATTCCAATTATACTAGATGATGAACCCCACATGTTCTATATCTATCATTTATTTGATTTTGAAGTTTATATCATTGGATGTAATTAAGAGAATTTCAAAATCTTAGCATCTACAAAGAACATAATACTCGCTATTGTTAATAGTGATAAATACAAATGTATGAAAGCCAAATATAAGAAAATGATTTGAAGCTGCACAAGTATAGAGATAATTATGAGGAACCTTCAACATATGAAGGCAAATTCTACAAAATATATTTGCATATAGTCTATTTAGGGCCTAGGCATTTCTTGGAATCATGCTCCAAGTTCCCTTGGTTGTCCTTACAAACTAGCTTCAAAGGAAGTGCAGAGTTCTATAGTTGGCAACATGATCTTTTGGTTTTTCTTTTGCATTGTCAAATAGCCCATGTGTGTCTTGCTATATTACCATGAGGTGGTGAATCAACAACAAGTCACCAATTAGTGAACTTGGGTTTTACATTGTATAACTCAGTGCTACAACAATATTGGCAGAAGGTTGTTACTGAATTGTGTGTGATTACCATTACTAGGCTTGATCTATGCTTTAGTGTGTGTAGGCTAAGTCAATACATGCAAGATCCATTGATCATACATTGGAAAAGTGCAAAAAGGATCTTGAGATACCTCTCGGGCACTCTAGATCATGGAATTCTTTATAGAGGGGATATTATTGATTTGCATGCCTTTAGTGTCTCGGATTTTGCAGGTGATAAGAGGGATAGAAAGTCCACAAGTTCCTATGCAACATTCATTGGTGGAGGAGTTGTTTCTTGGTTGTCAAAGAAACAAGAAACCATCTCATTTTCTTCTATCGAGGCCGAGTACAAAGCTCTCACAACTACTACAAAGGAGCTTCTTTGGATCAAAAGGCTATTAATGGAGCTGAAGGTCATACATTTAGATGTTGTTCCAATCATTTATAATGACAACATCTCAGCCCAACACCTTGCAACAAGCCCATTCTTCCATGCAAGGTCAAAGCATATTGAGATCTCTCATCATTTTGTGAGCAAAAAAGTGCAATCTAAGGATGTGTTACCGATATCTTCACTCAACCACTTCAAAGAGCTGCATTTGTGAAGTTAAGATCACCTCTTAGGTTGATAAGCAAGACTATGTTATCTACAAACTAGTTGTGAGGAGGAGTGTTAAATTTACACAAGCTAGTTTGGTTCTACCACTTGTAAATTGTAACGTGGCCATGTTGTGGGATGTCACACGTGCCAAAAAGCATAGGAGTCTTATTCCTAACCTACGTTGGAATGGCACCTTTGGAATGAGGCCAAAATGTGCATAGATAGGCTAGAGATCTTTTAGGAGCCAAAAATAGCAACTTTTAAATTGTTTTTGGATCTCAAGATCTTGACTCCAAATTAGGGTGGATCTCATGACCTATTAGGTTAGAAACTAGGGTTAGGTCATGGATGGATTAGAGGTAGTCCTAAATGCTCAAATCTGAGGCATTTATATATAAATATGTGATGGATTTGCCATCCAATTGTGAGTAAAATTGAGAATTTCCTTCATGACTAGTTATGGTCTCTATCATTTGTTTGATGATTGTTATTGGCATTTGGTTTTGTGCAATGATTAGAAGATTTGGAGGTGCTGGTACAGTACACAAGCATCAACAGGCCATACATTCACACGTGTTAGGGATTTTGCATGATTTTGGAGCCAATTTGTGGAGTTCAAGCCAAGATAAGCTAGAAATCAATAGATTGATTTGTGTTCTAGCTATTGGATCTTGTTTGGATTTTAATTAGGTGCTTTCTCCATCATTTCTAGGACCAATTGGACTTATTTTGTTGCATTTTCAACAATGGGTACTATTGGTATGCCATTTTTTTCTATAAATAGATATCCATACTACATATTCATTTTTCTTTGTAGAAAAAAATTGCATTAATTCACTTGAAACTTTGATCTATTCAATCCAAGGCCTCATATTCATTGACTCATATAGTCCTATATCTAAATTGTCAAGACCTTTTTGGAGAGAAATATTGTGCTCAAAAGCACAAATAGTATTCAAAAAAATAAGCCAATCTTGGGCTCTAGAAGTTGCACAACTTCTCTCATGTGAGAAATTAACCAACATCACGTGCTAGTCTTCTTCTAGGATGAAATTCTCTCACTAACTTGACTTTCTGTGACAAAATTGTCACATTACTTTATGTCTATACCCAACACTTATCACACCATTTCTAGGCTCCTTGAGAACTTATGAAAAGCAAATTTTTACAAAATACTTGCAATTGCTCAAAAGTCCAATCAAATTAATTGTAATTACCTATAGATTAAATTTTGGCCTATAATACTATGTTTTTAACGTCAAATATTTTATACCTTTTACTTCTTTGAACTACCTTGCAAACAACTCAAATTTTGTTTCACAAGGCTACAAAATAAATTTGCTAGATGGACCCATCTAGGATGTCCCACAAGGTGGCACCGATGAAGCTTGGAAGACAATTAGTCCTACCCATTATCTAGATGGAGGGTGTAAGAAAAGTGAAGTTCTGGCTTAAAAGGACATCTTCTTGGACACGTCTTGAAGGGAAGGAAATTACCTCATCAAAAGTGAGTATAACATGAAAGTAGGTGAACAAAATTACTTGATTACAAGACTTGGGGTTAGGAAAACAAGGTTGAGGTCTGTATGTAGATTACTGATTTATTAGCCCGTGGTCTTTTCCATTCTAGTCAAAATCATTTTGGTGATCCTATCTTGATAGTTGATTTTAAAAAAAATGCTACTAAACATTTGTGTATTAATAATCATCCTTTCAATCTCTTACAATTCAAAATGAGTGGCCTATTTATTACATGGATGACCTGTTTGATTAATTGGGTAAAGCTTCACTTTTTTTAATATTGATCTTTGCTCCCATTGACTGTTACAAAATGTTTCATCATTTTCACAACGAGAATCTCTATGTAGAAGTAAGATAGTTACCATTCAAAAGAACTGAAATTTGTATATATAAAATATAAATTGGTACTCTCGGATCTTATTCTTTTTCTTGGTAAGAGGAAAGATAAAATTCGATTCCTTATTCAGGGTTGGATTGAAAACTTATTTCATTAACTCAATTTAGTCTTTTTGTTGCAATAAAAATTTAAAATTATTATCCACAAAAAATTGTTTAATCTTTTTTTTTTCATATATTCATGCACACAAAAAGAGGTAAATTTTAGTTAATAGAGCCGTAATCAAACAATTATTAGTCATAGATCCCATTTTGCCTTTTTCAAGATTTATCCATTCATGCCAATTTTATGCACATAATAAATGGAATGTTTAGATATGGGCTAATTTTTGCACTTCATGGTGTTCATGTCTCTTGATGCTGTGAAGGTTAGAGAAGTTTTATTTATTTTAGAAGTTCTTAGCAATCCAAAAGGATGGCTCACAATATGGAAGGGAAGAAAGGAGACAACTTGGTCCAAAGTCACATTGATTGCTTACTGATTGACATATTACTGATTGCTAACTGAACATATATTGATTTTTAAATTCCTTATTGATTTGAGGTGTGCAGCCAGATAATTACATCTTTAGGAGGAAGTACAGCAAATGGAAAGTGATCCCACTTTTTTCTTGTTTAGTTGATTGATGATTAGTGACCAAATTATAATCTGATTCACCTATAAGATATGCAGCCTTTGTTACTCTATAAAAGCCCCTCTCCAGCAGCTCTTGGAAAATTCTCCTATTGAAGGATATGTTGGTGGAAGCTTTGCACATTACCTTCAATTGCTTGAACCTGCAAAAATCTCGTACAAGTTGTTCTTGATTTTTGACATAGGTCAGATGGAAATATTCCAGTTGACAATTATCATACTGTATGTTTCAATTGCAGCCATTTTGTATGTTCTGTTTTCCTGAGAATGCCATCAAATTGCCAAGCCTGCTTGCTCTCTTCCAAATTTGTTGGTTCCAAACTGGAATGAAGCATGATGGTAAAATCTCTTGTCTTGATTCCCATCTATACCAACCAAAAGTTTTCAATGCGTACAATTTTCCTTGCCTTTAAAGAAAGGATAACTGTCCGTCGCCAATATTGGAAGACTAGAAAATTGAAGTTGATGCACCAGAAACCTTCTTGGTTCTTCAAAAAGTCCTGGCTGACTGGATGATGCTTATGGTTGACAACAGGCATCGACGTTTTCACGTATCTGCTTATCAATATCTATGGTGTGAAGGTTTCTCTGATTCAAAGAGGGCAATGGTCAGGTGATCTGATGTCATTTAGGACGTGCTGTTGACAGGTTAATGTGCTTGTCTTGAATTTTTCTGTCATACTCAATTATCCCATAGCCCAAAAATGATAGAGCAAAGCAAGAGCAGATCTCATGATGTAAATGCCCTAGGTGAATTGCACGTCTAGGAGTTTAGTGCAAAAAAATTATTTTTTACAGGAGGATAGGCACAGATTTATTATGAATTAGACCCCCTTGCAAGGGCATTGGGTGCATGTTATTCCCCGATCTCTGAATACATCAGGTACTAATATACTTTCTAGCAACGTATTAGCTGCATTTACATTTACATCAGGTACTAATTTTCTTACTAGCAACGTATTAGCAATATTTACATTTAAATACATGTGGGAACCTGACACTCTTGACTCTCCTCAAGAATGTGGCTAAGATATACTTTTATAGAATTGCGATATTGCTATCCGGTAACGGACTTTCGTTGGGATGCTTTTTGCATATACAGCCTGGAAATGGATTCGCATAGAAGTTTTCCTCTAACTTTGGACTTTCACCAGGCTCTCTTTCGTACGGGGCACCTATTCGGTTTCCATGAGTCTCTCTCACCTTGGATTCAAAAGTTTCCCATGAAATCTGACCAACTTCGTATTCGTCAATGAGTTTAACCAGGGTTTGTCTGCAGTAAGGCAATTGGGTAAATGCATACAGTAACATATGATTGAACTTGAAACAGCACTAGACTTTCTACCTCACAGTAGTACATCTTGGAAGTCCCTATTTGCGGGCAAGATAATCAATCTCAAACCATAAAACAACATATACCTGTCAGGACTAATAGTCTTCTTGTATCCTTGAAACTGTCGATGTCCTTGAACAGCTTTTGCCATGTTCCCATCATATGTGTACACAAAAACATCACTTTCCAGTGCTACAATGTAATCCAATCCTGCAAGCCTATTTTGGTACTTATTTAGATGACCGAGTTCTTCATGGGTGGCTAGAGTAGAATGTGAGAACACATTGGGAAATTCCTTTCTCAAAGACTCCATGCTGTCATTGCCAAAAATGTGCCCAGCAACAAGATACAGGTTTGTTGTTGATGGATAACCCAGAGCTTTTAGAAAAAGAGCAACCTCATGAGGTGCCAAAGGGCATCCACCTTGCACACGTTTTTTCTCACCATCAATCTCCTTCTCTTTCCAATGTCTTGTATTGTAACGCATCCGACGCAGGTCTTCAATCTCTTGAATGGTAAGGCCATGAGTGCACCCTGTAAATGAAAGCATATCCTTCTCGTACCTGCATCAGAAATGTTTTCAGATAGAACTTGAACTGAGATGATCTTATTGCTTTGAATAACAGAAATTTATCACTCAAAAATTTAACTTCATCCGGCAACTAGCAATTTTGTGTAATGCAATTACCTAAGATGAAGAGCAATAAAAGGACCCTTGAAGCGCATTCGGTCTACCAGCACTTTTCCCAGTTTCTCAATTGGTTTTGCAAAAGTGAGGGCCTCGTAGTTCGCATGACACCGGAGCTTTTGAATTGAAGCTGGAATGTCATTGTTCGCGAGGCGTGAGTCTGCATGAGTGAAGTATAGCATCTTGTGTACTTTCAGTAAAGGAAGTATTTCGTCCTCGTAATACTTTGCCTGCATAGTCATAGCAGCACATAATTTGAGCACCTAGGAGAAATGTGCCGGACATTCATGGAGACAAAAGGCCACTCGCAAAGGGACGTGCATGAATTTGTTACCTTTGACCAAGAAACAGGAGCTTTTTTGAAGGATCTCATCTTCGCAAATTGAGGGGGTAAAGACTCAACAATGTGGACATCATCTCTAAGTGATTCGATGAAATGTGCAACATCAAAGATGTCTTTGAACTCGCTGTCAACAACTCCAATCTGTTAGGCTGAACTGGATTCGAGTAAACTCACACTGTCACTCTTGAAGAACCCAAAATGAATGCAAAATTTAGAACATAGTACCTAGGGTCGGCCCAAAAAGAACTGTGATCAAGAGACGGAATCACAAGAGTTGCATTTATAAGCCTTGCCACGGCTACCATGTCGCAAATCTGCACCATTAGAACAGCATCTATTATTATATATTGCAAGGGAAATTTATGTATGCATCACAAGACCCGTCTAGAGCTTACCCCAGCTCTCATCTGGTTGAGTCCACCGTTTGCATTGACTAGAAGATATCCATTAGTAACCCCTCCTGGCCCTGAATGCATTTAAAGCGAGAGTCAAATCAACCTTGAATGGTAAAAGTTTACAAAGTGAAAGAAGTATTGTACATAAGCTTGTTTAGTCTCAACTTCAATTGCAAGACAACTGATAACATTTGACATGACCACTACCTCATTATATGAGCCCCCATACTTGGTTAATGTCAGTGAGTTGCAATATAGACGTTGAAAGAACTTACTCTGGTAACTCTTTGAGCGTTCAACACACTGCCAGAAGTTTTCAGTATTTGGCTTTGCCCATAGGTCGTGGATTGGTCCTTTCACCTGAGTAAATTTTTTAAGGGATAATGGGTAATTAGAGCATGCTTTGGTGCCATGACTACTTTAACTTGGCTACATTCATGTTCAACATGCATGAAAGGACATAATGCAATGTAATAGATATACAAACCCTCATGTTATCATCTCTGCTTAGATGAGAGGATCGAGGTAACTCCAAAACTTGTGGCTGTGCACCCTTCTTGATTGCTAGATTGATTTCCGGTTCTTCAAAAGCTTTAGCAAAACTCTTGTGCAATACCTGCAAAAAAATTTGAGTCAAGTATATCTACCTTCAGAAAATGGTTTAAGTCTGAAGATGCAACTTCAGAAATAAGTGGTCCTCCAATAAGTGGTGAGCTGTTTAGGAGTTGCTAACCTCTCTTTGAGGTTAGGAATTAGATTCCAATTCATGCAACAAATGAGGACATACAAGGAAAAAAAACTTAACCAACGAGTGAGTCTTTCAATAAGTGCCATGTTGGTGAATTAGACTTCATTTTCTCTCTTGGAGGTTAGGAATTCGACTCCAATCAGACACTCAAAGGGACAAGGGACTCACAAGAGGGAAAATCAGAACTTTTGGAGTTAGATTCCACTGAAGTGCAAACATTGACATACAACAAAGACTTCTCCATGAAATTCAGTGGCTCATCCCCTTGATTACCTACATGCTGACCAAGGGTGAGTGTCTCCCACCAACTCCTTGCCGGCAATATCATAAACTTCTGCATTGCTCTCAGAAATATCTTCATTGCTAGGTAGCGCTAGATTAAATCTGAAGAATTTACATACTGCTATAAACTGCAAAGGAAAACGAAATTCAAGAGAAAACTTTGACAAAGCAAGTTTCTCGATCTTATTGTGCCGGTAATGTTTGTAGACATGGCAGAGGAATGAGCTGGCGGAATAGATCTTTAAATTGAACTAAGTATTCCGCAATTATATTGAATTCTCCAGTAGGTAAATTATATGGTCAGATTCCGGTTATGCAATAAGTCTTGTTTAGAGTAATAGGACAAATTTTTCCACTGAGCAGTAAATCAATGGAATACATCCTTAGCACTATGCACGAGCAAATGTATAATAAACCAGTATGGCGAATTGTTGACGATTCACTGCGCACCTTTCTTTGAAATATTATGAATAGATTACATGGTTCTAGGTCGAAGGAGGACGAACATACCACATTGAAGTTGGGCTGCCTGAGCTCAAAACTTAGCCAAGCTATCCACGTGATCTTTGCTATAATGAAAGCCAGAACTAGCAACACCAACAGGCAAGAAATCCATTGGCGATAAATCAATTTGGTCGTGAGCCTGTTGAGTATCGACGGAGATTTTTTCAAACTCGCATTTCTTAGCGTGTTGACAAGCCGGGGGTCTAATTTTTGCAGTTTCGTTGTCTGCCCAGGGCCGAGATTATCATGTGGTAAATCCTCCGGAATCGCTTCTGTGTCACAGAAGGAACTTGCTGTCGTAGATGTTATGTACATAGTGAAGGGATCTGCCTGCATTCGATGAAAGGACGAAGACCTCCTGTTCACAGGACTAGTACATACCCGTGGACTAACCAGAACCTCTGTAATACGTGTACCTTCAGCCAAAACTTGTGCAGTGGCATGTCGACTCAATTGAGTACCCATATCTTGGTGACCCTCACAATCCAGCGTGAAAAATGAAGGCCCGAATCGAGCTCCACTTACTATTCACAACATGAAACATAACTGCTTCCCAATAGCATAATTAAGTTCTTCTCTGCATATAATGTCTGTATCGATTCTGTACGTTAGCGACTACTCTTTAACTGAATTTTAGAAAGCAACAACGAAGAACGGCATGTCCTAGGTGCAAGCTAATTTATCCTTGCTCTGAAAGAATGTGATAACTGAACGATCAGTGCATTGTTTCAAGATTTAAATATTAGACGTCATCAAGCAAGAGCGCCGTGTCCTACGCCCAATATAATTCATTCTTGCTTTGGAAGAATGCGATAATTCTGGAATTAGCGCATTGTTTCAAGATTTACCGTAAGAGTGCTGAAAGAATGGTAAACTGGACATTTCTCCGGTAACAAATATCAAATACATGACATGAATTAGAAGCCAATTCTCACAGCATATTATGGATGTAGATTGTTATCTTGTGTAAGATAACAATATTGCTGCAAATATAATGCTTGTTTAGATTGAAGATATCAAGTTTCTGGCCATTATTAATTTTTCCTTACGTCCATCTTCACCTTGATGGAATAAAACTCCAGATCTCGAGACGAGAACGAACAGGCGCTTCACTGTTGGACAAATCTCTGCTATCTGCTATTGCCGAGACTCGAGACACTAGAACAACAGCAAAAACTCTCATAATTTAACGAGCAATTACTCGGAAAAGACTCTCACTATTCAACGAACAGTTCCTCATTGCAGAGTGTCAGGGAATAGCGCACGCGCTCCATAGGTGAAGGCAAGACACAGTCAGCCATGATAAAAAAAATCACACAAAATACAGAAGTCAGAATCTTCTCAATTTAGCATATCCTACTACCATCTATAGACATCAATCATTTGCACATTCAATACACATATTGCGATCCTCCATGACCGCTTCATCAAACACAAATCTATTTCTGCATCGACGCAAGATCACACACAAAACACGAGAAGCAGCAGCAGCAGAAGAAGAAGAAGAAGAAGAAGAAGAAGAAGAAGCAAAATGATCGAAGAAGAGGGAAGAAAAGACGATCCATGGGGGAGACCGGAACAGCCAGTCGTCGGCAACAGACTGAACCACGGAAACCGGCAAGGCCCGTCACTAGCCGGTCACCACCCTTCACGTCCTAGCCTGGCAGCTTCACGTCCTCTACTTTCTAGTCACGTCCGCTTAAAAATTATTAAAAAAATAAAAAACAAAACTCGAGCGAAAAACAATTATTAAAAAAATATTTATTTTATTTAGTAAAATATATATTATTTCCCTTTAAAAACTATTTTCCGGAAAATCTCATCAATTATTTTCACTTACAGGCTGGGGCACAAAGACGTGCAAATACCACCTCTAATTTTCTTCATAAGACACGATATATATATTTATATAATTATTTAATTATATAGAAATGAAAATATAAATAAAAATAATCAAAAAAGACAAATGTATAGAAGTCAAATAATTATTTAATTATTTGTTGACTGTTTTTTGTGTGGTCACAGGTGGGGACTTTTTTGCGGGGGATCTGGGATGGGTGGGCTTTGTCGGGGGGCCATGGGACCTCGTTTGGGCCAATTGATGGTTACCTCCAAATATCTGTGAAGGCGTTTTACCCCCTTCTTGCAAAAGCATTTTCTTGTCCTCTCTTGGGAGTTTGGGAGGGGTTCCTTTTGTACAAGGGCACCCAGGGTTTTTCCGGTACTTGAAAAGTTAAGTTTGTTTTGCCCACGAACCCGGCTGAACCCATATGGGCTAGCTGGGTTCTTGGATCAGCCAAGTCGGTTCCAATGTGCAATCGTAATTTTGTCATTTTTGAGCAAGTTAAGAGGCAAATTACGAGGGTAACCTTTGTGCAACACCAAGGGGGCTAATTAGGTTCATAATCTCCATGTGCTGACATCATCATTTTTAAAACCTTGATGACGCCTAGTAACTCACTTCATTCACACACAAAAGAAACCAAAATATCTACTACATACTATGGAACAAGCCCAGCCAGTTGCCCGTCGTTCCAACTTGTCCACCTTTTGGATGAATGAATCGGTTCGCTTGTTACATTAGTACATAACTTTTAATATCACCTACCCTTGTCAACATCAAAGGCCACTTGGACCTATAATAAAGGAGACCTCCAAAATTTCAAGACTTTTGGAAAGCCGAACACAAAAATGTTTTGCAAGAAAAGTTAAACACTTAAAAAAACTGGGAGATAACTTGCGAATGGTATGTGAAGTAGTGAAAGCACAATATCTTATTTTTATTATCAAACTATGTTATAATAGATGCTTTGCTTTTTTGCTCCTAGTGAAAACTTTGTCCAAAATAAACAAGCAAAAAGTGATGATAAGTTGACATATCAATAGTGTCCACCTTGAGTAAACATGGACCATCCATGGCAATAGCTTGAGTGAGATACGTCAATAGAGTTGGACAAGAGTGTTACCTATCAAATGGAGACCTAAGTTTGAATCTTGATCTATGCATATCTACGAGCCCATGGATAAGCTCCAAAAGTGGCTTGGCTTATGATTGTGGATGCACAATTTAAATATCGTACCCAATGAAGTTAGTTGCAATAGCTGCCATTGACAAAAAAAAAACAAGCGCTTGCATGTCGTATGGGGACATTGAATGCATATATTTTCCATTTAAGTAGAGAAAAGTGTTACTTCTTGTCTCTCATTTTTAGGTTCATAGCGAAGAGAAACTACTTTTGCTTGTCAATAGTAAGTGTGCCAATTCTTAGCTCTCTTGAACACAAATATTGAAAGCATGTTTGACAAATTTGTCATCCTCGAAACAATGTGAGCATAACATCTCCGCCATAATTGACCAATAGGTTCCAAGTGAAAGTTTTAGTGAGTGCCATCTGTGAAAATGAAAAGTGTTTTGTAGTTCTACTTCTCGTGACAATCTAAGGCTTTTTCACCAAATTCCAAGGCGTCATTCCTATCGCATTTGATCTTAAAATGAATCAGAAAATTGTGTGCACCATGAAGTGTGCGGTGTAGCTACTAGCGAGTAATTAATGATAATCTGGAACTTTCGAGTCCAAGACACAGAGAGATTATTGCTTATTCATAACATGGAATTTCTCTTGAAGCATTGATAATGAGCTAAACTAGCTATCCTGGTGTGCTTAGTTGCCGAAATAGAATCTAGATGACTTTTTGTTAAGATTTTAAATTCATGAGAATCTTTGTTATCCCATTATGACACTCCATCAAATCGATCATCATGCACTCCACCTACTTGCCAAGTGTCACAAACATGAGTATTATGATGTGGTTTGAAGAAGCTTCTTATGAGTATCTCTTGAGTGAGATCTGTCCATCCCCCCCAATATTCAAACATTAGAAAGTTTCAAGGCACAAGGTAAGCTATATGTATCAAATAATGTATGTTATACAATGACATCTTTATCATAAGCATATCACCATCATTTTGATGCTATATATCTTATGTGCCATTATTTCTACATTTAGATTGTAGAATATCAAATATTTTCCATTCAAAATTTTCCATGACATGGTTGGATTGTAGTCAAATGTGTGATATTTTGACTACAATTAACCTTTTCACTTTGAGTTGAATAATGACATTTCAATGAATGTATCAAACATTCACCCGCCTATCATACTCTTTGAGCAAACATTTATAGATAGAAATAGCAAACTCTCATAACTAGGTTTTTTTTGTTGATTTTTGCTTGACTTTTGTACTTAACAAGTACAACTAAATGCTTCATGGTTCTTTCACCCACCCTCAACTAACCGCAACATACTTGTTAAGAGCATGAAGTAATTGTTGTAAATGGTGACGTTGACGTAGTTTGAACTCGCCACCACCAATCGTCAACAACATCTTGCAATTGATATACATAATAATATTTTTCACATAGGACTAGATTTTGCACCACTTAAAGCCCCTATCTTATGCATAATATAATGTAGAAAGTTTGGAACTACATGATTATGTAGCTTCTTAGTCATGGGCTCAAACTTGGTATTGTTTGCTTTGGAACCATCAATGCCTACCATTTAGTTGTTGCAATGGAACCAATGAGCAAGTCTCGCATTTTATAGCCAAAGAATCATTTCATTATGGGAGAATAGAATTCACTAACTATGAATTATCCCTTTTAAGGTTTTGTATTGTTGCTTGTTGCTATATGCATGAGGTTATGTCTTGCAAACGACACACCCATAGAACATGGTTACCTTGTACAATACACTTGAGCATAGTGTGTTATGTTTCAAAGTGTTTTTAAGGTCAAGTTGTGTAGTCATCTCGATTTAAGTTTACTCACAATCGTAACTCTAAAAAAATATTGGAGACTTAAAATTTTGGTATACTTCATCCAAGATTTATATGTGTAATACAATGTACATGATTTGTACATTAAATTATCGACTAAACACAAGGCAATGTGGTATGCTATGTCTAAAAGCAATGTGTATGCTTTGGCATCAAAGGCAATCTTGGATTCAATTGTATCAATCATGTTTTCATCTCTCTTTTAGGAGATGGCACATGTCGAGTTAGGGTTCAATATGTAAATAGCCATTGTTTGTTAGCACACACATGTAAACAATTATTCTACTACATT
This sequence comes from Diphasiastrum complanatum, assembly GCA_029204225.1. Classification (NCBI taxonomy): domain Eukaryota; kingdom Viridiplantae; phylum Streptophyta; class Lycopodiopsida; order Lycopodiales; family Lycopodiaceae; genus Diphasiastrum; species Diphasiastrum complanatum. The sequence goes on from CM055113.1 coordinate 21,442,855, forward strand.
CATAAAGATTATTGCTAATTTCTTCCATGTATTTTTGGAGGCATAATTTGCCTAAATTTCTCTCTTTCATGATATCATAAGAATGCCAAAGACCAAAAACTCCTATACTCGTGTGAGAGTTTTTCATGTCAGCACCTCCAGATAATGCTTTATCATAAAGATTTGTAATTGAAAAAAGAAAAAGGGAGAGGCTTGACAAAATGAATATTTCAATGCTACCTTGCCTATAAAGATAGACAAGCATATCTCAGATATTTACTAGAAAGGGATTTGACTTCTTGCTATTACAAAAACTTTCAATATGAATACAAGACCATGACACCTCTCATTTATCTTTTTAGCCTACCCATATGCAACATGCACGTATTGGAGGAACCCCAAAAATTCCCCAACTTCTTCTAGAATTGCTAACATTTGCTCCCCTCAAGCGGATATCCATGGATTAGGTATGAATTATCTTGTAGCATTTCATAAACCAATTATACTTGTAGTGAATCTAGAAAATATGCTTATGATTGACTCTCCATATAAATATGCTTATGATTGACTCTCCATATAAAAAGAGAATGACCTCTATAAGTGATCGTGTGCATGTGGATAGCACTCTGGATTCATTGGAGTCGAAGCAAGGATGAGTTAAAAGCTCAAGGCAAAGTACATAGATGCAAAGCTTTTTATAATCAGTACATTGTGCCTGTGGAAAGCTATTTTGTAGTGGTAGAAGTGTTGTTGGCATTGCCAATTATATGGTAGGTAGAAGCATTTTGTGACCTCCTCTAAGAAATCTACAATAAAGTTATATTTTGTTTGTGGACATTTTTCTAGAAAATACAATTATATGTGATTTTGTTATCTTGATATGGACCACAATCACTAGATACCATAAACTTTGTTGAATTTGTGGATCACCCTTTTCACAACAACCTTTTACTCTACTTTTTGCCCTGCAACATCACGTTGTACGATTTTTTCAATAAAAAATTATCTTCAATTTTTTTTGAAAGGCAAGAATACTTCTCAAGACAATACAATCATATAATCTTTCTTATCTTCATATGTACCACAATTACTCATTACAATTGAGTTTTGAGGGTGTATATCACCCTTTTCATGATAGGCTTTTAGAAAATACTTTTCACCCTTCAACATCTCATTGCACTTTTTAGTCGATTGATAAAATTCTCTCATAGTTTTGAAAGTGAGTGGAAATTTATTCATTGGTGGAAAAGTCATTTCCAAGTACATCTTATGTTGACGTATCATATTGTGTCCTAGTCTTGGGTAGACTTGATGTCTTTGTGAAGTTTCACATGAGAATGGAATATGCAATAGTGGCCTTTCTAAGTGGTTTTATAATTCTTGCCATCGTGCATTTGTGCATATCTTTTAAATGAATGATCAAGCATATTGTTATTGGTAACTCACACGTGTACAAATTATTTATATCGGAACAACAAAAGTTGGTGTTTACAAACACGTACCACAAATGAAGGTGACTTGAGAGACCATCCTCCTTTACTTCAAGATATACAAAGAGTGCATGGCATACACGTATACTAAGTGGTATTTGGCCTTTCTGTATAGCAAAATGCTTCAAAGGTAGCGCATGGCATTGGAAAATGACAATGTTGATTGACATTCACTAATGTTCTTCCTGTTGAATGCTAAATGATTTAGTCATTGTACATGAGCTTGAGCTTTTACATACAGTGGTTGGAATGTTCACATGAGCCTCTACGTATGAGAGGCTTATATCCAATAGGTAGCCCCACATTGCAACCGATCACTATGAGCCACATAAAGCAAAATCAAACTTGCCAAAAGACACAAAATTTCACATTCATGCTCAACATCAAATTTGAGACTCAACCTCCATGCCCATAGATATTCCTGGTAACCAAATTGTCTTGTCCATGTCTTTCTTTAGAAATTGAACTTTTTCCATTAAAACTTTGAACAATGTCTCTATAAAGGAAAAGAGAGAGAATCTACCAACCACATGAACGTTTCAACTCTACCTTTTCTCAATAGAGATGTTGATGTCCAACCACTTTAAAATATTGACTAAAAATGGCATTATTTGATATTGGCATGAAATCCTATGATTGTCTCTTGGTATATAAGTGTGATATATCTCATTTATCTATGTAGAATGCCCACATGGAACAAGCAACATGCACATTCTCATTACACCCCCAAGATGCCAAAATTTCTTATAAATATATTGTTATCTAGTCAAATGAATGTAGAATGAATTGTATATAGAGAAGGCTATAACAATGCAAAATAAGCTAACTACAGTTGTAGCAAATAAGAAAAAGTTGCGCACGATGGCCTCTCCAAATGAAATGACTTTCGAAAGTCCTTGCACATAATCTTGCATGTGTAGTAGGATAAGTTAAAAGCTAAAGTAGGAAAGTAAATAGATGGACTTGTCATTCTAATTATGCCTTTGGCCCTATGGAAAGTTGCCACATGGCCATCACCATTAGTCATAGCCTTTTTGAATAGAATTCCACAATAGTCATAAGCCCCATGTGACCTTTGGTGTGAGATGTGCAATAAGTGTGTATGTTGTCTCTTGATAACTTTTAGACATTATTTGATAACTCTAGCTTCAATATGCACAATTAGGATTTCAGGCGTCAAGTTCTATATGAATTTCATGACAACCCTACTATGGGACACCCACACATTCAAAGGTGTCCCACACATTCAAAGAAGACATGAGCTTCTTAGGAGGCAATTTTTCTAGCCTAACATGAGAAAGGATGTCCATCAATATGTGGTTAGTCTCCAGAAATGTCAAGTTAATAAAGGAGAGCGTTTAAAGGCAGGTGGCTTACTGCAACCTTTAGAAATACCAACTGCTAAGTGGAGAGTATCTCCATGGATTTTATTCTAGGCCAAAGCCCATTTTGAAGAATGAGGCTCTCTTTTTCCATAGAAACATGAAATTGGACCTACATTTTCAAGGACATAACAATCACTCTTATCTAGGTTTTGGCTATTGTGCTTGATTTTGTAGACATCTTTTCAAACGATTCAGTAGTGGTTGTTTGTTTTTTTTTTTTTTTTGACCTAGGTCACCATCACTTTGGAGCATAGAAATTACAGTGTCTAACTTGTAATTTTCATTCATAATGGCATTTATTTTGGACATCAACCTCAAAGCAAAAAAATTTCTCAAGCAAAATTTTGATATTCCAGATTGTTGGGCTAAACTACATTGAGATGCTTTTAGAAGGAGCATATAGACATATATATTGGATGAAGTCTATCTTAATTAACTAAAATGTGCAATGTGATGTTCAGAGATGCGAAGTAGTTGTAGGAAAAAAAGGCTATCATGAAAAGAGTGATATACACCCTCAACCCTCAATGGTGTTGAGTGATTGTGATACATATCAAGATGATAAATGCAATATGATTCTTGCAAATTACTCTTGCCTTTCAAAAAAATTGAGGATAATTTTCTAATTGAAAAATCCTTACAGTGTATTGTTGAAGGACAAAAAGTAGAGTAAAGAGCTATCATGAAACGCTTGATGCACCAATGATTATGGTCCGCTATCACAATAAAATAAGATACATATAATTGTATTTTCTTAAAAAATGTCCACAAATGATATATATCCTTAATGTAGATTTCAGAGGTCACAAGATATTTCTAGCTACCATATGACCATGAGTGCCAATACTTCTATTGCCACATAGTAGCTTTCCATAGACACAAAGTACTTATTATATAAAGCTTTCCATCTATGTACTTCACCTTGAGCTTTTAACTCATATGTGCTTCTACTCCAATGAATGCATAGTGTTATTCAACTGCGTAGTTTTTGACAAACATTTATGAAGTTCATTGTCTTATGTATATATAAAATCAATCATAAGCATATCTTCTAGATTTGCAACAAGTTTAATTGGCTTATGAATTGCTATAGATTATTTTATATCCAATCTGACAATTCGAAAAGAAGTTGGGGAAGTTTTGGGGTCCTTCCAATATGTGCAGGCTAAATAGATACATGAGAGGTGCCATGGTTGTGTATTCAAATTCAAAGAGAGAATTTTTTAATAGCAAAAAGTCAACTCCCTTTCTAGTAAATATCTTAAATATGCTTGGCATCAATTGGAAAGGTAGCATTGAAACATAGACTATTTTATACCCAATCAATGGATATTCACTTGAGGGGAACAAATGATGACAATTCTAAAAGGAGTTGGTGCATTTTGGGGTTCCTCCAATATGTGCGTGTTGCATATGGACAAGCTAAATAGATACATGACAGGTATATTCAAAGAGACAGTTTCTTAATAGCAAGAAGTCAACCCCCTTTCTAATAAATATATTAGATATTATTGGCATCAATTGGCCTACCTTAAAGACAAGATAGTGTTGAAACATTCAATGGTTGAAGGATTTTAGAAATCCTTATGATAAAGCATTCTTTGGAGCATGAAAGACCATTGGTTCTAGGCTATGTTTTTGGCCCAAAATTGCTAGTTTTTTATGATTTTTTAATAGAAATTGATAGTAAGAGCTAAAACCAAGCACGATCAGATCAGTTGATGGCTTTCCATGAGTAAATTTAGTTGTGTGAGAGTGGCATGGGGGATGAGAGAGAAATCAACTTTATGTAGTGAAAAAAAATATGAAAATTGCCAAAAGTCATCATTTTTGCAAGATTTTTTCCACAAAAATTGGTTACATACTATTGTAAAACACCATGTAGACCTTTTTAGAGGATTAATCAAAGTCTTTTGAAGCTTTTTCTAAAGTTACAGCAGATATTTCTGAGAATAGAGGGTGTAGGAGACCCCAAAAGGCCCAAAAATAGCCTTTTTGGTGGTTTTGGAGAGGCAAATTGCTACCAATCCACAAGGGATCATGCTGGAAGTTAATTCAGCCTATTTTGTACTCCTATTGGCCTGTCCAACAAGCTATCAAACTGGTAAATTGATTACCGAAGGCTTGTGCTCCCTCCAACAAGCCATAAAATCTTCATTCATATTCCATACTGCTTCTTAGGACATGTATGAAGGCTTTATGGAAGTCTAATAGACTATTTAGGACTGTCGGTAATGTCTCTTTTAGTGCTAGGTTGGTGTTTGCCTGATTTTGCAAGGTATCAATTATTGGAAATGCGCCCTACTACAGATTTGTGGATCTATTCTCACATGTGTGAAGTTGAGTTGGCAAGGTCACGGTGTCAATTATCTCAGTCACTTGGTCTCTCTCTATATTATGACAATTTACAATTTATGTTGGGTGTTTTGCACGCCGAATAATTAGGAATCGAACTGAATACTGTTTTCTTTCAATTTTGATTGCCTATATACTAAATGTACTTTTTGTTAAACTTTTAAGTTACATAAAAAAAACTTTTAAAAAAATTCATTTTCTTTTAATTTTTCTCAGTTTTCCAAATTATCTATAAAATGAACAGATTGGAGATTTGACTATATTGAAGTCATTTTCAATCAGAAATGGTCACAATATCCCATCTAAGGTTTAAAATAGACATGTTTATTAACTATGGTTAGTTATTTCTTGTTTTAAATCATTCAAGATGGCTGAAAAAGTTGCAAATCATGTTGTACCTTTGTGTATGCAAATTCGTCAATAATTGAGTATTGTGCTCAATGATTTAATTTATCGAAATAATTTACGAGATCAACAAATGGAGGTTTTGTTGAAACAGATAAAATTGTTGTCTTCTCCGAGTCTCAAATTCCAACCTATGGCTTGCTCGAGGGAGAAGAAGGAGAAAAAACCAGAAGTTGTGGAGGACTGGCTTGTCAAGTGGAGTAGTTATTTCAATCTACACAAAAGCAGCAAGTTAAGTCATTTTTAGGATTTATGATTTTTTTTAAGAGATTTATTGAGGGTTATGCTAAAGTAGTAACACCGCTCAATAATTTGACAAAAGGGATTGTTAAACAAAAAAAAAAAAGAGAAATCATTCTAGTCCACCACCTATTGTATATGAAATGAAAAACTGAATAAGAGTTTTGAAAAACTTACAACTCTGATTGTTTCAGCTCCCAGTTTACAAATTGCAAATCTAGATTTATACGACACTAAAAAAAAATTTGTTTGTAATTATCCATGCACTTAAGACCTAAAGACACTATTGAAAGAATCCGATGGCACTCTGATACCACTGATGGAATCTGAGACGCTTTTAGTTCTGATTCCTGATTAAAAGCTAGATAGAGTCAATCTACTTAGTTGCAACTACTGCTACAAACTATGATCTAACATGTTCTAAGCTATAGACTGTCACAGCAGTTCTGATATTGATTAACAAATAATAAACAATGCTTAACAACATTCAAAAACGGAAAAATAGTGGAACTTGTAACTATAAGCAAGCATCATAGAATTCACAGATTGGATATGAGATGAAAATCATTTATTTCATATATTATCATAATAGAGTTTACAACAAAATTGTGAGCGTTGCTTGGATCCCAAACAGCTAGTCACTGCAAGAGAGTTGCGCTCTCTCATGAGTAACTAGCTACTGCTAGCACACACACTCTCTTCTTCTGAATAGCTGAGTAACTAGTATCACAAATACTAGGTAGCACTCATGCTCTTTCTTTGTCATTGATCCTATATGTAAAGAAATGGAGAGATGATTAATTAATCTAAACTATAGTTATCAAAAAAAGTCTTATGTTAATTCTAATGGCTTTCAGTTAGCTGTCACTATCTTCAGTGCTTTAGCTGCACTTTGTTGCTTACACTGCCCATTCACGCGTTGATTTTCAAATGCAAAAAAGGTGAAAAGGCGATGTCGCAAAATTTGAAAAATGCGAAAAATGCGAAAGAGTGCTGGAATAGCCGTGAAGGCGTGTGCACAACAAAGTTTGGCTTTTTCGAAAAAGTTGAAGAATGTGGAGGTTAGCGAAGCCAAGTGCTGAGTCATATTTAAACTTCATCGCTAAAACCCGAAGAATGCAAATTGTTCAAAACTTAGTGTCAATATACAGACTGTCATATTTATGACTTTTACAAAAATCCGAAAAGCCAAAAAATGCAAAGAAAGGCTTCAGAAGTTTATCTAAGGTTTTCAAAGCCAACGGAACGCAAACTACAAATGCTTTGACATAAGAAATCTTTAGTTTCTTTAGCTCCATCTGAAAGCAAATATTTTTGTGATCCCCTAGCTTGTTCTCTGCCTTTCAAACATTGTTTTATCCAAAGGCTTTGTAAAAATGTTAGCTACCATCTGCTTAGTTGGAATGAACAGTGTCTCCAGCTTGTCTCTCTCCACCAGATCCATGATCAGGTGATACTTAATAGCAATGTGTTTCGTTCTGGAATGAAACACATGTTCTTTTGTCAAATGTATAACAGACGTATTATCCATGTAGAGAAGTAGTGCCTCACCAACGTTTTCTCCCAGTCCATCTAGGAATTGTTTGAGCCATGTCAGCCCATTAGCCATCTTGGCCGTAGCAATTGGGCAGTTATGGCCTGTTTTTTACTGACCCAAAGAATAGTTGTGCATCCTCCTGAAACGCTTTTGCAGTCGTCTTTCATGGATGGCCAGCTTGCATTGCTATAGGATTTCACCTAAAATCCTACTTCCCATGAATAACAAAGCCCAAAGTCTTTTGTATGCTGCAGGTACAGCAGGATCCTCTTGGCAATTTTCCAGTGTACAAGACCTAAATTAATGCTGAATTGGCTCAATCTGAACACTGTGTAGGCAATGTCCAGCCTTGATTTATCTGCCAAGTACATCAAGAAACCAATCAACCTTCTATAAGGCTTATTGAACATAGCTTCTTGTTCTTCTTTGTTTTGTGGACAGTCCTGGTTGGTCAGAACTATACCAGAAACCATTGGAGAATTTACTCCTTTGCAATCTGCCATTTGAAAATTATCAAAAAATTTGTGTGCACCTTGATTGGTGTAGATACAACCTACCATTGTCAAGGTCTCTGTCAAACTGTAATCCCAAGAAGCATTTCGCTTCTCGTAGGTTTGTTATTTCAAAGTGCTTGGACATATCTTCCTTCACTTGTGCAATTAACTTATCATGTCTTGGCAGGATCAGTGTGTCATCTACATGGACACCAATGATGATGATTTCTCCATCTATGACTTTCACATAGACATTATAATCAGCCATTAGGGGTTGGAAACCCAAGGATCTTACAGCATGATCCTTCTTCTTGTACCACTGCCTGACAGACTGTTTCAGTCCATAGATGCTTTTACGCATCCTGTAGGCATGATCAGCAAATGATTTACAGGTAAATCCTGGTGGTTGATCCATATAGAGCTCTTCATTGAGTTTTCCATGCAAAAATGTTGTCTTCTCATCTACAATGTGGATCTTCAGACTATAGGCTCTGCATATGCAATCAATAAACGTATAGATGTATGCTTGACAACAAGAGAAAAGGTTTCAATGTAATCAACACCATATATTTGTGAGAAACCTTTTGCAACTATGGTCCATACTTGTATTTGTAGATCCATTTGCACTTGACAGGCTTCATGTCGTCTGGTATGGCCACATCTTGTTCTACATCATGGAGTTTATTTCTTCTTCCATGGCTTTTATCCATTTGTTCTTGTCTGGACTACACTATGGTTCACCACCGAATCCACAAAACTCTTCTGTTGTAGAAGCTGGGTTGTCTAGTGTATACCTGACTGGTGCTTTTCTTTTCTCTGCCAGACCTTCTTGGAGATTATGCTGGTAGCACAATTACTTTGCCTTTGTCCTTTTGGTTGTCTGCAGATCCATTGTGTGTTTTAGGCGTGATAGGTACAGGTTACGCTGCGGTCTGTTCATCGTCTGAACTGTCACTCAGTTCATTTGGCATATGAACATCTTGATCCAAATGTTTATGGTCTGCTCGCTTTGTCTATGTGGGCAAATCACAATACTTCTTGCTAAGTATTTCGTAGCCAACTAGATCTTCGTCAACCATCATTCTTGCTTCATCAAATTTGACGTCTCTGACTATTTTGATCTCCTTGATCTTAGACATGTAGATCCTATAGTATGAGAAATGTACATCATAGCCTACAAGGAAACCCTGCTTGACTTTCTCATCTAGCTTCACTTCTGATCTAGTATATGGGCATATGCTACACATCCAAAGATGCATACATGAGCCAAACTTGGCTTGTTGCCCCACCACACTTCATGTGGAGTAGTATGAGAAATGCCAGATTTATCAGTCATGTTCTATAGGTAGTTAGTTGTAGCTACTACTTCAGCCCATAGCCATTTCGATGCTTTTGAATAAGCCATCATGCATCTCGTAGCTTCCATGAGAGTGCAGTTTCTCCTCTCTACAACACCATTGTGTTGTGGTATATATGTTATTATTCTCAAATGAAGAATACCCTGGCTGGTGTAGAATTATGCAGACTGTTTGGAGACGTATTCTCCACCTCTGTCAGGTTCATAGTTGTTTCACTTTCTTGTCAGTCCACTTCTCAACCCAATTTACAAACTCTGTAAATTTTTCAAGTGCCTCTGACTTGTTGTGTATGAAGTACACAGCCGCAAACTTACTAAAGTCGTCTATGAAAGTGATGTAATATCTTGAACCCAAAGGGACAACATCAAAAGATCCACAGATGTCTGAATGTACTAACTCAAGGAGTTCTCTAATCTTGAAAGAATCTTTGGTAAAAGGTGTACGTGAGTCACATCTTTTCTTTGTTGCATGCATCGTAGGACTTCAAACCTGTTGCATCTTTGATGCTAACGCCTGTAAATACTCCATTCTGGCTAGCTTTGTATAAAGCTACTGTGTTCATATGACGTGATCTTCTATGCCACAAAATATCCATAGACTCGTGGATTTGATGAGCTTTCTCAGTAGGAATGCGTATATTCAGGTGATACAGGTTGCCTTTGTGCTTTTCTTGCATGATAATATGAGTGGTGTTTGTTTCAACCACTTCACATGAATCATCTACAAAGGTGAAGTTCATGCCTAGACCCACTAACTTTGCAACATATAGCATATCGTTTTGAAGCGTAGGTATGTATAGGAAGTCATCAAGCTTCTTGTCTCTGTCGTTGATGTTTAGCAACAATGCTCATGTTCCAACCATCTCCCAGAATTATATATCTGGAGGAATCTGTTCCTTGAAAATCAACAATCATCTGCTTTGTTGTCACGAAATGTGACATGGCACCTGAATCAGGAATTACTTCTTGTATATTCCGCTTGTGATGTGGCACATACATGAGTACACAGATAAGTTTTGTTGGCTCTTTCTTCAACCATCTTCAAGGATTCTGGTTTTTCCATATATGATGAGTTGTTAGAATTCTCCTTCCTGCTTTGTATTTTCTTATTCTTTGGGTTCTGATAGTAGTCTACTATTGCATGACCCTTCTTGTGACAGTGTATGCACTCTATCTTTGGATTCAGCCAACATGTGTCAACGGTGTGATCATCATGTCTACATCTCACACAAGTCATCTTCTCACCACCTTGTTATTTGTGCTTGCTTCTTCCTTTTCATCTGCCTTCATGATCTCCCTCTTTCTGCTGACTCCATTCTTGTCTCTAATCTGACTCCCTCTTATGCTAAACTTCTTTTTCTATTGCTCTTTGTTGTAGTAGAGAGCTTGATCTAACTCATTCTTGTCATCATAGTGTTCACAAGCCTCTACTTCTTCTTTGATGTCTGTTATAGCCTTCTCAAGAGTCATGTCATGATCTTTCGCCAATACAGTTCGGGTTGTCTAGAATGATCTTGGTAGAGCACGCAGGAGGTATGTGAGTTGCTTCTCTTGTGAGACAACGCTAACTACTATCGGATCTTCATTTTAGATTTTGCGGGGTTATCAAGGCCAATCTACAAGCTGACAATAGAACCACATTGGACGGAGGAAGCCTTACAGGCATTCCAAAAACTTAAAGATGCATTGGTCTCAGCACTGATATTCAGACCACCCAATTGGTCCATAGAATTTCATGTGCATATTGATGCATCAAAGTATGCAATTAGAGCCGTCCAGGAGAGTGCAAAAAGGATTCCCAATCCGATTTGTGAGCCAACAAGTAAATGACTCCAAGATAAACTATTCTACTACAAAGAAGGAGGCACTGGCTATGATTAATGCGGTTAAGAAGTTTAGGCATCATTTGATGGCCACTTATTTCGCATTTCACATGGACCATCAACCCTTGCTTTATCATGTTAATAAAACTTGCAACATAGGGAGAATTACTAGATGGTTGCTTCTATTGTTGGAGTTTGATTTTCGGATAGTGGTTGGCAAGGGCCAACAACATTATATGGCAGATCATGTGTCATGAATTAAAGGGAAGAAAACTGCAACCCATTTCGATGATGAGCTACTTGATGTTGCCTTGTTTTACATTGATACAGTACCAGAATGGGCCACAGACATAGTTTAATATCTTATGTGAGGCCAACCAAATAAGTCACTACTTAAGGCGGAACATCGGAAGTTGATTCTAAAAACTAGACCCTATCAGCTGAGTGCCAGCCAACTTTATCGATGAACATTTGACAGTATCCTTTGAAAATGTATTCTATCACATGAGGCCACCTAGATTATATAATTATCTCATGAAGACATGGGTGGTGGTCACTTTGCATCTGACATTACAATTCGAAAGATCTTGCAATCAGGATGCTGGTGGCCAACGATTCATAAAGACATGGAAGAGTAGTTGAGAAAATGCGATGTGCACCAACGAGCTAGGAGGATGACAAGATTGAATTATGATCTATTGCATTCAGTTCTAGCTCAAGCACCATTCAAGAAGTGGGGATTGGACTACATCGGTCCAATTCATCCAGCTGCAAGGAGTTCACAAGCCCGATACATCATCGTGGCTACGGATTATCTCACCAAATGGGTAGCAGCCAAGGCAATGTGAATAGCTGATGCTCGAGCAACTACCAAGTTCCTCTATGAAAATGTCATTGTGCGCTTCGGATGCCCAGTGGAGATGGTCAACGATCACGAAAGCCATTGCATCAATGAGACCATCAAGGTCCTATTGGAGGAATTCTTCGTGGTCCAACGATTCAGCACACCTTATTATCCGCATGGTAATGGGCAAGCAGAATCATCCAACAAGATCTTGTGTAGCGTCATCACAAAGATAGTCGAAACTAGCAGATCCTTGGGAACATAAGTTACATGTTGCATTGTGGGCATTCAAGACATCATACAAGGGAAGCACTAATCAAACGCCCTTCTAATTGGTTTATGGTCAGGATGCAATAATGCTAGTGGAGTTTTTGGTACCTTCATTGTGAGTTGCCACAACACAACGCCTTGATGACTCCAAATCTCTACAATTGCACCATGAAGCATTACACAAACTTTGTGAAACACGCTTATTAGTTGTGCATGTGGCTGAGAAGGCACGACACAAAGCATGGCATGATCGCCAACTACACAAGAAGGATTTTGGTTCTGGAGATCTAGTCCTCATGTACAAAACCAAAGCAATCAAAGGAAAGGCAAAGTACCATGTCAAGGAGATCCTTAGCCATGGAGCCGTGAACCTCGAACAATTGGATGGGACACCATTTGATACACCCATCAGCTTGGTGATGACAAAATAGCGCACCTTGGAATAGATCAAGCCCTATCGGAAGTCATCACAACCAAATCTAATGAAATCAAGATAGATCTAAGGAGATGTAGTTAGATCAAGCAAAATCCATCAAGATTAAGCAAGATCAAGCAAGATCTGAAAAGATCTAGCAAGATCCAAGTAGGATTGATCCAGATAGAGTCAAAAAGGTAGCAAATCATTATCAGGAGTATAGAGGCAATCCAAAGGCAAAAGTGAAAAGAGAGATCATGATGAAGTGTGAAAAAGGTAAAAAGACAAAAAGCAACAAGGGGTCCACAAAATCTAGGACACATGGCAAATGTTCTAGGATATGACACACATTCATCATACTATAGGATCTATTTGAGACTAATCAAATCAAAATTGCAGACGTCAAATTTGATGAAGCAAGAACGGCCAATGAAGATCCAGTTAGCTATGAAATCCTTGCTAAGCAGTTTTACAACCTACCAACATTGACAGAGGGAGAGGGCCCTGGGCATCAGGATGAAAATGTTTGAATTACAGATGAACCAAGTGACAGTTCAGATGACGAACACCCTAATATGCAATTTGTACCTAGAGCACCTGCGATGCACGATAGTTCTGTTGTCAACAAAAGGGACAAAGGAAAAGGAGTCACCGCACCCGCACCACCTCCAAGGAGATCTAGTAGAGAGAGGAGACAACCCGTTAGATTACTGTGAGAAATGCAAAAAGGTTATCTATGTTAGTTATAGGGGTCTTATACTTTTTTGTATCAAGCATCTTGGTGTAGGATGTTGATAGGGTCAAATTTGGCATAGATGGCAAATTGTCCAATTCCACATGTAATGCCACTATTGAGCCAAAGTAGTGTAGGAGGAAAAACTCAAGCTAAATGGATAGTAGACAAGTGTTATGCTTTTGTTTGATGAAGTTCAAGAGGTCCAATAGGATTTAGAGGTGGAACCATGAATGGTCCATTAGGATTTAGAGGTAGAACCATGAATGGTCCAATAGAATCAAGAGGTGAATGGATCAATGGTCCAATAGGATTAAAAGATGGCAAAAGTGTGGTCCAATCATATTTGAGCATTGTGTTAGCTCGTGGATCTATAGTATCACTTATCACTTTGATCTAATTGATTTGGAGATCTTGAATGATTTTGAGTCTAAGTGGTTTCTAGTTTTCTCTCTCTACCCTAGAGCCATTGGTAGGATTCCCTCTCTACCCAAGGAGAGGAGCTTAATTTAAGTTAGTTTTATTTTGGAACACCTCCCACACATCTGTATGTACTTTGGAAGTGAGTTAATGCATGTAGTAGTGTATTTTTGCCATTGAGAGCTAGATATATCTTGAATCTCAATCTAATCTTGATCATTGTGCATCTACACACCTTAGGAGATCTAAGTCACATATAGTGGCCACTCCACACATGTGAAATTTGACATGGTATCAGAGCCTACCTGAGCTTACCATGCATTTTCATCCATTAGTATGAAAATTTTCTACCAGTATTGAGGTAGAAATTGTCAAGATCCATTTTCCTAGCTATCTTTTTTAATTTTGGATCAAAAGAGATCAAGGACATTGATTGGGTCTGACCTGGTACTGTACGAAATCAGGTGCTTAGACATGTGTGAGGACCATCCAATTTCAGTTTGAGAGTTCTCTTTCATGTTAGATCCAAAAATCTTGCTAGATAGCTTGTTTTGAAGCTATTTTTGTCTAGTTTCTGATACAGTTAGTTTCATTCCATTTGGTTGTGCCAATAAAAAACTATAAGCTTTTGAAGAGGGCTAGGTAGGGAACCTAGACCTGGGTGGACACATTTGGTTTGGTCAAGAGATTGCTTGTTTGATCCCAAATCGTAGTTGTATGCTTACCAATCTCATCTATATGAGATCTAGGCACTGTTTTGAAATCTTAGCCATTTTGTTTCATGCAATATCATTGCATTTGAGTCAAATTTGATTTCTTAGTGTATTTCACACGTGCTAAGGGTGTTTGATCCTAGATTTTCCCATACTCCATCATTTGATGTTATATAGATCTAAAGTTCTTTTTGTACCTAAGCTTACAAAGAATCTTATTAGTGTTGGTCAATTCCTTGATAATGGCCTTGATGTGAAATTCAATGTTAATACATGTACTATCAAAAAGAATGATGAGATACTTGCACTAGGATCTAGATTTGGAGGCATTTATAAACTAGATCCAAGAGAATGTGTAAATGCTTGTAGTGTTGCCCTTGTGAACAAGCTATCTATGGAGGAGTTATGGCATAGGAGGTTGGGACATCCCAGCTACAAATCCATCTCTCTATGATCAAAGAAGCCAAAGTTATTGGCTTGCCAAAGTCATTTTCCAAGGAGATCAAGCCATGTGAGGCTTATTGCTAAATCTCACAAGAAGCCATTTACAAGATTAAGCATCCTTTGGATTTGATCCACTCAGATGTGCATTTCTCATCAACTATAAGCAAGGGAGGAGCCAGTTGTTTTGTTACTTTCATTGATGATTTCACAAGATTCACTTGGATATATCTCCTTGCTTATAAATCCATGGTGTTTGATCATTTCCTTATTTTCAAAGCTTATGTTGAGAAGCAATTCTCATTGAAGATTAAAGCACTTAGATGTGATGGAGGTGGAGAGTATATCTCCAATAGATTCTATGACTATTGTGAGCTTGAAGGCATTAAAAGGGAGTTCTCTTGTGCCTACTCTCCATCTCAAAATGGAGTGGCCGAGAGAAAGAATAGATCCCTATGTGAATGTGCCAAAGCTATGAGAATTGAGGCATCTTTGCCAAAAGACTTTCGGGGAGTAGCCATAAGTTGTGCAAACTATCTTTGCAATAGACTTCCACATGTTGCCTCAAAGGAAAGTGACCATATGAGATCTTATATTTGAAGAAGCCTAAGGTTGATCACCTTAGAGTTTTTGGATGCATATGCTTTGCTCCCTTGGAAACAAGGAAGAAGGATGTTCCTAGTTCATGCAAAGGGATCATGGTTGGATACTCATCCACCAAAAAGGCTTATAGAGTCTTTGTGCTCTCTACTTCTCAAGTCATTGAGAGTAGAGATGTTATTTTCCATGAAGATCAAATTTCATCTTTTGAAGGGGCCAAGATCAAGCCATCTATGGATGCATCACCAACTATTTCTATTGAAGACAATTATGATGTGATGGGGTCGAGATTTGAAGAGGATTCTCCTCGGATTTTTTCACCAAGAGGATCCATAAGAGATAGATCCGAGCCTAAGAGGCTCTCATATGTTGATAAAGGCAAGCAAGTGGATCTTGATTCCACTAATTATTCTTTTTTTGTTTCTCATGAAGAGCCAAAGAATGTACAAGAGACACTCAATACCAAGGAGTGGTATGATGCCATGAAGCAAGAGTATGATGCATTGATCACCAACAATACTTGGGAGCTTGTGGATCCACCATCTAACAAGCATGTGATTCGTTGCAAGTGGGTATTTTGGATCAAGTACAATCATGATGGCACCATCAACACGTTCAAGGCACGATTATGTGCCAAAGGATTTGTTCAAATCCATGGCCTTGACTATGAGGAGACCTTTGCACCCATTGCAAAGATGTTGACAATAAGAATTCTTATTTCTCTTGCTTGCTTTTTCAAATGGAAGGTGTTCCAATTGGATGTATCCAATGCTTTTTTAAATGGTTATCTTGAGGAGGAGATTTATATGGAACAACCTCGAGGATTCATCAAGGATGAGTCCAAAGTGTGCTTGCTTTTCAAAAGTCTTTATGGACTAAAGCAGGCATCAAGATCATGGTATTCAAGACTCAACTCTTTCCTTATCTCACTAGGATTTGTTTTTAGCGACCATGATCCTTCCATGTAGTTAGAATTAAAGTAGAATCACTGTGCTACTGTACTGTGGGTCCTATTAGTTGATAAGAATCAGTTGGCCTCACCACGAGGCAAGTCGACGGGACACGTGTCCCGCCAACAACAACCTGGGTCATGCATGGGTTGCCTGAGTGATCAACTATATGTACAATGTAATTTTATTTTGAGAAATACAGTTACTATGTGAGCTAATTGTGGAGAGTGTCTTCTGTCTGTGTTACTGGTAGCATGATCCGTGTTCCTATTCGAAGCAAATTCTAAGTTGGTATCAGAGTCATACAGGGAGTGTACACAGTACAGCATCACCGTTGAAGAGAGCTTCGGGAGAACTGTCTTCTGAGAGTTCGGGGTCTACGGCAGGTTGAAGACGGAAGGAGAAGCACTGGTGCAGAGAGTTTAGCATGCAGAAGCTTAGTGAGCTTGAGACTGTGTGAGGATTCAGAGACAAGAGTTGTCAGCTGAATCAAAACCTCAGCAAACGGAATTTTGAAATTTCGAAGGAAGGCTATTTAGTGTTTGTAGTCAGTGTGTATTTAATCAGACACCGTTTGACAAACAGATTGAAGCATCAGAGTTCAAGCAGTAGGGCGACTTCAGAAAAAGAGGATAGGCTTGTCAGAACACTGTGAATAGGAAACCAAGAATAGATTTGTGTGAAAAACCTTGGTCTGGGACTTGGAAGCACAAAATCAGAGATTTCTCTCCATTCTAAACCTTTTTGAAAGTTGTGAAAATCCAGAGGAGGGCACCCTAGCAGTGCGAATCAGACCAGAGAAGGCCGTGGTTGGTCGTGGAAGCGTGAGAGTGCAGGATCAATTCTCTATTGCCAGCCATAGCTATAACCCGTGAAGAAAAGGGAGAAGGAGAGAGCGGACAGGTCGGGCGAACCACGAGGAGCATCTAGCGTTTATAAGTCTCCAGCGGCTTCAGAAGTGTAGTTCGATGCGCCAATGCAAGGAAGTCCACAAGATCAATCTTCACAATGATCGACAGACAGGATTAATTGCATCTGGACCACAGGATTGAAACCTATCCTTGGATTTAAGTGAAGTGGGCCAGAAGGGCAGAGAAGTGCAAGAGGCACTTCATTTTCTTTAAAAATCCTCATACTGAAATTGGAGTTGGGTCCCTTCACAAGTGAAGTGTGAAGTTTTTTCAAGGTAAAGAAACAATTCAAAAACAAAGAAAATCCCTATTTTTGGGTCCTTTGTCCATTTTGACCCAAATGAAAGGCTATAACCTCCAAACGAAGGGCACCCGGACTGTACCTGCAAGTACGGTACAACAAAACATAGTGACTGCAGCGGAGAAAGTGTTCGGAGTGCGCAAAAAGTGATTTCACCATTCCACTGGGCACGTAGTTGGGAGTTGACGACTGAGTGCATTTCGGAAGGTGACGTCGATTTGGCTTTCAAATTTGTGGAAAAGTGGCAAATGGCCTGGTAAGGGAAAAAGTGCAAGTCATTATTTTCAACTTCTGACATCACAGTTGGCCTCGCCATAATGTTTTTAGCCTACGACAGAAGTTTCAAGTAGTTTTGAGATGGAAAACATGGGAGAGTCCATTTTGAGTGAAAGTAGCAAATTGGACGGGATTTCCAACTATGCAGTGTGGAAATTCAAAATGAAAAACATACTGATGGATAAAGACATGTGCGAAGTCGTCACAGGTGATGAGAGAAGGCCGCCAAATGAAGCGGATATCAAAGTGTTTGACAAAAAGATGAGGAAAGCTTTGACCTTCATTAACTTGTCAGTGAAGGATCACATCATTACCCACATTTGTGATGATGTTACACTCAGACAGGCATGGGATGTGCTAAAGGAGCAGTTCGAGACGTCAAATCCGTCTAGAATCATGTTTTTGAAGTCAAAGCTGAATAGTGCCCGAATGGAGCAAGGAGAGCACTGTTAGGGCCTATTTTGACGAGGGATTGGTCTAGCCAAAACGTCCTAAAAGGGTCAAGGGGCCCCACCTCTAATGGCAGTTTGGCCCTATGTGAGCAATAGAGGATTTGCCACTTCCAACCCTGATGGCCTTCTCTATTGCCCCATGCTCCCCAACCGATGAGGGTTTTCCAGGCTCTGAGAGATACGGTTGCAAGGAGGGGGTGCTATCAATTTTGGTGCAATGATTCACCAGCTTTCTAGGGTTACGGTTCCGTAAAACTTCTGATCATTAATTCGCATTAGGATCTTGCTAATGTCTCTTTCCCCATTGAATTCGGCTTATAGTTAGTAAAAATCTTACATGGGCTTGAAATTGGTTTATTGCCTATGATGTCCACGTGGGGTGCAAGTTATACACACCACTTTGTTTGATAAGTGATGGTATTTTCACCGGCCGTCGGGTCTAGGTATTTCGCTAGACAGTACCGATGGAGGGTGTAACTAGTGTGACGCTTAACCAAGGCGGTGTATTTCAACCGCGGATGGTGGACGGCCCGCTCTGGTGTTTCACAGAGGTCGGGTTTAGTTGATACGTGTCATAATTGACAAAACCTGAAAAAACGTTTCACAATTTGACGATTCTGTATAGTCATTTTACTAACCGGAAAATATGCCAGACGACCTAGCAAAACATCAAATTGTGAAAAAATCTTTTTCTTACTCTTCCCTAACACATGTACTCCAATGCGACGTTAACAACACATGGCCCAAATTTTTTTCAATTTCATGCATTGAAAACAACAACAAATAGGTAAATCACTCATATATACCCACAACCTAGCTATAATCTCAATCCAATTTTCGTACTCGTGATAGTGCCAAATGCTTCAGTATTGATATCAAAACTAATTATTCGGTTAAGGAAATGTGAATGTACGATTCAATCACCCTAGGAACGATGGACTCAAACATAATACACACCCAACAATGAAGGTTTTATCGTTTTAAGAAAGTACGATCAATTTTTAAAACTCAAAATCAACGAAAATACTTTAGAAACCCTTCTTCAAACCAAAATCGTTTATGGCTACATACCAAACTCTATTCCAATTAAAAGAAGACAACATACGGAAAAATGGCATCATGAAGATAAACTGATTGTGAAAAGTGTGAATCTTACCTCAATGTGCCATTAGGTAGCCGTTGCGTGGAAACTCTAGTCATAAACCTTGTAGCAAAAATCAAAGCCAGGCATGTTGATGCAGTTTTCTCCACTTCACGCGTGTCCGATCGAATTGGTGTAAAAAGAGAAAATGAAAAAAAATTAAAGTTTCTAGAATATGATTGGTGCGATTGAAATGTTAACAGTTCAGTTGAGAGAAAACTGAACCGAAACTCTGTAAAAAAAAAATAGGCCAAAAAGATACAATGGCTAAAAAAATCAGCAACCCATCACTCACACCAAGCCCTCAAGCAATCCATCCCACTCATTCAAGATATAAGCCTACTAGTATAACAATGGACTACAACCAACCAACCAAGTCTCACCATCAAATCACTCTCACCCATCAATCCTCTCAACAAAAGCAAGTAAACATCCTCTCCAAGTAATTTGAAGCACTCAACTATGAACTCACACTAGTAATGAGGTCCAAGCACCAAGAGCATCACCAGAATCTACTGAGGTGGAGGTGGTATCAACAAGAGAAACTGGCGGTACTGTTCTTGTTTGGCGTGGAAGTGGTGCCGACAATTCTTCTTCTTCAAAAATATCTTCTCCTTCCTAGCCATCAGGTACCGTGGCATTGAACTGCTTCAGAGATCTATTGCCTTGTCGTTCTTCTCTCTCCGTTTGCGTAGCTCTTTGCCAGTGGTTGTGGGCATCTCTTCTGTGCCATCAACCCAGGGCCATAGACCTTTTTTTTTCAGTATGAGTGAAGTCTTCACTTTCAATGCTGGGAAGTTTGATCCTGAGGAGTCAAGGATCATGCAGATCTTTGATTGAATGCTGCTAATGGATGTCAAAGCCTGAAGGAATCAGACAGGGCTTTGATAATCAAAAGTTGTGGCTCTAATACCATTGATGCGAAATAATTATGAAGCGAATTAAACAAAAAGAAACGA
The DNA here is from genome assembly GCA_029204225.1 of Diphasiastrum complanatum. Lineage (NCBI taxonomy): Eukaryota > Viridiplantae > Streptophyta > Lycopodiopsida > Lycopodiales > Lycopodiaceae > Diphasiastrum > Diphasiastrum complanatum. The sequence continues at coordinate 21,463,346 of CM055113.1, forward strand.
AACGAGCTCTGCTCCACTGATGGGAAGAAGAAACAGCTCGAAACCAAACGAAACAAAACGCTAATGAAGGCCGGATAGAGCCGACTTGGCAGAAGTAGTTACTGCTACTGACTGCGATCTAATTCTCTTCCAAGCCCTAGATCGCTTCTGACGATCTGTTGTAAAAATCAAACTTGTAAACAACAAATAATGTTGAATAGCAACGGTTATTTATCTACTGCTAGCATCCATTCCAATATTACAGATCATACACATCACAAAATAGCTCATTGAGAAAATCACTTCTATATCAAAACTGAAATTTACAATATCTTTCTTCAGTGTTGTCTGTTTCCCAGATCAGCACGTTGGCGCGAGAGAGATGTTCTCTCTCATGAAAATACGACTAGCTACTGTTAATCTGTAAACTCACTTTGTGTCCATGACTATCTTCCTGACTGTCTTTTACTTGATGCGTCTAGCAATACATATATTTAGAGTAACATTTCTGATTAGAGAGATTAAACGATCTACAACTAATCTCAGATTACAAGAGCGGCAGATTAGGCATGTCCTAACCCTCTTCTACTGATGACATCATATCAGATTAGGAAGATGTACTACATGGTACTTGTTTGGTCTTCCTGGTCCTTTGGAGCGTGATGGATTTTGAGTCGCGAATAGTTTCGTGTTGTGTCATGTCGTTTGACCTTCTCCTTTTGCTCGTGCATTAGCTGCCTTCTGCCCGTTGGACAATGCCTTCATGCTGCAGGCCTTCGCCTTTTGCCAAAGAGTACTTTCACGATTTTAAGGGTAGTTTTTCCTTTTTAAGGGCACCTTCGCTTTTTCAAGGGCACATTTCCTTTTTCCCAAAAAAGAAGAAAAACCCGAAGGTAGGCCTGAAAATATTTTTTAAGGCATTTAGAGAGTGTGTCGCCTTTTTTTCGAAGGGCGAAAAATACGAAGGTTGGCCAGAAAAGTTTTCTAAGGCATTGGAGACAGTGTGTCTCCTTTTTCGCAAAAAATGCGAAACAATGTCTGGAAAAGTTGCCAGAGTTATTTTCTAAGTGTTTTCGACCTAGGAATGAATTTTTCTCATGACTCAAAAATGCAAACTGTTGTGCGACAAAACAGTTCAAAAATGCAGACTGTGCGAAACATAGTTCAAAATGCACAGTCACCAAAAACAACAAAGGAAAAACTAAGAAAAAATGCTAAGGCTTTGAAAGATAGAAACTCTCAATTTTTTCAATAAACGCTACTTGCACAGCCTGCTCAAACATTTTTTGAGTCAAGTATTTCTTGTGTGGAGGTTTTAATGCACCTCCCTCCCTCTCTCCTTTCATGATTGAGTTTTCATGATGTGTCAAGGGAAGGGGATCGCGCCTCCCGAGAAGTTTTCTCTTCAAGAAAACAATAGCTTATAAACTCTATTTTGTCAAGATGAAAAAAATACATAGGATAAACTAATTATGATGAAAGAAACATAAAGCTTATGTAAACTCAGTTTACTAAGTGTTTTAATCTTTTAAAGTTTTTCTCTATGTTTAAACATTTGAAAGAAGAGCATCTTGGTTTCTTTGTTGTCCTTTGAACGTACAACTCTTTCCTCCTTTGTATCTGTGAATCTCCAAGGCTTTGGAGGAGAGAAAAGTATGTAGGGGTTTGGAAGAGAGAGATGAGTATTAACTAAATTGTATGTTCCTATTGGGGTCCATGGGCCATGTGGCACCTTGAGGAGGTCCCATGGTGAGAAGGAGCTAGAGAGGACACCTGCGGGCTTTTTTGGGCCTCACTTGTCCTTTTTGCATGAGGAAAGAGAAAGAGCTTTGGGGGAGGGGGTAAATGAAGTATGTTGATTTTCCTCTACCCCATTCTCAAAGTTGCTTGTAGAGTTTTTTAGTGCTCAAGCTTACTTGTTTTCTTGAGCCCTCTAGTTGTCAGTTTTTAACAGTTTTGATACCGTTTTTTCTCTAGCTTTTTTATACATTACTTTTTCCATGGACACTCCTATGGATGTTTCTGAGCTCCAAGTCCCTTGAGGACTGACATGGAGCAAATGACGTGTGCGATAACTATGCAATGCCCCATTGACATTCCAAAGAATGATGTAATGAGCTTTCAAAGATCTGTTACATAAGCATCTAGAGATTTATCTCGACGATCTTGGTGTACATTCATCTAAGGATAAGCATCTCGATGCCCTTGAAGGTTTGGAATTTCGCTGAATCTTGTGCCAAATCTGGGTTACCCATGGTGTGGTACTAGCCCATATCATTTCTCAAAATGGTATTGCCACTGGTCCTGAAAAGATCAGGGTGACTCTCGAAATGCCGCTACTTGGTACAATGAAGGAAATTTATGTTTTTCTTGGCCACATAGGTTACTATCAAATTTAATATAAAACGAGGTTAGTATATAAAATCATTATTGATCCAAGGTGGACAAAAGAATGGATCAAAGCCTTCGAAGACCTCAAATAGGCTTTAGTCACTGCACCAATTCTTTGTGGCCTGACTATAATAAGGCATTCCATGTGCATACGGACGCTAGTAAGTATGCCATTGGTGCTGTTTTAATGCAACCCGGAGAATTCGGAAAGAATTTTCCAATCTGTTTCCTAAGCCGTTAGCTGGTTCCAACTGAGGTTAACTTTTCACTACAAACAGAGAAGCATTAGCAATGGTCTATGTCGGTCAACAATTTCGTCATTATTTGCTAGGCCAGCTTTTTGTCTTTTATACCGACCATCATACTCTTCTATATCTACTAGATAAACCATGCAAAACAGGATGAATTGCACGATGGCTGTTGACGCTTCTAGAATTCAACTTTTGAGTTGTCATTCAAAAAGTATCACAACATTTCTTGGCTGGCCATCTTTCATGATTACCCAATGTTGAAGCATCTGATGAGCCAATAAATGATGAGTCACCAGATGTGTGTCTATTTTATATAGATGCGACACCTTTACGGGCCGATGATATCACTAGATATCTAGCCACTGCGAAGATAGATCCTCAGTTGACAAGACCGAAAAAAATAAAACTCATTATGAAATCTTTGCCATATTATCTTATTGTAGGACAACTATATAAGCTAGGTGTTGATGGTATTACATGTCATTGTGCACATGAATCTGAAGTCCTCGACAGATCATTGCTTTGACACACGAAGGTATTGGGGGTGGACCTTTCTCCTCCGATGCTACTGCTAGGGCAATCCTTCGGGCATGATTTTGGTGGCCAATCCTATTCGAAGACACCCATGTTTATATAAAAGTTTGCGACGTTTGTCAACGCGCAAAGAATATTCAGAAATGATGAGTTTGCATCATCTGACGTCGGACCTTAAAAAAATTTGGTATAAATACATCAGCCGCCCAAGTCATTTTCACTTCACAAATTTTCAAGAGAGTTCATGTCCGATTGGAGAATTTTTTACGATCTTTGCATTCCGTGATCCGATTGAAGCGCTCTTTTCTACGAACCAACCGCCATTGAGCGTTTTACCACATGTTCCATGCTCCATAGCCATTTCATTTTCATCTATTGCCCAAGCACAATACCTATAAAGTTTTCACCTTTTTCTAAAAGTTTGACATCCACTTTTGCATCTGTATGTACATCCGACGTTGCACATACATTTGCATCCGACAGTTTACACTTTTTACACCCGACAGTTGCTAATCACCTAGGACTTTTGTATGTTAGTACTTTTGAGTGTTAGTATTTTTAGGAGTTGGCACTTTTGGGAGTTGCTTGCTTGTTTGAGTGTGCTTTGAAGTTAATTCCATTTTGTGGCTAATTGTTGTGAATGTTAGTTGCTCAATGTTAGTCACCTGCCATGTGGGTTAGTAGTTTGTGGGAGGTTAATGGTTGCTTTGTGCCCTCATGCCTGTTTGTTGCTTGTGTGTTGTTAACTCCATAGTTAGTAAGGTAAATTTTAAACTTTGGCTTGATTGATTGCTTGAGGTGAGTTCAATGTTGGTGGGTTGGTTAAAAGGATTGTGAGTTGCTTGAAATAGCTCAATGATAGTTGGATAATAATGAGATGATGTGAAAAGTTAGTACTTTTGTGAGTGAGGATTTTAGGAGTGGGTATGTTTGAGAGTTGATAGTTGTAGTTGTCTTGTGGTTTGGGAGTGATGTTACTTACTATGCTTGTTTGAAAATGCCTTAATCAACTAGAAGATCATCCAGCTGGATATAGAGCTCATATTTTGAAAGAAGTAAAAACGTCTACATATATAATTTTGATAAATGTTTTTACAATGCAATCGAAAATTTTCAACCAGATCATTTGGATCAAGACTAATAATCTTGAGTAACTACATTTGTATCTTTTAGAGCCACCGCCTGATATTCAATATTAACATTTGTATCTGATGGAGCCACCGACTAATTCTGAGTAGCTATTTTCTGAAGCTATAAGTGCAACAAGATTTCCAATTTGAATTTCATTCAAATCATCGCACCACTTTATTTTATAGTTTTTTTTTTGCAACTTTTATAGTTTACTTATTCTTTTTTTAGCCCAATCTACAAAAGTATTATTTGTAACACACTCTACATTATGTGTGAATTATCAAATTGCTCTTATGTTTTAATTTTTAGTTATATATTTGGAATGTTTATTTTGAAATATAATTTTTTTATTTTTTTTATTTTTATAAATGTATTTTTTTTTATATTTAAGATTTTTGAGTTTTTGTTATTTAAAATTATTTTTTATTTTTATTTTTTTAAATTCTTATATTTTTAAATTTCTGATATTAAAATTTTTGTTTTTCGAGATTTCTTTAAATATTTTTTTTTAATTTTCTACTTTTATATTTTATGTATATTTTTTTAACTATTTAGATTTTTTAAGTTTTTCATTTTTAATTTTAGTTTTTTAGTTCTTTTAATTCTTTTTAAGTTTCTTAAGTTTTTTTTAAGAAAAAAATTAGTTTTTATTAGTTCTTTCAGTCTTTTTTTTTTTAATTTTCTGAACATTTTAAAGTTTTTTTGAATTCGTTGCTTTTGTTAACAAAACGTAGCTATGTTAAACATTTTCGTGCTATAAGCACAAAAATGTTGAACTTAGCTATGCTTTGTCAACAAGAGCAACAAAGGCCCCCCCCCCCCCCAAAAAAAAGGACCTATGCTAAGCATAGGAGAATGGGCCTTCATTACTCTTGTCGACAAAGTGTTCATATATTCAACATTTCCGTGCTACGCACAAAAATGTTGAACATAGCTACGCTTTGTCGATGACGACAACTTTATTTAGATAAAATAAAATATTATTATCAAATTTTTAAAAAGTCAAAAAATAAAAAGAAAATCAATTTAATAATTTTACAAAATCATAGAAATTTTTTTTAAAAAAATCAAAAATTAAAAATTGTAAAATTAAAAATAAAAATAAAAAAAGCTAAGCATAGTCGAAGACCTATGTTGAGCATAGGTCGAGGGAGGACCTATGTTGAGCATAGGTCGAGAGAGGAAGACCTATGCTCAGCATAGGTTGAGGGAGGACTTATCTTGAGCATAGGTCTAGTGAGCACTTATGTCGAGCATAGGTCGTCTTCAATTTCAACAACGACAGTTGATTCCTCTGTTCTTTCACAACGGACTGAATCTTTAACCCTTCTACAAAACGAACAATGTAAAATTTATTTGGGTTCTAGAAAAATCGCCCAACTATAAATGCTTCCAAGGCTAAATGGTTTGATAATGTCAATGAAATAAATGTTGGGAGGCTCATTGCATTTTTAGCTTTAGAAAATAGCGAAAATCATCCATTTTGGATTTCTAAAGTGATTGGCTTTATTTAAATTGACAACACATTGGCAAAAATTGTATGGCTGCGTGCCACTTCGATAATGTCAATCTCCAAGATGTGGATCGCTTGCACTTAATTTCGAATTGACAATGACAAACCATTTGTGAAAGTCTAACAATATCTATTTTACAATAACATCTTGGGTTAATCATCTTTGACACGGCACAAACATAGCAAAGCCACAACACACAATTTTTTGTCAACATTGGATGCTTACTCATATAGAGAATTTGGCGATAGAAAGATGAGTCATCAACTTCATTAGCTAAAAATGAGTCTTTATAATATTTCAAGCGCTGAGTTGAGAGGAGTTAGTGAGAATTCCTTGGAATCTGAAAAAACAATATAAAAAATATTTTTAGTGTTTTCAAACTTTGTGGATTTAGCGTAACTAGCATCATATGTATTCAAAACTAAAGAGATGAGTGAGAAAAAAAATAAAAACTAAAATTTGATCTCCCTCACTTATAGTGATCCAAACTAAAACAATAGATGTATTACTCTATGTCCTATCATATTTAGCCATATGAACGCAAAACTTTAAATATGTACTCAATATGTAACTGGTAGGACATGCCCCTTGCTACTAGGAATTGTAGCTATAAGAGCATGCATTCAACAAGTTTCTTCTTGAAATCTAGAAATGTTATAAAACGATGAAAAGTTGACCACTCTATTGCAAATTGGAGCTAATAAACAAGAATTAGGGTTTTTTTTTCTTCCAAAGAATTTCAAACAAGATCCTAATCCAATCTCGATAAAAATTTGATGCTTGTTGAAAGTGGTAGCGCCAAACATCCTACTCAAAAAGTTCTCTGACATCACGCTATTTTGAAAAAATAAAAAAAGCTATCTATCTTGACTTAAAGAGTTTGCTAAAGTTTGTTCATCAAGCATCTTGGTGGAGGTAGTTGATAGGGCCATTTTTGGCTTTAGAGGTCATTAGGCCAAAAGTCAATTATGATGTAGCTCGAGCTAATTAGGTTCTCTCTCTAAGTGTCAAAGTTAGATTTGATGAGTGACCAAAGTCAATGTGTTGGCAAAGAGTCAAGATTTTCATTAGAAGGGTCCAATCAAATTGAAGGGATGTTGAGTCACTCATCCACAAGGATGTAAGAGGTGTTAGAAAAGGGGTCCAATAGGAATTGAGCATGGACTATCTCGAGATACTACATGTACATTAGTTTACTTCACTTTTGAATTGAGTTTTTGAGAGTTAATGGAGATTTGGCAATTTGTGATTATTTCACTTTCTCTCTCTACCCGAGGCTTGATTGGCACACGCGTGAAAAGTAAATATGAAAAAAACTAAATACAAAAAGTTGTTCTCGGATAACTTAGTTGATGAATGTATACATGCAGATTTGTGTCTTTGCCTTTGAATTTGACATAGATCTTGGATTTTAATCTTTAGTTTATCTAAAGTGCAAACACAAAACTTAGGAAATCATAATCACACATTAGGGCATTCTCACACGTGTGAATCTTCACAGTTATGACTCAAACAAACACCCAAATAGAACTAGAACATAGCAGATTACATAAGTCAATCTATGTTGAGCTATATTAAACAAATGATCTCCACAACTATGTTGTATTGAAGTTGAATCTAAGTCTATGCTATGTCATGTCTCAGACTGGCTAGATTGGCATCAATTTTGGGATAATCATCTAGGCCTTAATCTACCCATCTATACGGGTAAGTGCCCCTAGTGTAAATGGCTCAAGCCTAACAAAGGAAGCTAAGCCTCGAGAGGCATCGTTCTTGGAAAAGCACTACCCAGAGGTTGTGTACAAGAACACAAGCTTGGAGATCATTTAGTTATGTGAAGTTATGTTCGCAGGTGAATATTTGTGGGTATGGAATGCATATGTCTACTGCATGGAATAAAGTTGTGTTACAAGAGAGCTTTTGCATGGAGCTTATGGCTGGGAGGAGAGTTCGCAAACAAGCATCACTATGGCGGAATGACTGATTGTGTGGTTGGTTCATAGTGATGACAAATAGAAGCAAAGAGGGGTCATTCCCAATAAGATTCAGACCCACTCTTTCTGGTCGTTTGAGTTGTTTCTCCAAGAACTGGTCTCTCAATGATCAGCCACTCATTAGAAGGCTCGCAAATCTATCAGATGTCACAAGCCCTCAACCAACTAGGGTACTATCTTAGGTGCACAATACATTCACTTTCAATAATGATTTCCTCTCCCATGAATGATGGTCCAAAATACACAAACTTAAGACCATATGGTACATCTCAGTTTTAATAAAGCACCACCATATAGGTACATGTAGCAACTGATATTTCTTGTTTGCACTCATCTATCAGCTATTATTTCTACATATTTTTGCAACTCAAAAACCCACAAGATATGCTAGAGATGGTCATCTCAATCAAAAAACAAACCAAAATCTAGTATATCTGATAATCTGGATGTGGGAAGTTCTAATTGTAAACCATGCGTACAAACGACTGCATTAAAATGTGAACAGCAGTCAACATCAAAAATTTTGCATCCAAGTCAATAAAACTACAAACATTTGTGAATTTAACTTTTGGTAGGAATATTCACACCCACAGTCCAAAAAAAAACTCTCACGATGGTCGCTATAAAAATTTCATTTGCTCTTCAGAAGTTTTTATAAGGCAACGCATGATATGACAAAGCATCAATATCTATGGCAAAAAGTTCAGGATCAGATTAAAGTGGCATAATTTGATACTTCAAGCAAAAACTCTCCATCATTCAGCCCCAGCAAGATAAGCCAATAATGTCATCAAAATTCGGAACGAGAATCATATTCCATCGATTTGCGTGAGAGATCCATGGGTCTTGACTAATGGTGGGGAGCAGAGAGGGGTCCTTCATGCTGGAGGACAAATTGAGATTTTTATAAGCTATGTTGTATTCAAGTGAAATTTGATTCATGAATTTGTTCTTGATAAGTTTCTAACCCCCATATCTATCACGAATCTCCTCACTTTTGCACCATGACATCCAAAAATAACAGTGTGCTCTTTCGATCATCACTGAGAACAGCACTTTTTTCCTAGGAAACAATGAATCATATGATAGCATTCAACTACGAATGCCACTTTTCAAACTCCAATTTATCTATCAAGAATGAGCTTGCACCTTGATGTCCTCCACCAGCATAGGCCTAGAAGTTCATAAACAATGGTATCAGTCTCCAAAATAAAAATTGTTACCAGGAAAAAATAGCAGAAGAAGTCTAAATCTAAACCAATAGTTCACCTAGCTTACTTCAGACATCTTATACACATAGAGAAAATAAGTGACAAGGTTTGTAGATTCTATAGTATGTATATACTCAAAGTCATGAACTTATGATTCACAAAGGACTTAGGATACTAAATTTCTAAATACAGCACAACAATGCTTATAAATCCAGAGCTTTCAAAAAAACAAGTATCCAACAAAACAGCTCAAAATGCATTCCGCAACTAATCAGTTAAAAGTACATGCAAAAGCCACATGAAGAGGCATGATTTCCAAACTTGGATAAAAATGGCCCATGCAGACAGAGAAAGGAATGTGAGAAAAACCTGAGCTACTTCAGTAGTGTCATCATCCAAACTCCGAAGGCTAATCTTTAGTCGACTCTTATCTTCAAGTTCCTTTACTTCATAAATGACAGCTGCCAAGGGCCTGTAACAAGCCAAACCACAGCTGTTATATTCAGTCAATTCAAGATGAAACTTGATGTGGGTAGTAGCGCACATAAATATCAATTATGACTAAAAAGATAATGAAGGATTAACATTTTTCTGTTATTTGTTTTACTATAGGAAACCAAAAGGTGAGTAATTCAAACAACAGCAAACATTTCTTACTAATTTTTGTTGTAAAAACAACAACCCTCACATAACTTGAAAAGTGAAAACTGACTTAAATGTTCCAGTCCCCCAACCAAACAGAACTCCATTACCATTGACAAAAATTTGAAGATCTATAAAACTATTCTATATTATCTTTATCTTTTCCCAACAATCTCTAGCAATCAATGCTAAAAGCCTCAAGCTAGATTTGCAAAATTATTTGTATCCTGTATGGAAATGGGTATCACATATAGAAAGGCATGGAAAGCAGATGTACTGAGAATGTGTGTACAGTCTAAACTGCTGAAAGTGGAAATTTTCATATATTTGCCCTTCCTGGAAACTGCCAAAGTTGTGAGCCTGATGTTATGTAATCACAAAAAGTTAACCTTTATGCAGTTGATACCCACGACGCTCACATACTTTGTAGAGGACTAATTGTTCACAAGGTACATGGAGAGCGGACTTTATCATGTTTGGACAGAGGACTAGAAGTTCAGGCAGAATAAATTATGCCCATAGTTTTGCAATCAATGTTCTCATTCACCAGGAACTCACTCGCAGTAGTGGAAGCTAATAAAAAAATTAGACAGTTTAAATGTCTCTCTCAAGTAGCTACTAGGCCAGTCCTCACTACACTTCCTCAGGAATTTTCGAATCATAACGTAAATACATGGAAGGTAGGAAATTCTCAACGATCATTGATGATTCTGCACTCATCAAGAGAAACATCTCCAGTTTTAAGCTTTTTATGGATGGTCTCGTAATACTCTGTTAAGATTAATTCTCACTGCATACTTTTTGAAAATTGGATAATACATGATTTCTTTCTATTATGTTGGAGAGTCGAGAATACTAGCAATAGCCTACATTGAAAACCCTTTTCCAGCCTCTTTATCTAATTAAGTTTTGTCTAAGCCTCCACAGCGGAATGATGCTATATCTACTTGGCCCAAAAGTTGTGGTATATAACCTATTTTCTTTAATTTGAGAATTCTATAACCATCTTGAATATCTCCACCATTTAAGTTTCTCATACCCTCTCTACTGATCATGCCACAAACGTTTCCCTAAATGATCTCAAATATAAGTACACCACAGTAGTTCGAACAGAAACGTATGTTGCCTGTGTCACTGCCCAACTAACTGAGATTAAGAAAATTGATAAACTCCCTCCAAGTGGAACTTGCTGGTGCTAACATGTGGTGTATGCAAACCATAGACAGGAACACCAATGCCACATTATCATAGTGACATCATAAAGAAGAAGCAGCAGCAAGATATGGAGGAGAATCAATCCAATCGGTCAGAAGATGGAAAGAAAGTGGTTCGAAAAGAAAACTGCTTTATATGCAGAAAATCAGAACATTATGCAAAGGAGTGCTGGCACAACAAGTTCAAGAAGAAGAAGAAACATCTAATGCAAAATTGAGTGCTTTGGATCTTGAAGACTATGAGTTGTTTTCGGCATCGACATCTTCACATCTTCTGGTGGTGGCTTCTCGAAGGAAGAAGACTATTGGTTTATTGATTCAAGAGCTTCAAAGCACATGACACCTAGGCGAGACTGGCTATCTAATTTTCAAAAATTAGATGATGGGTCAAATGTGAAGTTGGGAGACAACTACAGATATGATATAAAGGGAGAAATACAACTACTTCAGGGAAGATTGGAAACATAAAGGATGTGCTTTATGTACCAGGAATCAAGAAAAACTTATTCTCAATATCAGCTATTGCAAAGCAACACATGGTGGTGCAGTTTGATGAACAACAGTTTCTCATCAAGAGGAAAAATAATGAAGTAGTAGCTGAGGGCATACTTGCAGGGCAGTTGTACAAAAGTTGGTGGATCATCATGCAAGTGTCGCGGATATTGGATCATTGAGTAAGTTATGGCACGAGAGGTTTGGACATCTGAATTACAAAACTCTACAAGTCTTGAGGAAATTTAACATGGTTACAGGTTTACCTCAAGTCGTATCTGATCACAAGGTTTGTGAAGGCTGTCTTAGGCAAGCATCATATGAAAATTTTGCCTAGTACATTCAGGGCGAAAAATGTTCTAGAACTTGTTCATACAGATTTGTGTGGTCCTATGAGGACTCAATCTTATGGGGGAGCAAGTTACTTTATGGTGTTTGTGGATGATTATTCTAGGAAGACATGGAATTATCTTCTGAAGAATAAGGGTGGGTGAAGCATTCAAATATTTCACATGGTTTAAGACACAGGCGGAGAAAAAAACAGACAGACAAATTAAGATACTTCGCTAAGACAAAGGGAGAGGGAGTATCTTTCTACGGAATTTCAGGTGTTTTGCAAGGATCATAGTTATAAAGAGACAATTTGCAAACACGGACACGCCTCAACAAAATGGAGTTGCGGAAAGAAAGAACCAGTCTATAGTGGAAACTGCGAGGAGTATGCTCAAGAGTAAAAATCCTCCAAATATGTTTTGGGGTGAAGCAGTTAAGACGGCAGTTTATCTTTTGAATCGAAGTCCTATAAAGGTTGTAGAGAATCGAACTCCAAAGGAAGCTTACACGGGTCGGAAGCTAGATGTAAGTCATTTGACAGTGTTTGGAACTATTGCTTATTCTTACATACCTAAGGATTCAAGGGGAAATTGGATTCTAAGGAGACCAAGTGTTTATTTCTTGGTTATGAAAACCAAGAGAAGAGATACAGGTTATATGACTTGGAGGGTAAGAAAATAACCATGAGTAGGGATATAGTCTTTGATGAGAAGGCAACTCATAAAGATACAGAGATATATTTTGATAAGAATCAAGATGGAGGAACCCCTATATTATGTGACGAGTTATTACAAGCACCTGAATCGACACATGTATCGCCTACGCCAACCCAAGAACCTAAAGTGACTTTGGTTGAGATAGGAAAGAGGAAGGAGAGATCAAGTATATGGGATACTTATTCACCTCCTACTTCACCAGGCAGGAAGCATCCTACATCAGAAGCTAGAAGATTGCCTAGATGGTACTATGAAACTTTCAAGGATAGTGTCATTATGGAACAGGGAGAGTCCAGTATGCATGGAACTAGGAGATCGGCTAGATTGAAAAGCAACATGAAGATCAAGATCGATAGGAGGTTTGACTGGAGGATCATCATGAAGATGGGGATGTACATTTTGCATATAAGGCCACAGTATTAGAAACCAAGGATCCATCTACTTTCAGAGAGTCTGAAAAAGAGGATATTTGGAGGAAAGCTATGGATGAGGAGTACAACTCAATCATGAAGAACAGGACTTGGAGACTTGTTCATTTACCTACAGGTAAAAAGGCCATTGGATGCAAGTGGGTCTATAGAAGTTATAACTAAGTACAAATAAGATGGTTCTATAGATAAACATAAGGCAAAATTGGTGGCAAAAGGTTATGCTCAACAGGAAGGGATTGACTATGAGGAAACTTTTGCACCAGTTGCTAAGTCTACTACTATGAGGACTGTTTTATCATTGGCAGCTCAGTTTGGATGGGATATTCAACAAATGGATGTAAAGAGTGCATTCCTGAATGGATTTCTAGAGGAAGAAGTCTACATGGAGCAGCCAGAGGGATACTATAAAGTCCTCAATCCAAGGATCCTATTCTAAGTATGCCAATAACAGTCAACACAAGGGAACCTGATGGTGGACAAACCAACCCAACCAACCTAGATCGAACGGATCTAGCCCCCAAGCTATGGATCAATCACAAAGAGGAGTGTGGCATCACACCAGCAACATCCTGCCACAAGTCATGCTATCAAGCATACACTAGTGAGAGCCCAACAGGTATACTTATACCCTCCAAGGCCCATGCACCACTAGTAGTGCACTGTGACACCTCACTGGACACCTTTGCAGCCTATCTGGGCCACGTCATCCAGTTCCCCAATGACTCACTAATAGACTCATACCAACTCCACCACCATGTGTTTAGGCCTATAACCATTAATTATGACCATGTACACATAAGGGCCCCAATTCCCTTATAGTCACAATTAACTTACGGGTTGTTGGTCTACCGGTTAAGATTCAAAAATCCCAACTCTCCAAATTCCCGAAACCATATCATATCATAAGAGTACATCATGAGAATGAATTACAATCCTTAAAAGACACATGAGTTGTTCACAAAGTCCTTTCCATCTGGAAAGTTCCAAACTTTTACAACTCACACACGGTGCCAATATAAGGATTGTAAACTAAAAACGCCCTTACTTTAGACATGGCACAAATTGTCATTCCAAAGTTAGGGTCCCAATCTAGAATACGTCTAGATTTTTCTCTTAAGTTCTAATCTAGAATAACTTAAGATTTACCAGAACCTCATGACGTGAAATTCTGACTTTTGGCAAACAACTATCCAACTCTCCTGAGTCTTCCGGGATAGCATTCCATCCTTTCCGAACGAGAAAAGATAAGTCCCAAAAAGTTTTTATGTATTCTATGCACACCTATCAGTAAATGAATCCAAAATGACTCATAGACGTTGTGACTTATAAGCAATACATCTCAACAATATCCATAAGTAAGATTATATTGTTGATTTTCCACAACTAACTCAGAAGTAATGCTTCTGAATCGGTTAGCTGTATCTGATTTAGAAAATATTTTAAATGTCTAGGTGTGGTACCAAAACACCACATTTAATCTGATTCTAAATCACTTCTAGGTCAATAAGCAATTCTCAATGAGAAATTACTAACCCAGCGAGAAATTGTCTTAAACACAATTCTCATCAATATGCCTATGTATCAACAACTAGTTTATGCATGCAAATAAACTTAGTTCACAGAATACTTTGTAGATCCACAGGATTAGAAGTTTGTACAAAAGATTTTAATGATCTTACAAAGATTAACTACATAGCATATCTCTACAGATAACTCCTGATCTGTACTTAACACTTTCATAACCGAGAATCCTGTAACTTGGTTATCCTCTAAGAGAGAATATTTCTCAAAGAGTGCTATTTCACATCCAAAATCTCAACCGGAGATTACTCAAAAGAATATATTGCTAGCATGAATTTCCTTCCCTGCATCAACCCATGAATCTCAGTCCAAACTAAGATCAAGTTGACTATATCCAGCAGGAACAGTTTTGAACAAACCTCCCATCTTGCAATAGAATTCAAAGTTCTAACACAAATCAATCGGACTTATTCTCAGCCACTTTCCTACCGCAAGAGAACTTTCTAAATTTTCCCCCTTTAAATCTTCAAACCAAATATCTACTATAATCCATAAAGGATTTCTGTAATATCTAAATATCCTATCGTTTCTGATTCATGAAACAGGTCCATCATCGATATAACAGATTCCCACTGGATTCTCTGACAGATGCTTCTCCTTGATAATTCTCTTCTCTTCCTACTTCTCTCCCTTTTTGACAGGAAATCACACGAGTTTCCAAGGGGTGCAGATCAATCGAGATTTGTCCAGGAGAAGAGTTTAAGAAGAGACCCGAGAAAATCTTTAAAGCCAAAAGAAGTGTTGCATCATTGTAAGCAAATACCAATGATGTCCCAGCACAGTGACTTAACAAAAGATCTTTTTTATTATCAAGCTTGAGAATTAACCCGTAAATCAGAAAAGGATTACTTGAAGATTCAAGTAGAGAAAACAATTTTAGAAAACGGTTTCATTAACCATTTTTGTGACATCGTCCATGGTCAACGGGTAATCAAAATTACCTTCCAAGGAATCACAAAAAAGTCGTTAATTTATGAGTTAAGAAATTCCCCAATATATCTTTTATAAAGAAATAGCTTGTCGGGCTTTCGGTTTTGTAAATTTGAGATATCCAAAAAAGGGGTCATGACCAGTATCTCAAATTTCCGACAAAACACCCATTTTATGACCGATAGTATTTGGCATCACTAAGACTTACGGCCATACTATGGTCAACTGATCCAGTTAGTTTCAGATCTTCATTTTGGAATTGCCTGCGTCCCATACCAGAGGTTCTTCCTCCATGAAGGCCCTCCACTTCCTGATCAAAGTGTCAGAAAAAATAATATAATTATATGAAGTTTTCGGGATTTGTAATTCTTTCGCCCCTTTTCACAATCTTTACGGTCACCGTAAAGCCCACAGTGACAGATTTCGAAATGGGGAATAATGAACCGGCTTTTTCTTGTCCTTAACAAATAGTGTTGGTATGCCCACGGCTTCAAGCACATCAAGAAACAACTTTCTCGTTCCATTTCAATTTCCATCTTAGGCTTCTGGGTCCTTTCTGGCCGTGCATGATTTTAGAAAAAACGACACCTTGGCCAAAAAATCCGAGAATTCACGTTCTTGGTTGCCCATTGCAGTTAATCAAAGCGAATCCAATTCGTCAATTGTGAAAAAGCCTTACGGAATTCCTCCAAGAATTCAGCCCAATCACAACTCTATGGGTTGCGTCCTCCACCATGAGGAGGCCTCACCCAAAGCAAAAATAATAACCGACGAAATTCACTTTTTCTTTATTTTATTCTGGGACGTTGTGTAAGCTAACAAGCTCGCCCAACGGTTTATCCAGTCACGACAACTTCCGGGCTTAACTGACCGAAATTTTTTTCGTTTTTAAGCCCAAGCTGTAAATCCTAATGGCTAATTATCGATTAAATAGATTTTGCATTTAGTTTTTTCTTTTTGTTGCCCAGTTGAAATTCGAAACACACCGTGGTCCAAAATTGTAACCATGCGTTTCCCACTTTGGGGGGCCATCACTGTCGAGTGATGTCGGGCGAATTTATATTTGCCACCCCTAACAAGAATTTCACTCCATTTATTTGAAAACCGAAAAATTATAAAAAATATTACGTTCGGTTGAACTCATTACGGGTACAAATTTCTTAACAGTGCACTGTCCAAAAAAACGTAGTTTTATTAGACCAAAGAGTGCTTGTAACATTTATACCAATGAGCATTTGCAAAATGGATCGTGCAACAAATTTGCAGAAAAACCACTATATGCATCAAAATCTAATTCACACTGATTTTAAGCCATTATGATTTCACAAGTACCTTAACTGCATTTTCAAATTTACAGTCAATAATGACTATTAGAAGCCCTTGATACTTTGTTAACAAAACGAAAAATCCAAAAACCTCAGGTATGACTTCTACAGGCCCATCCCTCCTCCCTACCTACCATGCCCTCCAACTCAAGAAATACTAAAATAAACTTTAAGTTTAACTCAAAGTTTACTTTACAGCCCCCCCCCCCCCCCCCCACCCCAATTCCTAAAAAAAAGAGAAACCCTCTTCTCGGGCCACGATCAGCTGGCCGCGAGCAGGAAGAAGTGAGGGAGAGGCCCGAGAGAGAGAGAGAGAGAGAGAGAGAGAGAGAGAGAGAGAGAGAGAGAGAGAGAGAGAGAGAGAGAGAGAGAGAGAGAGAGAGAGAAAGCGCGAGATGGAGGCTACAGAGAGGCTTGGAGGCACGATTCCTTCTCCCATTCCTCTCCGATTCAGAGCAAGTATCCAGGTGTAAGGAGAGCAACCTGCTAGGCGTTGTCAGACACGGTTCAGGAGGCAGAATAGTTGTTCTTTAGATGGTTTCATAATAGAAACACAACCAAACTCAATGAAATCGTGTAGTTACCAAGCATCTGGTTCGATGGAAGGGATGTACAGACGATGACGATTCTTGGTAACAGGAAGGAAGCTTAAGGATGAACTTTCCCAGTTTTAAGTTCTGAGGACAGAACTTGAATAAGGGGGGAAGAATGTCATGCCCATGACTGGTCTCGGGTAGCGTGTCCATGCTAGGGACCGGTAGACCAACAACCCGAAAGTTAATTGTGACTATAAGGGAATTGGGGCCCTTATGTGTACATGGTCATAATTAATGGTTGTAGGCCTAAACACATGGTGGTGGAGTTGGTATGGGTCTATCAGTGAGTCATTGGGGAACTGGATGACGTGGCCCAGATAGGCTGCAAAGGTGTCCAGTGAGGTGTCACAATGCACTACTAGTGATGCATGGGCCTTGGAGGGTATAAGTATACCTGCTGGGCTCTCACTAGTGTATGCTTGATAGCATGACTGGTGGCAGGATGCTGCTGGTGTGATGCCACACTCCTCTTTGTGATTGATCCATAGCTTGGGGGCTAGATCCGTTCGATCTAGGTTGGTTGGGTTGGTTTGTCCACCATCAGGTTCCCTTGTGTTGACTGTTATTGGCATGCTTAGAATAGGATCCTTGATAATTCTCTCCTCCCCCTTTTTGACAAAAAAGAGAAACCCTCTTCTCGGGCCACGATCAGCTGGCCGCGAGCAGGAAGAAGTGAGGGAGAGGCCCGAGAGAGAGAGAGAGAGACAGAGAAAGCGCGAGATGGAGGCTACAGAGAGGCTTGGAGGCACGATTCCTTCACCCATTCCTCTCCGATTTAGAGCAGGTATCCAAGTGTAAGGAGAGCGCCCTGCTAGGCGTTGTCAGACGCGGTTTAGGAGGCAGAATAGTTGTTCTTTAGATGGTTTCATAATAGAAACACAACCAAACTTAGTTTTCATTGTTTCACTAAGTTTTCTGACCTTTTTCCACAGCTATTATTGCAAATTCTTGAAGCAACCAAGGCGGTTTTACAGTGTTTTGTGTACATTCATGCCTAAGCATCCACCTTTGTAGAAAACTTAGAGCTTAGTCTTGCTTTAGCTTTAACTAGAAGCTATCTACCTTTCCTTATTGCTATTTTCGCATCTAACAGGTGCAAGAAGAATGCAAACACTGTTGCTATGCTTTCTTACAGATTCAACACAAAAAGATTTCTTAAATCAGAAAAACAGGGTATATGCTGCCCAAATTTTTCCAAACTACAGATTTGCAGGCTAACTTTCCCTTCACCACAGGATAGGCTTTCCTATAATTCATACCATCACAAATGGCTTTACTGATTCACATAAGCCTGCAAACACTGTTACTTTGCCAAAAAATCCAGCATAACCTGTGAATCACCAAGAAACCACCATGCAAATCCTGTAAGAAACCACCAACACTCACAACCAGTGATTAGTCTTTTTTGTGCTTCTTTACCTGCTTTTCCATTGATTCAAGCCAAAACTGGCTCAATAAAAAGCAAAAGACAGCCAACAAAACCACCTAAATCACTGTCAAAAGAACAAATAATCATAAAGACCAACATTTCCTCTAATTGATCCCGTTGCTAACGGAAAAGTGTCCCAAATGAAGTAAACGGCAACACAAGTGAATTGAAAACCGGAAATTTACTTCCTGAAAACCAATATGAAGTGTCTAAAAATCGAACCGATTGTATACCTGGTAGTGCACTTCCCACACAACCGATTACACTTCAAATAAGGAAATCCATGGGAAGAATAATCCGCAATTTCACCACTTCGTTGCATACTCCATTGAATTCTCGAAAAAGTGTCAGGATTCCATATCACACAATGGAAAAATCCCCACAATTCGAGATTTCTCTTGAACACAAATCAATGGCTAAACGAGCTTAGAACTGGCTCTGATACCAATATAAAGTCCTCAATCCAAGGATCCTATTCTAAGCATGCCAATAACAGTCAACACAAGGGAACCTGATGGTGGACAAACCAACCCAACCAACCTAGATCGAACGGATCTAGCCCCCAAGCTATGGATCAATCACAAAGAGGAGTGTGGCATCACACCAGCAGCATCCTGCCACCGGTCATGCTATCAAGCATACACTAGTGAGAGCCCAGCAGGTATACTTATACCGTCCAAGGCCCATGCACCACTAGTAGTGCACTGTGACACCTCACTGGACACCTCTGCAGCCTATCTGGGCCACGTCATCCAGTTCCCCAATGACTCACTGATAGACCCATACCAACTCCACCACCATGTGTTTAGGCCTACAACCATTAATTATGACCATGTACACATAAGGGCCCCAATTCCCTTATAGTCACAATTAACTTACGGGTTGTTGGTCTACCGGTCCCTGGCGTGGACACGCTACCCGAGACCAGTCATGGGCATGACAAATACATAGTAGCAGAACATGAAGGCAAGGTTTGCAGGTTGGACAAGGCACTATATGGACTTAAGCAAGCACCCAGGGCATGGTACACGGGTGTGGATGAACTAGCTTCAATTGACTTCCCTTTGTCAACCTTGATAGATTTACATTGGTTCCTGAAATGTCCAGTCTTTTCAAATCTCCAACATTTCATCTCCTTCCTCCCTAGAGTTTTCGATCTTCCTCTACACTTTGAAGACTTTCCTTTGGAATTGTGTTGTTCTCTTTGAGAAGATCGTCCTTTACAAAGAGTCCATCCTTTGAAAAAGGGTCATCAGAATTTCCTCTCATTTCCTCTGATAACAAAGAAGTAACTACTTTATCAAGCTTTGGAGTAGTCGTAGTATTACTGCTTATGACGGAGAGCGGTCCAGTAGACGATGTGGCGCGTCGTGCGCGCCTGCACGACGCGCCTATGGGCCGCGTGTGGGATCCCATCCCCACCGCCTAGCCACCCACCATCATTCCCCTTTGACCCCAAAAGGGCTGGTACCAGGGGACAAGGGTGTTGTGTCTACAATGAGCTTAGATGTGGGTGATGTTTTAGTCTCCATTTACTTATGAGACAAATGCACTCTTTTTGGTGCCTTTTACAAAAGCAGCCCACTGTGTGTAGCTTGCATCTTCCAACATCAGCTGTTTCTGCAAAGCAAAACCTCAATGGCATGGTATCTTGACGCACCCATCTACATGCGCATCAATCCATATTACTATCCGATAGGTCGCCGAGAGCCGTTTTTTGCCACAAAGGTTAATAATAAGATTAATTGGCCCACGTTGATAGGTGTGAATACCGGCAACCCGGCCGATGACATGATCACAAATTGTCGTGTCTTCTACCAACAACACCATGGCAATCCCGATCGTGATGTTCGATATGTTGCGGATAATTGCGGCCAAGGCTATTGGGATCGGGGACTACCATCAATTGCCATCGATATCAATCAGCCCTTGAAGCCGACCAGATCAATGTAGCACGGCTTTATTACAGGGCAGCCCTCACTTCGGCACTCCATGTTGATATGGTTGAGCTGTGGAAAACCCATGGATTTCTGTAGGGCATGTTACGCTACTATGCCCCAAGGCCCTTCCTTTATAAATTTCGCTGGCAGATGATGGCGGGGATGAGCAATACGATTTATCAAACACGCCAACAACAATCCCACCTCCAAGAAGCTCAAAAGATCCAGGACGAAAAAGCTTCGATTGGTGTGGGACCACCAATCCATTAAGGAGGGGGGTAATTGTTACGAGCATGTAACCAGTGCCGAACCCTAGAGAACACAGGAGGTCAGATACCACAGTCAGGGTCGTGTCCGGAGCGTACACGAACAACAGGGCAAGACAATGGAGTAGTGTGCCCCGGCACAGTCCATAGCTATGGCGGGCCTAACACAACCTAGGGACCTTGTCAGCAGGATAGGGCCCCATGTCCCGATGTGCAGTCAGCCACGTCAGAGCCACGTGGCCGACACTTGGCAATACGCATGCTACCAGGCCTCACACTGGGCTAGGAGGGGCTTACTCCATATCAGGGAGTAGGCAAGGTTGGGTGGATCAGTTAGTGTTTGCCCTACTGTGGTGTTGAGATCTCTAACACTGGTAGCAGAGCCATCTCCTTCTTTGGGAGCTTAGTTTTAGTAAGGGAGAAATCCATCAGAGTGTACAAAAACTCTTTAAAATTTTCAGAAATTAATAGAGCAGGGCCAGCACTAGAGAACCAGCTGTCTACTAAGAGAATCTTGGTAGAAACATCTGCTTTTTAGATAGGATTTGAGTCAGACTTCATGAGCAAGTCCAGCGCTGGACAGAGAGAGGTTGATTGCAAATCCATCTCTGTTTTGTGAGTGGAAATTATAGATTTCTGAGCAGATTCAGGGCAGAAATTCTAGTGCAGGTCCAGCGCTCAAGGAGCTGTGAAGAAATCCGATTCAGAAAGGAGTTTTGGGCCTCAAATCAAGAAAATTGGAGCAGTCAGATCCCTGTCTAGATAGCGAGGGTAGCTGGCAATTTAAAATATACAAAAGAAATTAAACACCGTGGCCATGTATATTGTAAGTCCACGTGTGAGTACTTGTTAATAAACTTCTACCATGGCATGTGTGTTATAAGACCATGAGTAGAAGCTTAATAAGTTCTAAACTTCTAAAACTAGGAAACTTAAGTTAGAAAACTTAAGCTTAGAAATAAAAGATTCCAAGTTTAACTTAAGTTCTAAGTTTAGTTTCTAAGTTAGAAGTTGTGAGACTTAGAATAGCAAGTTAGAAGGCTAATCCCATAAGTTAGTGAAAAACTTATGAAAGGCCCTCTTGCTATAAGAAGAGAGGCATTTTCTTTGTAAACAACAGATTGAGATTATGCTAAATTGCAATCTTGTGATTTCATCTCTCTATTTCCTTGTGTTCCCTTTGGAAGGTGAATAGTTTGAGGGAAGGTGCTCGGGCCTCCTCTTGCCTCCTTTTCATAGGAATTTATTTGTGGCATGTTTTTATTGATTTATGCTTAGTTAGCCGCAACTAATGTTATTATCATTTCCCTTTGGGTGTTAGATAAGTTTAGATAACGGGTTTGCTAGTTGGGTAAGCCTTAACAAGCTCTAGTTTAGCTATATAGCTTGTTAGTTGGGAAGCCTTAACAAGCCTAAATAGATTGTTCCTAGTTTCCGAACACCAGTGTCCATGAGTGTGAAATTGAACATAAAAAGGTAATGCACTTTCCTTCTTCAAGCATATTGACACCAATTAGAATTACCTGGCTCATGACAATATCGGGCGCATTTAGAACATTCATTCTTAGAGAATACAACTTCTTTCAAAAATAAATCTTGTTTTTAGGGGCTTTGTTTGATACAAAGAACCTAGCTTATACCATTGTCATGGTTTCTATACAGACATTCATCAGCACTGAGTCAGAAAGACAATCTTATTGAACCCCTCGCCTTCCTATCTAGCTTCATCCAATCTTTATCGATCATAGTAGGGCATCTCTTTTTATATAGTGATCCATGCTCCTTGTCCAATAAATTGTCTTCCATTTTCAGTTTTCAAATTCTCAGCAAACACTGTCTTTTACACATGTTGGTCGGCATCATTTACTTTCTGGTATTGATTCCCAGAGTGACTATCAGTTGGTTACCCAGAAGCAGTTTATGCGTAGCCTGCCAAAGGCTCATGATGCAGCTCTTCTTTCCATTCAGAGTACATTAGTTGCTGCTTCACTTTCACCGACCGTGGGTCCTCTTACTCAGGTTGATGCTGCTCCGGATTTACAAGTTGTTGCTACGTGCCTTGCGCCTATATGCCTCGATTCACAGATATCGTATTCGGTGGTCATTCATGGTTTCATTGATATTGAGGTCGTATACCTTGGTGGTATTTGTACTATTGCTTTTGCGCCTACCTCAGATAGCCCTCTTGGTTTGGTGGTTGGTGTAGTATCTTCTCCATTGGTCTTTATATCTCCATCTCTTGAGTCCGTTATGGCCGATGTTCCTGCTGATTTCTATGGGGTTCTTCACAGGTCCACGTTTGCTGTTTCCCTCGCTATTGGTGATCAAGTTGTATCTTCTTTCGCTTTATTCCATGGATCTCTCCTTGAGGTTTGTGATCTGCCTCATGATATTTCTATGGTTCCTGACATGATTCATGAGCCTTTCGCCCTTACCGTTACACATTTTCCATCCGAGGATAGATGGTCACTATTACTTATCTAGGGTATTTATATGCTGGGATCTTTCTAGATGAGTATACGAGGATCCTTCAGTCTCCTTGTGTTTCTACATATAGGTTTCCTGCAGTCCATGCCGATGCTATGGCTATATGGCATTCCTGGTTATTACATATAGCTTGGTTTTCATTGGACCTGTTGATTGGTGCTAGTTTTTCCATATTACTGATCGCCTATGGTGCCGATATCTCTATGATTATGCATATGGCTCTCTATTTGTTCCTTGGATTGTTGCTCATTGTCAGGCTTGGCATATCCTGATGGCTTGGGTTATTGCCTCCGTTCCAGCTACTATTTGTCCAAGTGATCTTCAGGTTCCCCGTCATTTCGGGTTGCTCCATATCGCTTGGTCTCCGCTAAGTTGCCACTTTGTTCTGGTGTTCCGAGACCATCAGGGTACCTTGAGAGAGTTCCTTCTCCTCTCTTGGATAGATTTTGGGGATGTTGCCGCCATATACTTCAGTGTTGCTCATATGTGCGTTGATACTCATTCCCAGCTACACATGGATATTGCTCCGATGCTTGCTACTGATGTTGTGGATCTTGTTCCTCGTTCCAGTGCATTTCTTCTATTCATCACTTGTGCGCCTGGTGTGTACTTGGGATTACACTTGCGGCCAGTTCCGATGGGTCATCCGATTCTCCATCCATTTTTGGTGTATCCTATGATGGATTGGTATGTCCATATGAGGTCTTTATGGATGAGTTTTTCGGCTACAGTTTTTTAGTTGGGGCCTCTACTATTTCTAGATTTGTTGCTACTGTTCTCATGCATCATGTCTTTTTAAAATGATGCATTGAATTCTTGAACCTTCTGGAGCTTTTGGCATGCTGATCCTCTCGTGATATGGGCCTTGAGGGTACCGTGTGCCATTGCTACTTCTCATTCATGGGCCTTATGGATACCTTGGGCTTTTGACCATGCTGGTGCATATTTCTCCATTTTAGCTATCCTTTGTCAGGATGATCTCTTTATGCTCCATGTTTCCTAGCATATCGCTTGCTTTTCCATGTTGTTACAGCATGCTTGTCATCCTGCTTATGTCCCTACTCTTTGGTGCTAGTCTTCCAATGCTGCTATCTTTTCTTGGGGCACCTTGCACATATGGTTGATGGTTACGTGTATGATGCGGCTATTCACAATGAGTGTCCATCTCTTTTCCAGTTTCCTTATTGGCTTCCCATTGCTGATGCAGTTCTACCTTCTCGGGCTTTTTAAATACCTTGGTATGATGTCCCTATCTTTTGGGTTGCTCCTCTACTAGCTTGGGCATTACGAATACCTTGGCATTCATGGTTGTTGCTTGATCTTCTTCTGGTTCCTTGGCATTCCTGGCTGTTCCATATTGCTTGGTTTCTGATGACGCGGCCGAGATGTTCCCTTCGTTGCCATGATGTTGATCCTCAGTTGTTCACTTTCTTACCAGCTACCATTCACCAAGTTCGCCTTCACCATAGTCGACGTTGCCGACAGATTCAGTTTTTGATCCAGTGGGATGGTCGTCCTGTTGAGGAGGACACATGGGAGCCTATTGATGTATTTTATCATACACCATTATTGGCAGATCAGGCTCGAGCCCTCATGGCTTTAGTTCTTTCCACTACTACAGATATCCCTGTAGATGTTCCCTCTACTTCATGATTCAGCTAGCTATGACTATTCTTTATTGTAGTATTTGCTTAGTACTTGCTTTACACGGTTATGATACTTTTGGGGTATCTGTTGTGACGACTTATGTCCTCTCCATCAATATTTCCATTAGTTCGTGATTTTTCAATATTTAGCATGCTTACATTATTATTTTAGATAGTCATTATGCTTGCTAGCTGGTGGAGGGCTTTGTTTTTCTGCAAGGGAGAGTTATGGACTTGGCTCATTACATTCGCCGCGTCCATTCTTTTATTGTTATTATGCATAAGCAGGCCTAAGGGCCCTTTTTATTCATATACTAGCCTTGGGCCCTATTTGGTTATATTTTTAGGACTTGGTCACATTGATTTGGAGTGGGGGTCCTCCTATTGGGAGGGCACACTATTTTCCCTCCAAATCCTTTTCCCTCCCTTTGTTGAATCCTCCATTTGATTCAGGGAGAGGGTATAAGTAGGGCATCATTGTATTCCTTTATTCAGTTTATGATGATTGCTCCTCTTTAGCCTTCCCTTGCTGGTTTTGCTTCCCTTTGTTCTTCTTCCATTTTTCTACTTTCTTCGAATTTTGCCCTTGCTTTTTTGCTATGAATTCTTGTTCTTTAAAACCATCCATGTTCATGAGATTATGTGGTCTCATTTCCTCCTATGATGAAATAGCATCCATTTCATAAAAAATAGGTCTGTTTTCCCATAAAAATAACATCATGACAAAATTTTGATAGGCTACTGGTAAACCATTAAGCATAATGGACATCAAAATGGAATCAGCGACAGTTTCTCCAACAGCTATAAGTTGTGCTTTAAAATCTTTTACCCATGTAAAATCATCTGTACCTGATACTCCTGTATCCATTTTCAAAGTACGTAGCTTGTAAGTTAAGAACAAAACCCTAAATCGATTTACGTTCTTGTACATGAGAATTTCCCAAAGCTTTCTTGGGTCTAACAACATCTCTGCTATGTGGAATAAGTATATATTTAACTAATAAGATAATGATATGATGAGGTTTTTTTCACCGTTTCATATATTCTCTCAATTCTCTATCAGTTGTGAGAGGAGTTTCGGCATCTGTAACAAATTACAATATCCCAATCATAGAACCCACAGAACCGTGGGTCCTAGGAACCGTGGAAGGAATCGTACCACGGTTCCTTGAACCATGGAAGGAACCGTACCACGGTTCCTTGAACCGTGGTACGGTTCATCTAAATAATTTACATATTTATTTATTTATTTCCCCCCAAAACCCCTCAATGCTCGTTTTTTGTCCCTCATTTCACATTTGTTGTGGTAGAGATTGAGAGAGAGGGCGCTTTGGTTTGCGAGAGAGGTCTGCTTATGAGAGAGAAGAGGGCAGGGTAGAGAGAGACTGTAGCGGGCTCTGTAGAGAGAGAAAAATTAGGGTTTAGTTGTAGGTGTGCTTTTTTTGATCAGCACTCTCACTAGGTTGAAAGGCCATCTCTTTGGTGCTGTCAAGGGTGATGGCAAACGCTTAGGCTCCCTCCCTTGCCCGCACATACCTGCTCAAGAGCGTTGTAGGCTCATTGACATATACGGAGCACGATTGACGCAAGCCGGTATGTCACTAGATCTTAATGTATATGCAGTAGTGTCATCCACCCCACGGGATCTACTAGCTCTTCGTCCACCACCACCACGTCCTCCCCCACCTCCTATTCCTGCTCCTCCCCCGCAGCCATGTCTTTTAACTATGTGAAACAAGATGGTGGTGTTGCGGGACATCTGGGAGCGCAAGTTGGTTCATAGGCCGATTCACGTTGTTGCCCACCTGTTGCACCCCATGTGGCTATCTGAGCAGCAAGCATCAGACATGGAGCTAGGTTTGGATTGATTGAGATACTTGGATGGAGCCACCAAACACTTCATTGACATAGATGCTATTGAGACACAGTACATTGCCTTCAAGAGGCAAGTTGGTGTGTTTGGCCATCACACGGCATTGAATCCCAACAGGCGGGAGAGAGCGGTGACTTGGTGGAACCTCTATGGTTCTGCATGCCCAACTCTACAAAAGCTGGCCTTGCGAGTGCTATCATAGGTATTTCTTTACACACCAAATTCTATGTGATTAAAACTGGGTGTTAAATGGATGAAATCAACTAATGTGCTTTTTCGAATTTTATGATTGTCAATAGGATTGTTCCTCCAATGTATGCGAGCACAACTGGAGCACATTCTCATTGATCCACACGAAAAGGCGTAATCGCCTTTCTATTGCACAGATGACACGGCTTGTTTTTTGCAGCACCAATGCAAGGTTGAGTGACAAACTCCTCTAGAGGTGTTGCCCTCGGATTGTTTACTAGGCGTTGATGATCCCACTTATTCCACCACACCCGTGCCGAGGGCTGATGTTGTTGCTAACATTGCGGCAGAGACAGAGAGAGAGAGATGTTGTGAGTTAGACGGTTATTGATGGCGAGAGTGGGTCATGATCAGGATACAGGTGTTCGCCAGGGGCAGGTAGGGGCATGGGTGCTGATGAGGAGGATGAGGAGGAGGAGGAGGAGGATGATTTGGGTAATCCTGCTCCAAGGTTGGATACCATGGCTGAGGCAAAGCTTGAGACAGACATAGACTATGGCCTGGAGGATGATTGATTACAAAGGATGATGGCAAGGATGTATGAGCCAGATCTACCAGAGCAGGATGTGTATCGCCCTGATCCACTACCAGAGGATATACAGCATGAGAGAGAGAGGGTGGATGCAGCACATGTTGGGGATGCTGACCATATGGCACAGGACGCTTTTGCAGGGGATACAGCAGCAGATGCTTGTGCCACAGTGGGAGGGATGGATGGTGTGCAGGATTCACAGGCCCCTGCAGATGTTCATGCTGATGATGCGAATCGGACCCGCCGTGTTCGCCAGAGGACCATGTCAGACCTTGTTCAGTATGGACAGGGTGAGGATGACATTGATGATCTAGGGTGGCTCTCACCACCTCACTTGTTTTCACCAGCGACCTGTCTGCAAGCTCCAGTAGTCTGATATTCAACTGAGTTCTCCTGCAATTTATCCTGGACCTCAAAATCCATTTGTGTCCTTCCAGTGAACAGAATGATCCAATCCCTTCCAGAGGCCTGACCTATTGTCTTCCAGGGATCAAATCTGTCCTCCACTGATACGCCCCACAGATCTGAATCTGGTTCTCAGTGATCTGGTCTAAAACAAACTTTTTTCGAAAATCTCCAGTGATCTGGCCTGAAGAAACAGCAGCGCTCCAGTTCAGCTGTCCTGTAGAACCAACTTCCACCAGCTGGTTTAGGGTTTAGGGTAATCTATTGTTCAGAGTAATTCGGATTTCAATTTTGGAGACGATTCTCCAGCGATCTGCCCTGCAGATCTATAGCAATCCAATTCCAAGAATTGATCCCTCTTGTAGCGATCCAACACTGTGTGCAATCCTCCTTCAAAAACGCTATGGGCCTAACTCTAACTAAGGTAAAAGCCAAAGCTAAAGCATAAAGCTTAACCTAATTCTAGATCCTATACTTGGTAAATGCCCCAAGTTATTTGCTTAATCAAAAAATTGTCCTAGAATAGTCTTCAAGCACAATACTACATTAGATCTACAGCTAACCTAAATAGTATAGGCGCCTAAAATACCTCACAGGTCAAGGGGTAAAATCAACATCAATTTCTAACATCTACTTCCTCATCAAAAAAATAAGAAAAATCTACATTTAGTCACTTCAGCTTTTGCTCAAGACCTAACTAGAATGCATAGTTGTTGCCACTTGTTGGACAAAATGCACCTAAAGACATAAAGAATTAGTACAAACCAAATGGTCGTAACTTTGACAAAATCTCAAATGAGGACTGCATGTTTGCTACTATGACACAAAAATATATCGATATTATTTCTAGAATAATACTTGGCATAACAATGGGGATATACAGTCTTCCATTCTATGCTTTAGATCCAACCACAAGGTTGTACACCATCAAATTCAAGCTTGCATCAAATGTTACGACAATATTTTTCAGTGTTCCTCTAGTATCTCTTCATCTATATTGCACTGCTGCTACATCCATGTAAAGACATATATGATAATAATTCTGTGTTGATACTGTACTTTGCAGAATATACTATGCTACATTGATCAAGATTGTTCGCATTGGTACTTCTGCAACGTCTACTTGTAGAAAAGATTTATTATAGTTGCCAAAGTAACTTTACTGAAATATGGTGAATGCTCAACAGTTGCAAATGAAGGATAGCAAACAGTACAGAGCTTGTTAACAAAAGAAGCACAAGAAAACGTACAACGCATCTAATTATCAGCATTAAAGAGCAGCTTGAAAAGGAGGAAATGAAATACGTGAAAAACCAAAGAAGTACGAACCTTAAGCCAGCACAAAGACTCTTTTGAGCAAGTTGATTACCAAGCTCACTTCTAAGTGAAGAGATTTTGTCAGCTCGCACACCCTTCCGTAGCCATAAAGCATAAAGACACCAATAGTACCAAGATAATTCTTAGAAAATAAATAAAAATGTTGGAACTTAATAAATAACCTTCTTTCACAACAAAACTTCTAAATTTTCTCAAAAATAGCACACAAACAAACATCTTCAAAGTGAAGACAATCCAGGGGGAAAGTCAGCCCCATGATCAACAACCATGGTAGCATTTGAATGTTAGAAACACATGTTTGAAACTTTTGAAATGTTTCTTTGCCTTGTTTTGGTCTATTTATTAGGGTTTTGACCCGTGGAAATGTCAATTTAAGTGTTTGTGATTTAAAATATCCGAAAAGCAGATGCGTGAGCATCTAAAAGCAGCAATATCACTGAAAATAATAAAAGCAAGAGGAAAAGGCTAATGGAGAGACTCATGGGCAAACATAGCACCCGAAGGGATTCTTTCTTTCGAGTTTTGGGCCCCTTTGAGTCCATGACCCCACTTTAGGGCTCCAAAAAATCTGAAGTAAAAAATGACAGTCCAGAATCAAATGATTTGAATGCCATCTCTCTGAAGATATTTAATTGGAGCTTCATTATCTTTCAATCAAGTGAAGACATAAAAATTTCCAAATGAATCAGGTTTGTTGATTCCAACTGGAAAGAATTACAGACTCTAAAAATTTTTCCCACAACGGCTGCTCAGTTTGCAGTCATTCACAAACTCTGCAAATGTACAAAAGGCAAGCTGTGATACATTTACACAAGTTTCAAACTTGTTGAAGTGATTCGTTACTTTGCCTGTATACATTTTCACAAGATAGTCAAATGGTGTATACAGGCTTGTTCTCAGGTAAACTACATACTAAATATCCAGGCAACACCATAATCAATCATTTTTTATTCAAAAGTTCAAATCAAATTTAAGTGAATGTACTGTAACTTAGATACCAACTATTTGGCTGTGGCACTTTGAGTCTTTGATGTCAGGCAATAGTGATAAGTATTAACAATCATGGACTTA
Organism: Diphasiastrum complanatum; assembly: GCA_029204225.1. NCBI lineage: Eukaryota > Viridiplantae > Streptophyta > Lycopodiopsida > Lycopodiales > Lycopodiaceae > Diphasiastrum > Diphasiastrum complanatum. The sequence continues at coordinate 21,493,847 of CM055113.1, forward strand.
TATCATGTATGCTCATTGGCTATTTGAAAATTTGAACTTGTGTAGATGTACCCACAATCGTAAACCACCTATTTATATGAGGTACATTTACACGAGTTTCAAACCTGTTGGTTCAACCAGTTAGTGTGCCCATCTCCATTAATGCAGGATGATCAGTTTGTGGAGCCTTGGTGTCAACGTAACAGTAGCAGTACTGGGCAAATAGTTAATACTATTCCAACGTTGAAACCTCATATAAATTTACCCCAAACCAACTATTTTCCCTTAATGGTTTCCCAAATAGGCCAAATTTTTCCAGTTTAGCAGAGACCAATTCTGTAATATCAAATTGTGATTCAACTGTTAAAAGTCAGCCGATTTTGAAATGTGACAGAACGTGAAGTGAACAGCACAAAAAAAAAATTCCCGACTCCGGTTTCAGGCAATGCTCTATCCACCTGGCCTCCTTCCGTCTAACTTGGTTGCTAGTTGGTAGAGATTGCAAACACATCCTAACAAACATTTGTGGATCGGTCCTTGATGCTAGAGATGCGCAGACAGGTTAATCTACCTTTGAGAATAAAAACAGCAGACAGTTTACATTATTGTCTGGTGTACAAACTTGTAATGCTTCTAGAAAACAATATAGTCCATAACAAGTATCATTTACCTACCAAACATCGACCAAACTTCCCACAGCCAAGTTGCACCTCAAATGACTTCTCAAGAGCATCATCGATCAATTTCTGCTTACTCAACAAGCTTGACTTTCCTTTTTGTATCAGCTTTGCAGGATCTAACGCCAATAACTGGAATGAAAAAAAGCTATAAGACAAATATCCAAGTGATACAACTTGTCCCTGCTTACACTACCTTGATAAGTAACATATTTATCTAGAATTCTGCTAGAGTACAAAGAGCTCTGGCACTAAGAAGGTTCATGAATTCATGGCTGTTACCACTTTCCAAACGAGTTCCCACGAAATAAACTTACAACTATTCTGAAAGCTTTATGTGAAGTGCAACTTTGAACGATCTTTGCCAAATATCAGAAGTTTTCCTTGATAATCACACAAATACCTTCAGTTTTCCACAAAATACTCGTACATAATCAAAAATCTTTTATGTAAATTGTGCTGGTGCTCAGATTTTCTGTAGTTAGGATAAGTCAAACTGGCTACAGCTCAACTTTTTGGCAAAGAATGTTAACCTGATCGAAAATTGCACTATTCACAAGTGCATTAAATTCAACATTTATATCATTAAAGCCACTGCTGAAAGCTTTGCTGTTAGGAAGATTCCATCTCCAAAGATCGGCATCTTCCACATACTTGAAAAGAGTCTCCACACGACACAGATCTGCTTGCTGTACCAACTCCGGGAGTGATGACGCCACATTCTCCTGGGAAGAGGCATCTGAACTTGCTCTCATTGAACTTGATGAAGAACAACATGGTTTCCCTTTTTCAGCACTTTGAGTTTGATATGAAGAATTTTCTGCAGATTGCAATTTTTTCCTGAAGTACTCGTATGCAATTGTTGCTCCACTTTTATTAAGATCAATATAAGCATGCAGATTGGAAGGCCTCTCTTCTTTTGGTGGAAGCCTCTCTAAGGCAGTCTTGTGATGATCTAAAATGACAACCCTGCACTGCACCAATCATAACAGGCACCACAAAAATTAACACAAACTTTAATTTCTGTATGCATCTGCCCAAGCAACGTAGTAGAACTGCAGCCTGGTATTACAGAAGGGTAGTTAGTAAGATCTGCAAAAGCAAAAAACCTACCAGCCCACAGAAATATACAACCTCCATCGTACTAATACAGAGCGTTGATCTACTGAGACTACCAATAAAGTCAAAAATCTAAATGCCTAGCTTTTTGTGAACTTGGTACACCAAGCTACATAAGTGAATAGAGCATGATGACATCCTAGTTGCCAAGGAACATTCGCAGACTTCAAATGTTTGACTTCACAAATGTGTGTGCAAGATTGAAAAAAAGTCAAAAAAATTGGCAAATGTTTCCATTCAATACTTGTACTCTCCATTAAGTTTGAAAGTTTTATAGCAGCTTTAGGACAGATGAGCTTCAAGATTTTACAGTCCAAAATTCATTGGGAAAATAATTTTCAGCAAAAATTCACACAACTTCGTAACAAGTACAAATAACAAGTCTGCAAGCCTGGAATCGAATGCAAGCGCATTTACTGGTAACTACACACGACAAGGAAAGACCCCTAACGCTGCAAAGCTTTCTTTCTCCAATCATTATCAGCTTAATGTTTTTGAACGTGGTCAACACAATAAAAAATTGAAGATAATTTCATAGCTCGGACTTAGTTTTGAGAATTTAAATGCTCAACCTTAGAGCTTAAATTTTACAATTCAGTGTATTGATGTCATGTCTAGGATAGTACCCAACATATCAAACGAGATGTAGTGCAATCTTTGACCTTATAAAGTTCACTGACAAAGTCTCAGACCATCAACTTCATGCATAGCATGAATGAAATGCTTTGACAAACCCTACTCACTTTACCAAGGCCCAAGAGTAGGCATAGATTACATGCACAAAAATATGTCCACATTAGCTTGAATACAAAAAGATGTTCCAGAGGCATAGCATTCCGGAACAAGCAATCCGGAACGCAACGTTCTGGAAAAGAAAAAAGGCCTAAATTTTTTTATTTACAATTTTACAACCAATGGAACACCCTATTAGGAGACACGCAAACTAGAATATCTACTTTAATTTTGTAGCACATCTATGTCAAGTTAGTGACTCGTTGTCATGCCTTCTCAGTGATATCTAGGCCAAACCTTGCATGTTAAAAGTCTAGAGTGTTCAGGAAGGACTGCTACCAAGAGAGGAAATCAAACTTCATGATTATAAAGGTTTCTGACTTTGGAATTTGGAGTAAGCTTGCTTCAGTTACCAGTAATTGCTTGTTTCATGTGTTAAAGAATAGTGCAACAAGGTACAACTCAGTAGAAGAATTCCATAGATGCATTGTGTTCTGGAATGCAAGTTCCGATTACATTCCTGAACGCCCATTTTTTAACGTTCCGGAATTTTCAAAACGTTCTGTTCTGGAACCCCTTTTTTTTCAAGTTCCTGTAAACTTTTTTCAGTGTCTTTACCAAAAAAAACCCTAAAAAGTTCAAAAAACAATGACAGATATTATGTATTAGGAATACTGAATAAATTATACACACATTCTTCTTGTTCTCTTGGTTCATTCATATTGTTTTGTAATTTCCTATTTTTTGGCTTTTGTGTGCAATCATGGTATTTTCTTCCTACACTTCTACTTCCAAGCTACAATATAATATACATATATACACACGCACACACACATATATATATGTACTAGTTGGTTAGCCCGTCGTTGACGGGCGGCTGACAATTTGGGTGGCAACTTGTGGTCAAGACGTGTGGATGATGCTCAGAGCAGGGGATTAATGATCTACTTAGCCATCCTCCCCCTCCCGGTGGTCTGTGACACAGCATTCTTTTCATTTTCAATTTTTTTTGCAAGATGACGCATTGCGCGTGCCCCTCCATGTTGCCGAGAGAGTGGAAAATGTAAAGGGGGGTTGTGCCTTGGCCCACCTCCCTCCCCCAGAAAAAATGGGGGGAGACCGGGGTGGGGGAATGTAGCTGTCTCCCCCACCCTAAAAAATGTATGGGGAGGCTAAATCCTCCCCTTCCTCCCCCCACTCCCATCCACAAACAACACCCCCCCCCCCCCCCCAAAAAAAAACAAAAAACTTTTTTGTGGGGCTCGGGGATGGGGCCTCTTTATTTTTTCGAGGGGAGGGGAAGGGGTGCAAAAAAAATAAAGAGCCCCCTTAAGAAAACAACTCTCCCCCACAAATCAGAGATCGAATGTGGCCGGAGGTCACCTCATTGTGGCCTGCCACATGGCAAACCATGCAAGCTTGGGGTTTGCCATGTGGCAAGCCACATAGGCCTACCATAGGCTTGTGTAGCAGGCCACATATGCATGTCATAGGCCTGCTATCTGCCAAGCTGTCACACGGCAAGCCACGTAGGTCGGTCAAACACATGGCAAATTATTCAGACTTGGGGTTTCCATGTGGCAAACCATGTAGGCATATCATAGGCTTGCGTGACGAACCAACCAGGCTCTACCACGTAGGCTTGAGTGGACCTAGAGAGAGAGAGAGAGAGAGAGAGATGGGGCTCGAAAGTTGCCACATGGCAAGCCACATAGGCTTGCCACGTGTGAAACCTTGACAAGTGGAATGCCACGCAGGACTACCATAGGGCTCCTGTAGCAGGCCACATAGGCATGTCATAGGTCTGTTATCTACCAAGCCTGTCGCAGACTGCCACGTGGCAAGCCATGTAGGCCTACCCCATGGCAAGTCATGCAAGCTTGGGGTTTGCCATGTGGCAAACCACGTAGTTCTAACATAGGCTTGTGTGGCAAGCCAACCAGCTCTACCACGTAGGCCTGAGTGGACATAGAGAGAGAGAGAGAGAATTGGGGCTCCAAAGTTGCCACATGGCAAGCCACGTAGGCTTGCCACATGGAAAACCATGTGGGACTGGCCATGTGGCAAGCCACGTAGGCCTGCCACATGGCAAATCATGCAAGCTTGGGTTTTGCCACATGATAAGCCATGTAGGCCTATCATAGGTTTGTGCGGCAAGCCAACCGATTCGTGCCATGTAGGCCTGAGTGGACCCAGAGAGAGAGAGAGAGAGAGGTGGCTTCGAAAGTTGACACGAGGCAAGCCATGTAGGCCTACCATAGGCTTGCATGGCAGACCACATAGGCATGGCATAGGCCTCATGTCTGCCATGCAAGCATGTTGCAGGTTGCCACATAGGCTTGCCATAGGCTTGTGTGGCAAGCCAACCAGGCTCTGCCACATAGGCTTGCGTGGACCTAGTTCTTTTGGCAACATTGTCATCATAATCATTTTGCAACTTCAACATTTCCCTTTTGCTAACATTTTGACAAAATCTTTTGTGGATCATCAAGGATTATTTTATAAAATATTACAAATAGCTACTTGAACCATAAGTCCACAATCTATTGATGTGATTTGGACCCTATGGATATTTAGGATTCTTAACATCTATTAGAACATTATTGATTGAAGTGCATTCATTGGACCCAAAAACAAGGTGCACGGCCACAAAAGCGGAAGGGGGCAAATTTTTTTACAGTGGGCTATTGGAGTCGAATCTTCGCGTGTGAATAGTCGCTCAGCGATACGGAGGTGGTGCACACAGTGCCAGGGGGATCTGAGCTTCGTGGCGATCGAAACCATCGATTTCGGATTTTTGGTAAGTGTAGGCATGAGTTTTTGCAAGTGTTGACATTGAGCTATAGGCAACCAAATCGAGCGAAGTTTGGCTCTAGATCACCTTTCATCATGCCCACGGTAATTCCTACGGTGTCAATTTCAGCTGTTACAGTGAGTATAGCAAGATTTGAACGCCACACTCCAAATGCATGTGTATTTTTGCCATTTTCACAAAATGACTTGTAGGCATTCTCGATTGAGGTGATGTTTGAGTCTAGAATGCATTTCCACATGCCTGCAAAGACTCCTGTGACGTTCACTTTGCCCGTCTCCGTCCGTATCACAAATTTCAATTTCCATGCACTAATTCCATGTATTTTAGGGTTTAGGGTTGGCGCATCGTGCAAGCATCTGCCTTTTAGGCCTACACTACACTCCTTTACGTCTGCACGGACTCCCACGCGAACGGCATTCGCCCGTTATCGCTCGTACTGAAATAATTCAATCCAACGCCCTAATCCCATGTGTTTTTGGCACTTGCTCTGATAATATGCATTGGATTGTGATGTATGCTCTGATGTTTTGAGCTCTATTTTAGTCTGGTAATGTTGTTCAATGCAGTGTATTTTTCTTCTATTGAACGTTTGCTTGCTTATTTCTATTTGCAGGTTTGATCTCGTGTTGACACGATGCCGATGCGAGGCCAAGGCCTTTGGACCGAGGTTGATCTTACAGAGGGGGATGTGGCTAGACACACCATGGCACAGGAGTCCGCAAATGGAGATGCTTGCATTGTGGTGGGATCTTCACAGGATCGTTCACCAGGGTTAGGGCTCACTTACTGCGGGTCCAGATGGGCAGGTATTGGGCATATCTGATTGCCCCAGGATTTCTGATGAGCAGGTGCAGAGGTTGATGGACATGTACGGGGCCGACAGCAGGGCCTGGTTCAGAGCCACGAGCATCAGATGAGCACGTTGGATCAATGGCAGCGGGGGTCCTTCTCGTCCCTCTTCTTTGGCAGCAGATGCACCGCATGCTTCGACAGGTCCTGCCAGAGAGAGTGACACCCCTCCAGGACGATCAGACACACCCACAGATCAGCCATCCATTGGGCACGCTAGACCATGAGTGCCATATGTACAGCAGAGAGGGCGTAGGCCTAGACAGCAGAACCTTGATCGATGCGGGTGTTAGAGAGAGCAGCAGGCCTAGTGCACTCGACTTTTTTGGCCAGTTCTTTTACGAGTGCGGCATTCCTTTTGTTGTTGCTGACACTTGGGTGTTCAGGGAGCTCTGCACGCAGATTGCAGCAGTGGATGCTACATGGAGGCCTCCCAGGCGAGAGGCACTGCGAGGCAGGATGCTTCGTCAGGAGGAGGAGACCATCACGCGGGAGCTGAGTTTCATTCGCTGAGCTTGGCAAACGTAAGTACTTTGTCTCCATAAACTTTCTGCATGTGTTTCATTTTGCTGGTAGCGCAATTTTTGCATGTGGCTAATGGGAGCTTTGTGGCAGGTATGGATGCACGATATTGAGTGATGCATTGACCGACATTCGTCGACGATACGTCATCAATATCTTGGTTTCTTGCCCGCTTGGCACGGTATTCCTATGTGGCGTCGATGCCACTCGAGGTGGTGGAGCCATCACAGCCGACTTCATATGGGAGGCTGTTAGAGATGTTATTGCAGACATCGGGGTGGAGCACATGGATCAGGTTGTCACGGACAACGGCACAAACTGCAAGCAAATGGGAGAGATTATGACGAGGGAGCACCCCAGCATTGTGTGGACACCCTGTGTCGTACACTGCACAAACTTGCTCATCCATGACTTATGTGCACTTCCATGGATCATAGAGGTATAATTTTTTCCATTTGCTATGCTATCTTCCTTGACACTTGCTCCATGCTGCTAACCACATCTCAAGTATTGTCTAAACTTTTTACTGAATGTCTGTGTTGCAGATCACTTCTACGGCCATGCGCCTGGTCACTTTCGTCACTAGGAACTTCTTGGTGCTAGAGCGATTGATAGTAGTGAAGGACGCATTGCGGCGGATGGTTTCTAGCAAGGCCTTCAGGGACTTTAGAGGCATCAACGCACATGGGACGTTTTTCCAGTTTGACGATGAGTTCTGGACACATGCTGAGGAGATTGTCGGGTTCCTTCGACCCATTTTCTTTTTGCTGTGCCTGGTAGACGGTGAGGGGTGCACTCTCGGTCTCATTTACGAGTTCATGGACCGTATCAACGAGGCGATTCAGACGTCGGCCTTGGACGAGGATAGATATGACTTTTCAGTGTCTAGTTTGTTGTTTCTCACTCAAGTTTGTTGCATTTCTTTTATGCTACGGTGCAGAGTATTGTAATTTGTCTGTTGCAGGAGGGACGAGATCTTGCAGATATGGGAGGCCAAATGGGACTACTTCCACCGACCCATCCACGTCGTAGCGCCCACATGTTGCACCCCTTGTGGCACTCTACCCGGGATTTGGACGATTCGGAGCTGCACCGTGGATGGGTGGAGTACAGGGAGCATCTATGGCCCGGATCAGGTATGTGTGAGAAATCGCTTGGTAGTCTAAATACTACAGTAGTGTACTCACTGCTAGTGTGTGAATTCGAGGGGACTTACACGTGCCATGTTTCTTCTGCCAACAGGTCTGATGCTCAAGAACATGGCACACCAGCTGATCACATTTGAGCGCTTCCAATTTCCTTTTGATAGAGAGCAGTGTCGACTGAGGGAGGATCACCGTTACGTGGTGGAGCACCCATAGGCGCAGCACAGGTGACTTGCGACGATTGCCCGAGAGTCCTTGCACAGGACTGTTCAGCATCTGCTTGTGAGCGGAATTGGAGCACCTGGGCCTTGTATCAAACGCAGAAGAGGAACAGGCTATCCATCGAGCACTGTAGGCGGTTGGTGTTTGTGAACACCAACAGCCGTATGCTGAGGCACACACGCGGAGAAGGCTAGATGATCGAGCTAAGTCACATTATTACCCCCTGTTTCTTGCTATGCTTTGACGAATTGAATTGCTTTCGAAATATGCAATAAATTGCAAAATACCTGCCTGACAACAATGTATTGTTCGGGTTGCAGGTGAACCCTGACTCTTGCTTGGTGGACTCGGCAGCTACTGCTCCTCGAGCAACACCCACGCAGGAGGAGATGGATGATGAGATCTATAGACAGGCACAGGCTGACGCACGGGCTTTACGAGAGAAGGTGCGGGAGAGGGCTGAGGAGGGAGATGACGAGGGCTCGGAGGGTGGAGAGGAGCTTAGGGCTGATAATGAGGAGGAGGAGTGGGTTGAGGGGGATACGAAGGAGGAGGGGCGGAGGCACAAGGGGATGACCTGGCTGAGGACCCTGATGCGGAGACAGAGGAGGAGCCAGCCATTCCTGCACGTAGGCGTAGAGGGAGACCTAGAGGTTTTGGGAAGGGGGGGGCTGAGTTCACTTTTTGTAGACAAGAGTGGAGCATCACAGGCAGCCGTCGGCCAGGCATCATCATAGTGGGTAGGGCCATCCCAAGGCATAGGATCACAGCCACCTGACACACAGACATGCAGGCCTAGACACGGGGGTGGGGGCAGCTAGAGGGGGGCCAGAGGAGGGGAGAGAGGTAGGGGGAGGATCCGAGCTAGAGAGCACGCAGCAGAGCCAGGGCCACACCACGGCGTATGGTTCGCTCTGATTCTGATTCATCTGCAAACCCTCGGGATCAGCAGACAGGCACAGACTCAGATGATTTTGACTACCACGACTCCGACGAGTCTTAGTTGTATAGTTTTCATTATTTTCATGGAACATCATTGTACCCCATTTTGGTGCCATGTGGCCCGATATTCATATTTATGATGATCCTATTCACAACAGTGTCATGATTCAGTACTGTTCTTTATGGTTTTAGTTAACTTCGGTTTTATGGTCTATGGTTGGGGAGAGAGAGAGAGAGAGAGAGAGAGAGAGAGAGAGAGAGAGAGAGAGAGAGAGAGAGAGAGAGAGAGAGAGATCTTTATTAATGTCCTTGAAATATCCTAAGGTATATAAGACTAATAAAAGGTACATGTCAAGTACGCACAATAGGAGCGTAAAAGCTCAAACATCTACAGAAATAATAACTGCGAAAAAAGCCAGAAGATGGCTAGCAGTCACAATACATCATCATGATAAAGTAGATGAAACTGTCACTGGACGGCGGGCTGCAAATCTCTGTCTTTGAGTGAACTGTCGGTGTCGTCTCTGCTGCTGTGGAGCTGTGGGCTGTGGCCTATGGGCTGGTCGTCTCTCTACGCTTCTACACTGTCTCTGACGTCTATGTATGGAAGCATCTGGAAACTCAACCTCTCCATCAGAATCACTACTCTCCTGTCTTTGTCTCCGACGAGATAAGCACTCCCTGATGCTCAGCTATAACAAGGGGGGGGGGGGGGGGTGGGGGGGGGGTCCGTGTCTAGTCTCACCATCCTCAAATCTGACATCTCCCGAATCATCAGTGCAACACATCTGGGATCCTCATATGATATCAAGGTAGAGAGTGTGGCTGGGTGATCTCGAAACAAGCAGTAATATCTCCCACGGAAATGGAACTCATCCTATACCTCATGTGTATCACACATACCACAGATCCGAGCCTCTCGCGGTGTGCTACTATATCTGCCAATCTCAATGGCTAGCTGGTGTGAGGAAACCCGAAACTGACCCATCGCAATCTGCAGTCTATGTGAGATACTCTCCATCAAATATCCAGGTACTATAGGACACCCAGCTGGATCCCGAGATAGAAAATGTGTATGATAAAACTCAGTCTTTCTCCTCAGTGGACCTCGCCATGTGCTCTGAAGATACGCTCTGTACAGATGGCCGCGAATATACTGATGAGTGCCAGCAGGTAAGTCAGTAATCTGAATAGCCAATGTAGAAAAGAGACGGCGAGCCCGAAAATACCATGAGGAGTGTCCCTCAAAATGTAAGTGTCGGGATGATGACAAAGCTGATGATTTGCAAGACCCAGCTATGGAGTATCTTAACTCAAATGCTAGATCAACTATGAAAGCTTGAGAAACTTGGCTACGGAAAATATCACACACAAGGAGAATTGCATAAGCACCTCACAAACTCAAAAGTCTCAAGAAGAAATGAATTGCTAGAGAGAGAGAGGAGGGCGTGGGTCCTCCAAATCCCTTGTGAGGCAAGCACCTCCTTTACATGCATGGAAAGTCTAGGTGTCAACCATAGGAGTGAGCTACTTGGCCAAGTGGGCCACTTGCACTAATTTACTTAACTTACAAAAAGGGGGTCTCATGCATTTAATTAAAACATGCCCCATGAGTTATGTACAACTTAACTAATGCTTAGCCAAAGGGGGAAAATAGGCATTACTCTTCAACACCCCCCCCTTAATGGCAATTTTATTCAAACTGACACCCAACAAAGTTCTGAACTTTTCAAACTTATCTTTACTAAGTGGTTTAGTAAAAATATCAGCTATCTGGTCGTTGGTGTCACAATAAACTAGCTCGATCTCCCCACTATGCACTTTCTCTCGTATAAAATGCTGGTCCACCTCTATGTGTTTCGTCCGTGCATGATAGACTGGATTCCTCGCAAGCTGAATGCAACTTTGGTTATCACAATGTAACAATGTAGGTCTTACTTGAGCAATCCGCATGTCCTCAAGTAGACGACGTAACCAAATGGCTTCACAGGCGGACCTCGTAGTTGCCCTGTACTCAGCTTCGGTAGATGATAGAGCAATAGTAGGCTGCTTCTTACTGCACCATGATATAGCCCCTGAACCTAGGCTGAAACAATAGCCTGTCGTCGATCTCCGATCGTCTCTATCACCTGCCCAATCAGAATCTAAATAACCCTCCAGCTGAAGGTCCCCGTAATCTGTGTATCCAATCCCATAAGTCATTGTCCCTCTCACGTATCGTAGGATCCGCTTGGCTGCCTTCCAATGTGCTTCGGTAGGCTTACTCATGAATTGACTTGCAATCCCAACAGCATAAGCAATATCTGGCTTGGTGGTAGTAAGGTAAATCAGGCTGCCCACTAACTGACGATAGAGCGTCTCATCTGCAAATGCTGGACCATCACCTTTTGATGGCTTGTTGCTTGCATCCATGGGTGTGCTGATTGGTTTGCTTTCTTGCATGTTAAACCTCTTCAATAATTTCTGTGCATACTTTGCCTGTGAGGTAAAAAGACAACGCTTCCCTTTCCAAACTTCAACTCCTAGGCAATAGTGTAGCAAACCCAAATCTTTCATCTCAAACTCACTAGAAAGATTCTTCTTAACACAAGCAATAAGCTTCTTATTGCTTCCCGTGATGAGTAGATCATCCACATAGAGCACAACAACCACAAAGTCTTCTCCTTCCCTGAAGACATAAAGATTGCAATCAAACTTACTCTTCTCAAACCCTTGCCTCGCAAAGTACTCATCAATTCGGCTATACCAAGCCCTTGGCGCCTGTTTGAGCCCATACAAGGCTTTCCTAAGCCTGCAAACCAGATTCTCCTTGCCTGTTATTTCAAATCCCTGCGGTTGTTCCATGTAAACCTCCTCCTGTAGGTGCCCATTAAGAAAGGCACTTTTGACATCCATTTGATGGACATCCCAATCAAAATATGAGGCTATAGCCAAAATGGTCCTGATAGATGTCATCTTAGCAACAGGTGCGAATGTCTCATCATAGTCTAGCCCCTCTTGCTGAGCATAGCCTTTCGCCACCAACCTTGCCTTGTACTTGTCCACTGTTCCATTGGCATGAAACTTGGTCTTATAGACCCACTTGCAACCTATTGGTTGCTTCCCTTCTGGCAATGTAGTGAGCTCCCATGTGTCATTCTTAGCAATGGAGTCGTACTCCTCCTGCATGCCATGTTGCCATACCTGTTCTCTCATGGCTTCGTGAAAGAACTGTGGCTCATCTGCATTCAGAATAGTGGACATAAGAGCAAAGTTAGTCTCTTGTCTCTCATGAGACCTAAGAGATCTTCTGACACCCTGTTCACTGCTCTCTCCTTCTTCCATCATTTGACCTACTTTGATTGTTTCCCAATACCACCTAGGTAGCTTCTTCCTAGCAGCAGGTGATGTGGATGGTGACCATGTATCCCATGGTACTGTCTTAGTCTTCCGTTTGTCCCCAACTTCGGCTTCTGGTACTTGGCCAAAAAGAGGTCTCGAACTAGTAGGTTCGATTTCCTGTTGTTGCTCCTACACTTGAGGCTCACAGGACTCTTGACTAGGATCCTCATCCGTGGAATCAATCAAGGGTATGAACTCAGTAGTTCCTTCCTTCTCCTGCTCCTGTATCTTGGGTGAATGCTCTTCATCAAAGATGACATCTCGACTTAGGATCTTCTTCCTGTTTTCGAGATCATATAGCACATAAGCTTTCTCACCTTCACTATACCCAAGAAAGACACACTTCATGGATTTTGCATCAAGTTTCTTCCGCAAGTCCTTTGGTATATGTGCATATGCAGTACACCCAAATACTCGAAGGCTGCCCACTTTGGGCTTGTTGCCACTATATGCTTCTTCTGGCGTGATTCCTTCAACTGCTTTGGTTGGACTTCTATTCGATAGAAAAACAGCAGTTGCTACCGCTTCCACCCAAAAAGAACTTGGCAAGCCCTTTGCCTTTAGCATGCTCCTCGCACACTCAACTATAGACCTGTTTTTCCGCTCAGCCACGCCGTTATGCTACGATGTATGTGGAGCAGTAAACTGTCTCTTTATCCCAGCTTTGCAAAGATCTTTGAACTCATCAGAAATATACTCACCACCCTTATCTGACCTGAGAGTCTTTAACCTCTTCCCTGTGTGGTTTTCCACCATAGCTTTCCACTGTTTGAAGTATTTGAACGCTTCAGATTTCAGCTTCAGAAAATAGACCCATACCTTCCGTGAGAAATCATCTACGAAGGTCATGAGATAGTATGCCCCCCCTGTTGATTTGACCTGCATGGGACCGCATAAATCTGGCACAAGCTCAAGAATGCCCTTGGCCCTGGTAGCTTTCTCCTTTGGAAACTTTTTCCTCTGTTGCTTCCCTAGTGCACAAGCCTCACATGTATCTGAAGAAGACTTAATGCTAGGAAGATCTACTACCATTCTGTGCCTGTTCAAAACTTGCAAACTTTTATAATTCAAATGACCATATCTCTCGTGCCAAAGCTTGTCCCGATTAGTATCCCTTGCAGACAAGGCCTCTTGGCTAGGAATGATTGTGAAAAGCTTGTAAAGACCTCCTCCTTGCATTCCCTTGGCTACCACCTTGAAGTTCTGATCTTTGTCTTTTACCAAACATGTAGAATCATTAAACTCTACCACCATGTTCTGTTTGGTAATGGCACCAACAGATAGCAAGTTCTTAGCCAACCCTGGTACATGCAACACACTTTTAATTTCCTTCACCTCACCTGATGACAGCTGTATTGCAACTGTGCCTTTGCCCCTCACCATACGTGTAGAATTATCTCCAAGGCAAACATGTTGACCATCTTCTATCTCCTCATAGGTGCTGAACCAATCTCTATGAGGTGTCATGTGCTTTGAGGCTCCAGAATCAATGTACCATCCACCAAATGTGGATTCAGATGATAGGGCTGCGGTGAATAGCTCAAGCACACCAGATTGCTCCTCCTCTGCAACTTTGTCAACAAAGTGACCCTGCTGGTTCTTTCCCTTCTTCTGATCACTTTTGCTTCTTCCTGCATTCCAAGGCAAAATGCCCATACTTACCACTATAGTTGCAGTTGCCCTTCCTCTTGGGTGTAGATGAGGAATTGGTGCTTGACTCCTCTCCAACCTGTAACTTGGACACCTGCTGCTCCAAGCTTTGCTTTGAGTTCTTCTTTTTGCCTTTGCCTTTCTTCTGAAAGTTTTGCTTCTTCTTAGAAGCAAATGCAAGCTCTGGATTATCTTCCCTTTCAGAAAGATTCTTCCTTCTCATCTCCTCCTGTAAAAGAAGACCACATAACTCCCCAAAGGTTGGGAGTTTCTCCCTAGCAAAAAGGGACATCACATAGTCTTGATAGTTGAATGACAAGTTGTTCAAGACTATGGGGACAATACTCCTGTCACTTACTTTCTCTCCAACTGAAGCAAGCTGATCCATTAGGTCCTTGACCTTTGTAATATGATCACCAATTGTTGCACCTGCTTCCATCTTGAGAGTATGTAACCTGCTTTGCAAATACACCAGCTTGGCTGAATCCACTATTTCAAACATAGACTTCAGAATTGTCCAAGCATCAGCTGCATCCCTTGCATTGCAAATGTGGGGAATAATATTGTCCTTGATAGAAAGATTGATTATCCTATGAGCTTTCTGTCTCCTGTTCATGTAGTCCTTCAATTCAGGATCAGATGTTGGTACAGGTTCTGTACCTATCATCACCTCCCAGCAATTCTTGTCCATCAAGATATTAGCTATCTTGAACTTCTACACTCTGTAGTTTGTGCCATCTAGTTTGCTAGATTCACCCAGCAAACTCTCCCCAAGACTAGCCATGCTAAAATCTGTGCTTAAACAGAAGCTCAACCTGAAAAAGATCAGAAAAGAACAACTTCCAGCAACAAGGGTTTGACCCCAAACTAGGGTATGTAGCCACTTCAAGGCAACCATTCAGCTCCTGCTTTTGTCTTTGCCACTTGGTATGGCCTCACTAGCACAAGCACTAGGCCCCACTGGAACAGAAACCAGAAGCCCCTACAAAAAGTGCGCCCTACTTTTGTGTAAGCTCCTCCAGAAAGACTCCCCAAAACTTAGCCAGATTTAGAAAGTTTCTGGATCATCCCACTCCCCTTGCGAATAGCTCTCCAACAGTGCAAGACTCCACCTGATCTGACACCTGTAGATCAAATGCTCCCTCTTTCAAGATTGAGGTGCTTGTAGAAGATGAGAATCTTCTCAAGAATCTAAGCACTGAAGTTTCTCTCACTCACAGACTCACAAGCTAGACAACCTGCTCTGATACCATGATGATTTGCAAGACCCAGCTATGGAGTATCTTAACTCAAATGCTAGATCAACTATGAAAGCTTGAGAAACTTGGCTATGGAAAATATCACACACAAGGAGAATTGCATAAGCACCTCACAAATTCAAAAGTCTCAAGAAGAAATGAAATGCTAGAGAGAGAGAGACCTCCAAATCCCTTGTGAGGCAAGCACCTCCTTTACATGCATGGAAAGTCTAGGTGTCAACCATAGGAGTGAGCTACTTGGCCAAGTGGGCCACTTGCACTAATTTACTTAACTTACAAAAGGGGGTCTCATGCATTTAATTAAAACATGCCCCATGAGTTATGTACAACTTAACTAATGCTTAGCCAAAGCGGTAAAATAGGCATTACTCTTCAACAAAAGCTGCTATAGCATAGTGCATGTCTCCACCCTGGAGATCCTCCAATCTCTGTATGAATGTGACAATGTGAAACAGGGCCTCAATCTGAATGAGGGGGACAGCAAACTCTGCCAGTATAATATGATGTGGTACAAAGGGCTTTGCCCGTATCATCCGAGATAGCATATGGATTTGGAGTCGTGAGATGTGTGCCCACTCAGTGGCTGTCAAGCCAATACTCCATGTCTCTGCTGCATACAAGGCTGAGGGGACTACCAATGTTACGTCCATGTCCAGTATGTGGGATTCAAAATAAGTCCTGACATGGATAGCCGGTCACTCTAGCGTATATGGTTATTGGTTATGCCTCGTCATTCCAGGATTGGCCTGTTAAGATAATTAATAATCATATGAGGGCCCAGACCTATAATTGGACATAGGAGCACTTGCATGGTGTCTGACTGCTATAATGCAAGAATAGGAGGTCAATAGCTTAATATAGGCTGCATGGGGATCTTAAGGAGAATATTCTCTTTGGAGAGAGAATACTTACCATGGAAACTCGCTCATCTCCCTATTGGAAATTCAGTTTCTTGAGCCAGATTTCCTCTCCTCTCTTGCATTCATTCACCATGGCATGGGGGTGAAGTGGTTAGGGTATTGACTAGCCATTTCCTGTTGATTGTGTGGTTTTGCTCCACAGGTGTCCTTTTGGTTGTTTTGCAACAGGATCTAGTCCGATCTTCAGTAGGCGATGCATCAATCGAAAGGTGGAGCTGTTTCTTGTTTTTTCTCAATTTTTGGAGATTTCTCCTTGCATGTTACTTCCAAGTGGTGGAATTGATCTCCAAGTAGGTGGCTTCTCTGAATTTGGTGTACTTTCAGCCTAAAGATCATAATTATGGATTTTTTCCATAGATTTTGATGGAAATCAAAAGGATTTTTTATACTTTTAGTGAATTTTTCATCTCGAATTCATGTTTTTTGCTTGGAATTGGTCATAGCTACTGATGTAGTACGAATTGTACTTGCTGTTTTACAGTCATTAATGATTGGATC
This sequence comes from Diphasiastrum complanatum, assembly GCA_029204225.1. Lineage (NCBI taxonomy): Eukaryota > Viridiplantae > Streptophyta > Lycopodiopsida > Lycopodiales > Lycopodiaceae > Diphasiastrum > Diphasiastrum complanatum. The sequence continues at coordinate 21,510,557 of CM055113.1, forward strand.
TAATGATTGAATGTTGGTTGAATAGTCAAAAGGATGATTAGATAGTGATTTTGGACCAAAAATTGGGGTTTCTGGACTAGAAATGGGCTATAGAATCCATATTTGATTGAAATCAGAACTTGTAGTGCTTGCATGTAATGGATTTACAGGAATTAGGATCTGATTGCACTTAATTGTGGATTTGACCCACTAATTTTGGTCAAAATTGGTCAAAAAACATGGTTTTTTGATGATTTTTGGACAAATTTTGTGGTAGATCTCAAAATTCTTAGCCAAGTTGTTGGTAAGCACATTTTCCAAGGTGTAATTGATAGATCAATCTTCTTAATCGATTTTCACAGTTGGTCCATTTCAAATGGATTTCGAAAATCCCAATGCTGATTTCCCAGTTTCTTGGCAATTTACATAAAAATTTTGATTTTTTTTAGAAATCATTGTATGTCATATCTGATGCATGCTGGATGTTGCAAAATCCTTACGATATGTGATAGTAACTGTGAAACTGCCAAGTCGATGTTTACATCGATTTTCACAGTTTAGGTCCATATTGAACGGAATTTGAAAATCCCAGTTTACGTAAAAGTTGAATTAACCATGGATGTTTTGGAATTGTTCAAATTGTTGGTTATTGATCAAACAGAAATCGCTTTTGAAGTGAATGATCTCTCTGAGTTGAAATCATTCAGTTGTTAAGGTCATTGTACCCTTCACTTTTAGTTGAAGATATTGTGAATCTCTCAATTATGGAGCATTTCTTGTTTCTATGAATCAATAAAGACCAAGAATAACGTAAATCTAGTTGGAACAGTTACTATGCTGATCCATAAGGGGATTTGCCAAGAATTAAGTGCGGCACTGAATGATTGAACCGTCAAAATTGTCTAATTAATTATTTGTTAAGTTATTGATACCAAATTGAACTTTTTCCTATTACAAATTTGGGGTTTTTTAACCTGAACCATTTTTTTGGAAGGGAGGAAAAAGGAAGAAGCCTAAGGAGTAGTTGATTGGTTGACTAAGTTGATCAATTTGATTAATCTACTTTCGAAACCTGAAGTATATTTAATTGCAAGTGAGAATAACAATTGGGAATTATTTAAGAAAACTGCCTCTGGGAATTTGGATTCCTTTCCATGTTCCTTTTGGGTTAGTGAATACACTTGCGGCATTTCAACTGTACTTGAACAATACATTTTGTCTTGTCCATGCTAGGGTACAATGCGGAGTGGTATTCTTTGAGTATCGCTTAAGGGGCATGAGGGATTTCAATGGTTAAAAGTATCTCCAGGAATTGGTTGTGAATTTGATCCTATATCTGGGTATAGGATAGCCAAATAATCTTTTTGACTTTTTGGGCAAAACAGATCTAGATGCAGAGGATTCTTGGAGGAAAAGCCGGTGGTATGGGACATCAGTGATTCAGGGAATTTCTTGGGTAGAATGATCTGTTGACCGATGGTTAGTGATTGTTGTAATGGTAATACTAACAGAGTCCATTGGTTTTTGCTTAGGGTATTTTGGGAAATTATGAGATATAGATCGACCCCTAAATGGTATCTCATTAATTACAAAATATGGAAACCCTTATATCTATTTCTCTATTTTTTTAAACCTCTACTTTTTAGAAATTTCTTAAATACGAGACAATTGGATTGAGATTCATATAATTCCTTTCAGTGTCAAACTTTGTTCTGAAGGACTGTTGTAGTTATATGAAATTGCACTTCCATACAAGGGTGAATATAGCTCGGAATCTATTGATATTTTCCATTGATTAAGTGGAATTTAGACTTGTTGAACCCTAATATTAATCTCTATTCGATAGCTGATTATTGAGATGTAATATTTCTATTACTCGGGATAAGATATTCTATGATTTTGAGGAAAAAGTCCGGTTTGTAATAGTGTTGGATACTCATTACTGACTTTTTCGAATCTTTGATATCTTACGTTGTCTCCTGAGAACTTTTCAATCGAAATTATGGAATTTCTTTTTAAAAGGGGGAGAAGAAAAGATAGGAATAAGACTTTTAAGGAATCAACCAGTTGCATAGATTTTTCAAAAAAAATCCAGTATGTGTGCCAAAATAGAACTATCCAGTTGAAATAGAGGAACTCTCTAAGTGATTATTTTGGATAATTTCGAACTAGAGGAGTTTTGGGGTTATTGAGCTGTGAGATATTCATGAATATGGGAAGTAGTGGTAAAGATTAGATTAAGATTCATTGATTGTTCAAGTACCATTTTGTTATGGATTGGATTAGAGGAATGAAGCTTTAATCTTAACATTATGTCTAAAGATGTCTGTATAAGTTAGCCTAATCTTGGGTTGTACACTAAAATCTGATATAGGCTGATTGGTATAAGAAATTTTGTTAATAAGAGTTAGATGGTTGGAAAACTTGTGATGTGGAATTATTCACTTCAAAGATTTCCCAGATATGTTATTTACTCATGAGAAATAGAGTTTGTTGTAGCTGAGTTGCAAGATTCTCAGTGAGTTTTGTGAGTAACATATGCGGATTATGGATATCTACCAGTTGATAGCCTATGTTATGTATAGGAACATAGTTGGATATGTTGCTTTATGTACATCTTATCTACTATGTGTTTCCTATATGTACTGAGTTTACATCGTATACTTAAACTAGTGGTCAATAGCTTAATATAGGCTGCATGGGGATCCTAAGGTGAATATTCTCTCTTTGGAGAGAGAATACTTAACATGGAAACTCGCCCATCTCCCTTTTGGAAATTCAGTTTCTTGAGCTAGATTTCCTCTCCTCTCTTGCATTCATTCACCATGGCATGGGGGTGAAGTGGTTAGGGTATTGACTAGCCATTTCCTGTTGGTTGGGTGGTTTTGCTCCACAGGTGTCCTTTTGGTTGTTTTGCAACAGGATCTAGTCCGATCTTCATTAGGCGATTCTTACAACCATAGTGTCAAAAAGTCGGCACTTACTAGTCGCATCCCTAATGTGTGATCTGAAACACAGTTTCTCCAGATCTACCAATGAAGAATAGCCCTTCCGTAACCTGGAAACCGTCGCCTGTCTCATACTGAAAGTGGGACCAGAGAATACAACACCCAGATACATATAGGAGTCAACTACCTCAAGTGGATGACCATCCCATAGAAGCTCCTGTCGTATCATGAAGGATCTGGAGGTATTAAACACCATAACCTTGGTCTTGGCAACGTTCACTAACAGGCCCCACTAGATACAAAAAGAATGAAGTCAATCCAGATGCCGCTGTAGGCCTTCCCTCGTCCTCGAAAGTAAGACCACATCATCCGCATATAACAAGATAGCAATAATGAGGTCACCCAATGTACATCCCTCCCCTCTAGAACTCTGTATAACCTCAAGTTCATCTATGTATAAACCAAAAAGTGTAGGTGAAAGTGGACATCCCTGCTTAAACCCACTCGTACTATCCACCTCTGATGATACAACCCCTGATACTCTGATCCGTCCAATAACTCGCCTGTACAATGCCACAACTGCTCGTATGATATCCTCTTGAAAACCACGCTCTCGAAGCCTCTGTATCAATAAATGTCTGGGCACAGAATCAAAGGCTTTGCAGCAATCCACAAAGCAGCAATATACACGCTCTCTCTTGGCCCTAGCCTCCTCAATGATGGATCTCAGGGTGAAAATATGATCCGATGTAGTATATCCTGGTCTAAAGCCGGCCTGACCAATGGCATGAAGTGCTCTGGTGTCTATCTCTGTGCTAATCTCCGACTGAATAGACCCATAAACTTTGGCAAAGAGGTGGTCGATCATGATGGTACGATAGTTGTCGACTTTCATGGGATCACCGCCTTTATGGAGAGGATGGATAAGGTTTGTGGACCAAGGGGAGGGGAATCCAGATGTGATAGCTCGATTGAGAGAGGGAGAGAGAGAGTATGGTTGAAAAATGATTCAGTACAGTTCAATACGATGCAGTATGGTTCAGCATGATTCAACATGGTTCCTTGTGATTTTTGTTCAGTTTGTTGTGATCTGAGAGAGAGAGAGAGAGAGAGAGAGAGAGAGAGAGAGAGAGAGGGAGGGAGGGAGAATCCTATTGTGAACACGTTGGGACATTCTAATTTTTTTATTAATTTTTTATATTAAAAGGAGCTAAAGCGTAAACTTGGAAGTTAATGCACCTAAACTGCACCATCCTGTGCCCGAAACATTCGGCAAACTATACAGTAATAATATTGTACCCCTCTTTATAAGTAATCAAGTGCAAGTTGGGCCCAAGTGGCTATGTGGCATAAGACTCAAGTTGTTGATGTCACCTTAATAGTTTCTAACCATGTAAGGGAGGACTCGTCCTCAAGGAGGCCCATGCCCTCCTCTCTCTCAACGACAAGAATATGTTGCAATCTAAAGTTGCATCACTCGAACAATCCATCGGAACCAAGCAAGCTGCAGTTTCTGAGTCCACCACCAATATGCTAAGGGAGCTAGAAACCAAGATTGAGAAACAGCAAGAAGAGGCCCTCTCTTGGGCATCCGTTTTGAAAAAGGGCACCAAACCAAGCGCGCCTATCTCCTCGGTTATCTCAGCCACCATATCGGAAGAGTAATCTCGATGCCAAAAAAGCCACAAAATTAATGTTCGCGGGATTCCGGATACACAGGATGCCTTGGCTGAAGCCAAACGCTTTCTCGACACCACTCTCGGGCACAGGACAGATGGACTAGATACCGCATGGAGGACCATTCGAGATGCAGCCACACTCATTATCCGTTTCACCTCTATAGAAGGTCGTCGAGATGCTTTGCGATGCAGAGCTAAGTTACGTGGTACCACTATCTATATGGACGATGACCTTACATATATCCAGGTGGAGGAGAGGCGTAAGGCCTCTCAGGTAGCCCGTGAGTCTGGCAGACGAGTCATTTACCGCGATGGACGAGTGCGCTTTCTTGATAGCGCTCCTAGCAGCTCCCAGTGCTAGGTATTTGGGGTCCCCGGGTTCGGGAGTGCCCCGGGGCCCCATCCACACCATCTCCGAATTAGAGTATGGAACTGCGATGGTATACACTCATCTTCCATAGTTGGCGATCCGATTGATTTCATCACTAGCAGAGATCTATTGTTTTTTATGGAGACTCACGAGAGTCAAGAGAGAGGATTACCTATTTTTCCAGGATACAGATGGGATTCCGTATTCAAGCCTGAGACTAGATCAGCTAGTCGTCGGGGATCCGGAGGGGTTGCATGCCTCTACAGAGAGTCTCTTCACTCGAGCATCGAGTTCATCAGACATGACGAGCATGCACGCTATATCTGGATTCGTATTGTTGGACAGGACATTGGTTTGGACAGGGACCTCTTTGTGGCGGCTTGTTACTTTCCTCCAGAGTCTTCATCCTTTGCAAAGGGCACAGGTTCACCATACCTTGATTTGTCACCTTATATTATCAGATTTGCAGAGCGAGGGCATATTTTTCTCACTGGGGATTTTAATGCTCGAACCTCCTCACGACAATCCGAGTTTTATGACGTCACCGACCAGCTCCGCATTCATGCTCTTGACAGCGACGAGGTGGGAGTTACCAGGGTTTCAGAGGACAACTTGAAACCTATTACCCCCTATGGTGAGCATTTGTTGCAGTTTGGAGAGGCACATGAGTTAGCCATTTACAATGGTCTAACTTGTTGGCCAAATTCCGGCAGTTATACTTGTCATCCTCATAGTGGCGGATATAGTGTTGTGGACTATCTCATGGGATCACCATCCTCCATACCTCTCATCTCTAATTTTCACATCTCCCCCACCACTCTCTCTGAACACTCCTTTCTCTCCTTCGCTATCGGCCGCCTCCCACCCCCTCAGTTATCCTCACATCCCCTGCTTACCCGGGCACCTAGGTATACATTCAGCTCGTTATACGCACCAGTCTATCAGGAAATTCTTACCTCCCTACTCCATTCGTTTCTGCACGATAGTACACTCGAGACTCAAGCAGTTTTCCTTAGCACCTCTCTTCATGTTGCTGCTTCTCTAGCTTTTCCATCTAAGGCCCATAAAGGCAAACACACATGTCCCTCGTCGCTACACCCTCCACACCCTCCATCGTATGATACCGAGTGTCGCTCTCTTCATCATCTTGTCACCCATGCACGCAGTCATGAACCTCACCTCCTTCGCTCTGCTCGACGTTCTTACCATCGCACACTCCGTCAGAAAAAGCGTGCTTATGATGACTCTAAAGGAAAACGCCTCATTGACCTTCTCTTCAGTTCTTCTTCAGGCGCCTTTTGGCGTGAGTTTATCCCTCGTACTCCACCACCTCTCCTGGAAGACCTTGGTATATACCATATCTACTGACGCACCTATCTCTATCTCCCCTCGTCCCTCTGAGTTCACCTTCTTCACCGCTGACATGGTACTTGCGGCCATCAAGAAAATGAAATCCCATAAAGCAATAGACATTGAAGACCTTGAGTCTGAACTCCTAATCCATGCTACTGACCTCCTTGCTCCCACACTAGCCACATTCTCAATTCCTCCATTGTCTCTGGCTTCCCTTCATCCTGGTGCACCAACATCATCCATCCTATCCATAAAAATGGTGATCCCATGATTCCTGGAAACTACCGCACTATCATGATCGGACATGTCCTCACTAAGCTTTATGGTACCATACTCCAGTCTACAGTAAGCTCAGAGGCGGAATCGAGGAGATTATATGCATTGGGACAGGCAGGTTTCCGGGCTCATTACTCTACCACTGACCATATTTTCACACTTAGAGCTTTGATTGAGGAAACTAAGCACAAGAAAGAAAGGGTTTACTGCTGTTTTGTGGACTTCAGGAAAGCCTTTGATTCTGTACCACGCTCATTCAGAGACTTCAGGATCTTGGTTTCTCCACGGATATTGTTCTGGCAGTGATGGCTCTTTATGAGAAGGTCTTGGGATGCTTCCGACATGGTAGTGGTATCTCTGATCACATTTGGAGCACCATTAGGGTGAAACAGGGATGCTCTCTTTCACCGGTTCTTTTTGGATTGTACATTGATGAGTTAGAGCGAGCCATCTCACAGTGTGGAGGAGCTGGCTGTAGACTTGGCACCACCTTGATTGCTATTCTCTTGTATGCGGATGATGTGGTACTAGTATCCACGACCAGAGAGGGTTTACAGAGGCAGCTAGATTGTTTACAGGGTTTCTGTACCAGATGGGGATTGGGGGTGAACACTGCGAAGACCAAGATTATGGTCTTCAACACTTCTCGAGCCTTCATGCAGCGCCAGGAGCTCATGCTTGATGGACGGGCCTTAGAGGTAGTTTCCCCGTATACATATTTGGGGATACTCTTTTCTAGTCCTACTTTCAACATGCGACAAGCAGCCACCACTCGACTTGGGAAGGGCCCTTGTTCAGCTTGAGCGGTTCTGCTTCAGGAAGTCCATCAGAGATGCTCGCAGTAAGTGCCGACTTTTTGACACTATTGTCACTCCCACAGCCTTGTATGCAGCAGAGACATGGTGTACAGGTCTTCCATCATCGCATTGGGCCAGCATTTCAATTACAGACCACCATGCTAGCTCGTATGATTCGGGCAAAGTCCTCAGTTCCGCACGAGATTCTTCTTGCAGAGTTTGTCGTTCCACCATTCAGATAGTTGCAGCTTTCCAGCCCATCACATATATTCAGAGAGTTCAGGATCTACCAGATGCAGACACGAGGTATACACGGGCCTCACTTGCCTCCTCACACTTCCTTCATGACCAAGGCTACCGATTGTTGTGGTTCTCACAGGCATCCCATTTCCTCCTTGATTCATTTGGCATATCCATCACAGAGCTCCCCTCAGGCACCCACCAGTATATCAGGCGCTTCTTATATAGAGCATACCTCGACCGTACTTGGAGGCGACAGTTGGGGGTTAAACCCGCCTATCACTGGACTCACTTCACTGAGCTTGACATAGTAGGGTTCCCAGTTTTGCCACACTATTTGGACTCGGAATTGTCACACAGCCTCAGATTTACATTGGGACAGCTCCGCATATCATCACATCAATTGGCTATCGAGACTGGGAGATTCCAGGGTACCCCGAGAGAGGAGCGGATTTGTCAGTTTTGTTCCCTGGATGAGGTGGAGTCAGAGGAGCACTTTATCTTTAGATGCCCGGTGTATTACGAGATCAGAGGGAGATATCACTGTCTGTTTCAAGATTCGCCTGTCACCCTACGATCCCTCCTAGCCTATGAGGACTCTCGATGCGCCGCTCTCATGATACGAGAGATGTTTATTCCGCGACAATGCCTATGTCAGACAGCCCAGCGGAGTCATATTTCTCAGCCGCAAATCACTTCTTTCTTCTCCAGGAGAAGAGGACAAGACTTAGTATCTGATGAGGATGAGGATGATGGAGACTTACATGCCCACCGAGATCAGAGACAGTGTTCCACTCATACTCATGTTGCTGCACGAGCTACCCGACTTATCATGAGGAGACCTCATCTTCCTAGACAGCATCATCGACCACCAGCAGTCTTTCATGCTGCATCCCCCCGTATTACATCCTTTTATAGCATCAGCGAGACAGGGTTAGATGATAGTGTCATACCGTATTCATGAGAGTTAGCAGTATATATGCTCATCGCATCCTTTTCAGTTTCAGCTTTCAGTTTCAGATCATAGCAGTTAGATCTGTATTTTTGTTATAGTCTTGAAGACGCTTCATACGCTCCTACGGTTACGACATACTTGACATGTACATTTACTAGTCTTATATGCCTTTTGGCATGGAAAAGAGAATCTCTCTCTGTCTCTCTCTCTCTCTCTCTCTCTCTCTCTCTCTCTCTCTCTCTCTCTCTCTCTCTCTCTCTCTCTCTCTCTCTCTCTCTCTCTAATCAAGCATTTGGAGTTCCTAACTTTGGTTTCTTGTGGTGCTTAATCTATCCTTGTAGTGTTGATGCTTCCATAGCTAGTTTACTTCAAGCTTTCCATCTGTTGTGTGTGTTATTGAGGTTAAGATGCTTCATAGATAGACCTGTATGTTTAAAGGGAGGTCACTTGAAAGAGGATGCAAGCAGCCAAGAAGAGTGTGGAAAAGGAAAAATAAGCTCTTCCTTATATTTTTGACAAATATGTTATAGTTTGATTGATCTTCCAAAATTTCAATACTAAGTGTCACACGTGGTATGTTTTAAAGTTTACTTGGCGTTGTCGATTTCAACTTCGGACCAAGTGTCCCAATGAGCATATATCTTATGGGCTCCAAATTTGCCAACAGATCACCTGCAGTAGGGCGCTGGCTCTCCAAGAATGCTCCAAACCCTAACTGAAGATGCCAAATCCCACACAAGTCTTGAAAGTAACTGCTCTGATACCAAATGTTGCACACAAGCTCACAAACCCTAAGTAAATACACAGAATTACCCAGCAAACCCGTCGCTTTATTAATCTCAAGCAAATGTACATAGATCAACAAGCAAACATGAGAGCTCTGATGCAAGTCTCCTCCCAACCATAGCTGCATAGGAATACCGTAATGAGGAATGCCTGACCAGGCTCACACTATATCCCCTCAAGCACCCCTTAACCCTGACACATCCTAACGTCGACACATGGCAAACTCCATGCACAGCCGACACATGCCACTTGGCAGTACCCTGACACATAGGCAAGCTAGTAGGTGGACAGTCTGACACATGTCACTCATACATTGAACCAAGTGTCCAAATGAGCATATGACACATGTCCTATTGACCCGTCCATTGACCGTCTGACAAGTGTCACTCATGCACTGGACCAAGTGTCCCAGTGAGCATATGACACGTGTCACGTTGACCAATCAACCCTTCTTACTTTTTAGGAGGTCAGTCCAACAGCAGACTCTCATGAGACCCAATACCCCCTTGGCCATCTCGGATTTAGTCACTATAACAGATATTTACATTGCAATTTACAATTGTCTCCACAGGCCGGTGACTTAGCCATTTACAATTTAATAATTACAATTTACCATACGTTGGGCAAGGGATTCTAAGTACATGTGACATAAAGAAAGAGCTTTTCCATGATGAAAGCAAGCACTAAGAGTTTTAGATGAAGTCCCTACTTCCTTACAGAGACATAAGGAAGCTATATAAACTCACTTTGACTACTCAAAATGACCTTAAACCTACAAAGTGCAGCTAGCAAGGAAACTGTCGCACTAGAAATATAGTACAAATAAGATGGCCACAACTTAGTTGAGCATAATCAAAACTAGATTTATTGTACACGACTAGAATGAAAAAACTTAGAACAAAGTGAAATTATGTGCACATGGATATAGTGAAATTATGTGCATATTCTTCTCACCTTCAATGTACACAAAAAATGCGATTTAAACAACAAGCAATGTCACTTCAAATAGACTATTCATTTCATGCATACATGAATTACAAAGATATCAAGGCAACCCCAAAAAAATTACGTAGGGCTACAAGAACTCCTAAAGACCTGCCATGATTGTTCTTGAAAACTTTCAACATCTACTAAAATTGAGTCACCTAGTACAAAAAACTTGAGGTACTTACATATGGGGCAAAAACTTACTTCTTGGCTTTTTCACATAACTCAAAGGCAAACCCCTTAGGACCTACGTAATCTAAAAGATAGAATACGTCAACACCAATATTAAGGTCATCCACCCTGCTTGCCATCAACATCAATAAAAAAAATTATCATTATTGAAGCTCACAATAAAACTGAAGAAATTTGAATAAAACAGCTCTTTCAAATGATGGGCTATTATGCATGAAAACCTTGCTCTTATTTGAGAAGAAAACATTTCAGAAACATGAAAAAGGCTCTTATTTGAGAAGAAAACATTTCGGAAAGATGAAAAGGAAGTCCATTGAATTATACTTTGCTTTTTCAACTTCAACTTGCACCAAAAGAACGTACACTACATGCACCCCTTAACCATGACACACCTAACATCGACTGACACATAGTCAAGCAAGTAGGTAGATTGTCTACATGCACTGGACCAAGTGCCCCAATGAGCATATGATACATGTCTTGTTGACCAGTCCATTGACCGTCCGACAAGTGTCACTCATGCACTAAACCAAGTGTCTCAGTAAGTATATGACATGTGTCATGTTGACTAATCAACCCTCCTTTTTCGGAGGTCAGTCTAGCATACTCTCATGAGAACCAGTATCCCCTTGGCCATCTCGGAATTAGTCACTACAACTGATATTTATATTGCAATTTACAATTGACTCCACAGGCCGATGACTTAGCCATTTACAATCTACAAATTAGAATAGGCAAGGATTCAGAGTACATATGACAAACTGGGACAAAGCATCTACTGTAATCCAAAATCTGTCCGAGAAAAGAACAACAATATTGTCATGGAACTGTCCTTTAGTACTGAGAGGTTTTTCTTTTTTCTATTTTTTCGGGGGGGGCTCTTCTCAAACTTGGATATTTGACAAGGAGGACAACACATTGATCTTGTGGCTCGAAGTTGTGAGTTGATATGGCATAGTAGAGGACTCAAAACGTGTTGCTTTGAAAATTGTTCACCTCAGACGCCATTTACCCTAAATACAAATGTGAGTGATATTGTTGTAACTTGTGGGGTTTGACACAAGAGGCATATGGCCTTGAAGAGCAAGAAGCTTACCCCTACTCAAAACTATTATCTACCTCATAAAAAGGAGTTGTATGCTATAGTCTATGTAAAACAGATGAGAGGCACCATTTGTATGAAAATAAATTTAATGTATACATATCCTAGATGCATGATTTGATATACATTGTAATCCGAAAAACTTAGGGTTTTTGGAAACAATTTTATTGTCTTTGGTTTTCTTATGTTGATGGTTTTTTAAGATTTTAGATTTTTTTTGTAATGTTTTTAAAGATTCCTTTTTGGTTCTTGAATGTTTTTTTATTGCTTTTAGGGCAAAAATAAATAAAAATAAAAATGAGTTCAAAAAAGCGTTCCACTATCCAGCATCTCGAAAATCAGGTGAAACAACACCATACGGCTGTCTAGTCATGGGCAAATGTGCTTAAAGGTTCGTCTACAATTATCTCTCCACCTTCGCCTTCACCTTCGTTTATCTAAGCCACGTTCACTGAGAGCCGTCTGCGAGAATATAAAGCTCTCATTGTTTGTGTTAGAGGTATCCCGAACTCTCGAAATGTTGTCAAAGAAGTTGAGAAGTTTTTGGAAGGAAATCTTCAACACCATAGCAAAGGTATGGAAACTGCCTGGCGACCTAACAAGGACCTGGATACTCTTGTCATCCGCTTCACATCAGTGTCTCACCAACGTGAAGTTTTAGGGAAGAGATTCAAATTGCGGGATAGCAAAGTCTACCTGGACAAAGACCTTACCTTCATCCAAGTTCAAGAACGTAAGAAGGCAAGACAAGAAGCTCTATCAACTGGAAAGCGGCTTATCTATCGTGATGGTATTATCAGACTTGTCGATCGGACGCCTATAGTTAATGAGAAGATTTTGGAGATAGAGTCTGAGATAGAGAAATGAAGAGATGTCCAGTTGAACATGTAAATGGTCTACGCACCATATAATCCTGGCTATATGAATCTCTTCTTAGTTAGTTAGTTGATTTTGTTATTCTGCTTTGACAGCACTGATCCCGTCTTGTGTCCAACTTTATCTGATGTACTCGTTCGTCTCATACGCCTTTTGGCATGGAAAAGACGTAAATAAAGCTCTCTCTCTCTCTCTCTCTCTCTCTCTCTCTCTCTCTCTCTCTCTCTCTCTCTCTCTCTCTCTCTCTCTCCAAAATAGAAACAAGATTCAATCCCAACAATTAGCAAATCCAATAAACATAAAGTTCATAACAAAACATGCGAGATGGAGCAACAAAGAATAGTAAGGACATTCAACGGCATGTTGGTAGAGTTTCCACCTTATTGATTCAACATGAAAAATGAACTACAAAGTACCACCATTTATAGTGGATTTTAGGGCACTTGGCCTCAATTCCTATTGGCCAAATCCTACCTCCCTTCTTATTTGAACTTGAATTTGAGTGGGAACCCACTTTAATTAACTAACTTGACTATCAGGCCCTGCGACATTTCATTCCCGCAAATGGCTTGATGTCTTTTTTTTAACAACTAATAAATCAAATAACCATGTGATCATCGGGCTGGACTTACGCACGCAAGGTGTATCTAGGATTGGTTCAGAGTGGGAGGGACCATCCGTACAACAGTTGAGGACGACTCAGTTGATTGTTGAGCGAGACTCCGTGGATAGGGAGCTAGAGCCTATCAGGAGATCATGGGCCATGTAAATCCTGATTCCTAGACCCTACTTTAATGTAATTACTAATATGTACTGTCATTTATGTTCTAACTTGAAATTCCAAGTTTGAAGTGGCAAGTGCCAAGTTCTAGCTTCTAAGTTCTATCTCTTATCTTTTATGTTTTAAAAATCATTGAAATAGTTATATTTATTGACCAATTACATAAATTGTTAATGCAATTGACAATTGCCATCTGAAAGTTGAATTTTGTGGGCAATGGGATCTTTTGAACTAGGTATGGTGGTCCATCATATTAGATGGTTGGACTGATACCAAGAAGCGCCATATTGTAAATATAATGGTTTCTTCTTGCTTGGGCACGACGTTCTTGAGATCCATCGACACCTCACAGGTGGGCTTAGTCTTGGATGCCTCGAGAAACCTATGTCTAGTACCTCTGCAATCCGTGGCAACTTTGCAATCAGAGGTACTAGACATGGATTGCAAAGGTACTAGACATGCTATGTCACCAAGAAACCGAGGGCCCTAAGCATGTTTAGGGAATATTCTAGCCTCGAGATTTTGAGGTCTGTCCACACCAAGTCTACTTTTCTATTCATCAAATTTGATTCATCACTTAGATTCTTAGAAGTTAGTACATAGCTTACTAGCAACTACTAACTACTTTCGAGTTTCAAACTTGTTATTCGATAATTGATTTGTTGAAGCTAATACAATTTGCAATCATGATTCGTTCCAGGTTTGGCTTTATTTTCATTGTTCTGGAGCACCTCTTGAAGGTGCATGACAGCTTGAGACAGATGGTGGTCTTACACCATTGGCGTGAGTGGAGGCACTCATGAGAGCCTAGGCTCAGCGATTTGAGAGGATTGTGCTAGCATCTCCTTTTTGGGATGATGCACGGGCCATTATTACAGGGTTGCGGCCTCTTTACAATGTCCTGCGCCTTACATATAGAAAGGGCAGCACTTTAGGCCTTCTCTATGAGTTCATGGACAGGCTGGGAGAGCAGATTCACACCTGCACTGCCTTCAGTGCATAGAAGTTTGTATTATGCATTATCTCTTATCATAATTGATGAGTGTTTATGTAAAATGTACTATGTAGTATGTACCATGTGACATGTATGATGTATGATTTTCAAATTTTATAGGGTTGAAGAAATAAGAGAAAAGTGGCAAGCCAGGTGGGAGTGGTTCCATCAGCCTCTACACGCTATGGCTTGCATTCTTCATTCTCTATGGAGGAATGAAGATCAATTCCATGATGCAGAGCTCCGACAGTGATGGCACACATACATTGAGACTGTCTATCCTGATCCTGTCATATGATTTATGACCCAATACTCTAAACCAAAGCTTAGCATGTGACTCTGAGGTCCAATAGCTCTAATTACAATTTATTGGCACTTTACTTACAAAGGTCAAGTGAATAGCCATTTTAGTGATTACAAAATGTACATTTGTCTATGAAAGTGGTCAATAACCGAGGAGTAAAAATTGTATCATCAATAAAGTGAGATTTGCATCTTGTTGTGTGTTATTCTAGTTTTTTGGGCAAAAGGTACCAATCTACAAACACAATATCACACAAAACGTCACATATAAAATATGTACAAACAACTAAACAATCAATAACATCTCCGATTAAGATCGTATATGAGTCCTCTACAAAGAACTTAAGGCCCAAAATCAAGATAATTGAAAGTTGAAACCGAACCAGAACGAAACTTCGACAATGTATGTAGTAAGACCCAAAATTGTTGAATACCAAAACTAAAAATTTTCTTAATACCCACAACCACCAAGTATCAAAACTTTATTTTTCCACATACCCAAAACCGATGGTTATGACAAAATTCAATAATTGCACAACACAGATATACACCCCCCCCCCCCCCCCCCCCCCCCCCCCCACACACACACACACACACACGATATCTGGATCCCACGAAGTAAATCAAAGATGTTATTTCTACAATCTATAAGAACAAGACATCATTGTAGGTTCATTTTGGTCAATACATGGCCTGTTTTGACACCTCATTTCCTTACTTTAAGGTTTAAAGTTTGATTTCATTGAAGGGCACATGGACGTCAATGACTAAAAACCATTTTAGATTTACTAAGCCACCTATATAGTAGCAAATCATAACCTTCATCTAGCATTTCAAACACCATAATTTGCAACAACCCATCTGCTTGCCTATTCACACAAGTGATTTTCATTATAAGACCATTGAGCCATCAACTCAAATTGCCATTTGTTTGCTACAATTTAGTTGCAAAGTATTCCAAAATGATTGCATATAATCTTTGCCTTTACAGAGTCCACTTAATTGTCATTGACCCAAAACTCCAGCATGCTTTGATGTAATAGCAAACGAAATATGAAAACTTCATAGTCTACTTGAAAAGTCTCCAACCAGCAATTCCATGCACAATGTACTATTTCCTACAATTGATTTCATATGGCCCCCTCCCAGTCTGGAATGCTTTAGAACACTTGCGGTGATCTATTAACAAAGTCCACTAGTGGACTACATGCTACAACATTCCAACCACATCATTAGCACCCAAAGGAAGTTGTGTTATACGAAATTCATATGATGTACTATACATAAATTTATTATGTTGAATAGAATAATGATACACATGGTTTTAACCTAACAAACAGATTATGCACTTCGTAAGATAAATCCCGCATGAATAAATAAACAATATTATGCATAAAAACTAGGTTTGCATCAAAATAACGTCCAGCCCTCAGCAAGTGAGACCAAAATTTCACCAAAAGGCCCTAAAACACCTTAAGTAGCCGGCTACTATGAAGCTTTATAATTTTCAATCAAATTATAATGTACATGGTTTAAAATGCATATATCTATGAACGAGACTAAGTAACAACGCCTAGTGGCATACAAATCAACAAGAAACTATGCATTTCAAAGATAGATTTGCACCTCAAGGGATTGTAGACGGTGTTTGGAAGAAACATGGCAGGAATACCAACAGCAGAATGATACAAATGAGCTGCTAAAGCCGAAAACACTCCATCAGCGCAGGGGTAATGATACAAGACCGCCGCAGATGACTGTTGACGTGATCCAGGGAGTTGGGAAAGGCCATTCAGCTGCTCCATGAATGATCTGTAAGCACGTGCACGCCTGCGGCTCCTTCTGCCCGCCTTGCTTGCCAAGGCGCGACAGAGGGAAAGGGGAAGAAGGGGGCAGAGGAAAGGAGAGGAGCAAGCTCTGGTTTTGGCAGCAGCGAGAGCACGGAGATACGAGCTTATCATGTGCATTGAAGGAAGGATCGTTTTGGCGAAGAAATAAAAAGACAAAAACAGTTCAAAGTTCAAACGAGTCTTGGACACGGGCACGACTTATGTACTACTTATGTTCGTAATGGATTTTTGGTGACTATTCTGCCCATTTGTGAACAGATTAAAAAGCAGAATATTCACCTGTTTTTCTTTTTTAAAATTTAGTGCAGATTTTGCCTGCGTCTGCCACGTGGTAGCATTGGATTGGTCTCAAATTTTTTTAGGGCTGATTTTGCTTGCGCCTGCCATGTGGCAACAAAGGATTGGTTTAAAAAGGGTCCAAAAATCCATTACGCAATGGAAGGGGCCGGGCAGAGGCCATTCTGCCCGGTTCAGATTTCCAAAAAAATTTAGGCTCGGCCCCTCCGGGCAGAATGGCCTCTGCCCGGCTCCTTCCATAATACGTTGAGGGCCCTAGCCTCCAAAAAGGGTAAGCCTCAGGCTTTATTTAAGATGAAAGTTATCCTAATGCCTAGTGCTCTAGTTTTCTTTCTATTGCAGAGACACTTTTAGAGGCAGAATCTGCATCCACCTTTCTCGCTTCTCATGAATCTGCCATTCTATCCAAATTGTCCATTCTCCCTTTCTAGAATGCTCATTTTCCCTCCACCCTCTCACCGGGCATTACGTAGTGGAAGGCCAGAGGGCCTTGAGCCTTCTACCTCTCCATAATGCTTTGTTTCAAAAGATTGCATAAGACTATGTGAGTGCAAATCCCTTGGTGATTAGGCTATAAGAAAATATTGACTTTAGACAATAATGTGTTAGGTGGGTTTTGACAATCTCCGAATAAAAAAAAATTCTATCCATGGTTCACCGATTATGTAGCACATGGTGTGCCATGTACCATTAACTGCATTATGTCTCTAACTATAACAAAGTACTAACTAGATGCAAAAAAATTCAATGGATTTCAATGTAACAAAACAAACACGTCGCTTGTGAAATCATGTGAGAGAGCTTTGAAAGTCACAACTCTAAAAGTGACACTAGTTGTTTCCACTCTATACTACTAATAATCTTCTTAATGTCTCTTAATAGGGGTCATGACAATCTCTAGCACATCTTCATGAGTGAAGGACTCAAGAAACCAGTTAGAGTGCTGGGAAGAGGTTGAGTGAAGGCCAAAGGGAGTACCGAGAAGGTGAGTCACCATGCCATGATGAAAGACCCGAATGCCCAAGGAAGAAACCCAGGAAGGGTTGTAGGAATTTATGACATGGAGCTCTGATTTTTTCTTGTTTATAAGGGAGGAGGGGTAGGGGTAGTAGAATTCAACAAAAAGATGAAAGAGATGGTGAACTTGAGTTCATGAAGAAGAGACAAAAGGGTGACGTCATCCGCAAAGAGCTTGTGGGAAAGGGGACTAAGCGGCAAAAAGACCAGGGCTATGAGTCTACTAAAAGCATCATGGTAAAGGACACGAGAGAGAGCTTCGATGGCAATGGCAAAAAACAAGGGAGAAATTGGGCAGCCTTAGCGGATTCCTAGGCAACGAAAGGAGGAGGTAGAGAGGCAACTAGCAAAAGCAAGAATGAGAGAGATGAGAGAGTGAGATGCAAGGATGTTCTGATTTTCAAACGGACATAATCTCCTCCTCCAAATTAAACATGAAAAATGGATACAAGAGATGCCTTTTTATTCTTGGAAAAGGCCATGTCCTTGATCTTTAATTGGCTACTTACAGATGGTAAGGATTTAATCCAAGTCCTCCAATTTGAAAAAGCTCAATCTAGTAGTGCTAAGAAAGCACAAATGGAACTCACATGTTTCATGTGGGTTCTATTTTGGGCCATTTTAGCTTCTTATTAGCAAACTTGACTTAGGGCCTCTAATATAATTTAAAGCTCTATGCCCCTAATCACTTATTTCTAGGAATTACAAATTCTACAAAATTAATTTGTGTGCCCATTGGGTTGGGCTTCTACATGCAGGAAGCTAGTGCCGTCACACTTATTACTCTAGCTGTATAGTGTATTGTGGCGGGGCCCACTAAGTAAGCTTAGCCAACAGTACTTTAGTGGTAGGGCCTATTGGAAGAAAGAAAGAAGATACGATAGTAATAAAATCTAAGTCGAAAGACGAACTATCGGGCTCTAAGAAATAATCCTTCTACTAATGTATGACTACACCTATAAAAATCGAACAAAGCTATTGCAACAATCGCCACGTTCATACTTGTAGTAACTAAATTTGAAATCATAGTACTAAAGTGATTTCGTAGACAAACAATTACAAAGTGTAAATGATAGATATCGAATGTTGTAGTATCGAAACATTTGACAATTCAGACCAATTTAACAGTTACAATAGAATCTTGTAGCCTCTAATGAGACCTTCCTAATGCATCAAAAATTACCCAAATTCAGTAAGCCAAGTAGGAAATCGGAATTCCTCAAGTATATAATCCTATATTGAGTTTTGACACAACAACAAAAAGCAGTGGTTTCCGACATAAAATCGCGAAAAAAGAATTTCACCAAATTTTGGGATGTCAGAGGATTTGTCGTAAACCATGTCGAAAAATTTGTCGCAAACGATCTGTCGGAATTCAACGTGTCAAAATCCGACAGATCTTCCTTTCCGGCTACCGGATGACTGCCGGAGTGTAATTCAAATTAGATGTCGAGATCCGTCACATAAAAAGATGTCAAAAACCGACATACGGCTATCGTCACGCGACAGTCGTTTGGGGACGCCACGTAGAAAAGTGACTCACCTGCATGGAAACATATTGATGAGCAATGGTCCGAGTTAAAAAATGAACCTCATCATTTATGATTTGGTTTAGCATTAATCCTTTCAATGTTCGAGCCTCAACATGGTCCACGTGGCTAGTTGTTCATGTTAATTATAATATTCCTCCATGGCTAAGTATAAAGACGGGATATTTGTTTCTAGCTCTATTGGTTCCAGAAAAATACAAGGTTAAGAACATGGATGTTTACCTCGAACCATTGATTGAAGAATTGTCCAAGCTTTGGAATTATGTCAATGCGTAACATCTCAAGGCCTTTACAAGAAAGAAATTTCACCCTTCGTGGAATTCTAATGTGGACAATGCATGATTATCTCGGTTTGAGTGAATGTTCAGGTATGATTAATCTTCGTTTGGATTGTTAATAATAACCATTTTTTATGTAATGTTTATCTTGTAGGTGGATTTGCATGAGAATGACGAGCCATTAGAACAATTACCTTCTCAATGCACATGTGAATGGATCTATAATACTCTCGAAAAAGCACAAAAAATGGTGAACACGTGACAGAACAAGAGTGGGAATTCGCTCGCAATTGTTCATGGCAGGTAAGTAATGTTTTAATTTGAAAAGGGTAATATGAATTTGTTTATTATATTTCTTCTAGTTCAAAATCCTAAACCCTAAAATGTTCAAGATATGTTGTGCTAATTTTTCAAGATATGTTGTGCCAGTACATAACATACAATGCCATGTGGGCATACAGATATCACTTTCATATTGAGGGCATTGACACCACACACATTTGATTGCAGCAAAATGGCAAACTTTCAACAGGAGAGTTGATCTAGTGCAAATGACACAAACATCATTTCAGGTGACCTAGGCTATGTCGGCACACTTCAACATATTTATCAGGTCGACTATGGAAGTAATGGAAAATACTTGATCTTTGATGCGAAATTGTTCAAAGTTAACTATTGTTCATGTTGCCATGACATTGTGAATAGGTATAACTACCTTGCAAATTGCACTATAATTTATGTGACTTTTTGGTTCGATCGCTTTGAACACAAATTGTGATCACATTGTGCATTGATTTTATTTGTCTATTGTAGATCATATTTTATCCAGATCAATTATCCATGTTGTCCAACTCAATACAAAATCACGACGTATATTTGAAGACAAAGATACTGCATCAGATATGTCAAATGACTTGCACGAGGAACCGAAAATCGAGCCAAAACCCTTGATCGAGCAAGAAATCCAAGTTCCATTTGATGCTGAAATCATTGAAGAAGAAATCACAACTGAAAATATGGAGATAGAAAGGCAATTGCCGATGAGAATGCCACATTTGGATGAAGAATGGCCAGAGGAAGAAAGTGATGATGAAAATGATCATAGGCGAAGAAATCTACATTGCACTTAGAATTAGATTCAGATGAGTGTATGGACTTAGATAATGACAAGAATGAGGCACTATTTGACGAGCAATGTAATGAGAATATTGACTTATAATATTGACTCACAATTCAAATGTTATTAGAGAAACTGCGTGCACCAGTATCACAAAGATTGTATGCACACTATTGGCATGACCTCAAGTTTCAACTTTGAGTATTCAAGTATGTATTGTGGACCTAAGTTGCACCCCCTTCTAAAACATTGCATTCTGGAACGGATCCGGGTTCCAGAAAGCTACGTTCCAGAACATAAGGGTCATGCATTCCAAAATGCTATTGGATTTCGGAAATCGGTTAGTTGGATTATGTTCGAATTTTACTGAATGTTAGTTGATGTGTTGTGGACCCGAGCAAATCCGTAAAGTTGTTTTCTAGACAAATAAATAGCACATGATATATTTTGATGGACTTGGATATGATATTAGGGTTTCTCACTCCTACCTTCAACCAAATTAAACCTCATTAGCCTCAAGCAAACCTCATTAGCCTCACCAATTAACAAGAGTTACCAATGATAATTTAATAAGAGTTACCCTCAAATCTCTCTTTCTTTGTCACACACTCTTCATATCTCTATTACCAATGAGGATTGTGAGGAGAAAAGGAGTTTTCAATTGATGAGCAAAGGAGCTAATGATCGATTTTCAAGAGGAGGAGCTATCATCATTGCTAATTGTGAGAAGCATAGGGGGTGCTAGCTAAGGACTGAAGTAGATGAGGTTATGCGCAATTATTGAAGTTGGATAGTTATTTGACTATATGTAGTTTATTTCTCAACACTTGTTATGGGCAATTCATAGTGCCCGAGGCTTTCTTATGGGCTCCATATGATCAGTCTGTAAGGTCTACGTAAGAGTGGGATAGAGAATTATTTCTTCTATGTCACTCCTTTTCCGTAGCCGAGGTTGAATCCTTCACCAGTGATGGCTGAATAAGACGTCCGACGTTTTCTTTCTGTGCACCCTTCTTGTAGGCTCTTGTTATGTCCATGACCAGTAAATAGGATTTAGTATGCTCCTAGTCTTGGATACACGACGGTACTCCAGTAAATCAAGTTGTTAGTTACGTCATACTGGATGTGACCCGAAAGTAACTAATATTCTTGTGAGGCCCAGAACACACTAAATGGAGTTTAGACAAGGTATGAGACAGTGCATGCATGTCTAGAGTTATCAATAACAATTCTATGAATAGGTGGTCCATGCTTAGGACTCTATTCTAGGTGAATCTATGTATAGGGAACCTAGGGCTATGCATGGCCATGTGACCAAGTTGCTTTTGGCTCTATATATTGAGGCCAAACTCGCCCTACTCATTATTGTGACCATAGATTCATTGCCAGGGTTTCACTCTACATTCATGCTTCTTATTCCTTGGCTTGGGGGTGAAGCTTCTAGAGTTGATTGGTTGCTTCTACTTGGTTGGGTGGTTGCTCCATAGTGTGTTTTCCATTGTGTATTGTCTTGTAAGCAGGATCTTAGGGAGCTTCCCTCATAGCTCTCGTAGCTATAAACTCCAGAGACTGCTAAAAATGCTTCTTACAATCTTCCTTTCCGTAGGATTGTTGTGAGAAAGATGTCGTCTTACAAAAGTTGCTCGCAAGTCGTATTCTCTTCATAATGTCCATTAGAGGAGTTCTAAATCCAAAAAAGACCCCATAAGAATTGCCATGTAGGCTGCCCGAGTTGTAGACTTGAGAAGCCAAGTATAATAAAACTAAATTTTTAGACTATTAATGTTAAAAAAAGAGAGAGTAAATAGTGTGAGAGGATTCTTGAAAAAAAGCAAAATCAAGTGGAGCATGGTGCAAATTTTTTTACAATTAATGTTTTTTAAAATTGAGAAGAATTTTATTTTTACTAAGATAAGGATTGGGGAGAAGGTGGGGGTGGGGGGGCACCTTTGGGGCACGGGCCCCGTCGGGGGACACCTGGCCCCCTGGCTAGGTGGCTCCTCCCTCTAGGGCCCCGGGCCTCCCTCCTCCCCCCTCTGGGCACGCTACTACGGGCCCACCAACATGCCCCCAAGGCCTTGGGGGGAGGGGCCACCTAGCTAGGTGTCCCCCTATGGGACACCGTGCTCCAATTGCGCACCCCCCCTTCCCCTTCCCCTCCTTGATATCCCCACTCTCCCTAAGTTTTTGTTTTCTTTCTAAGCTTTGCTCATCTTGTCAACAAAGTGTCTTTTTGAACCATCCACAATTCTTAACTCTAGTTGGCGCATTGACAATCCATGTGCAACGAATATTAATAGCATAAAACCACATATATTGATTGCGTTCTCCTTTTTGTACTTCCTTCTCCCATATAAACTAGGTGCCATAGATGTGGACATTACCTTATTGCAACACCATCAACACTCTACTTTAATTTTCCAAACACTCATGTTTGCTTGAAGGATTCAATTGATGAATCACCCACTAATTACTATTCACTTATCTTTCGAGGACTGCTTCACACTTTTGTAGATCCACGTCTTGTCTGTCATTGGATGCTCCTTTATGATCAACAACATTTCATTTCCTCCTTATTTTATGAGTATCATTTTTATCACTAGCACATTCAATGGTAAGGTCTATAGTTTCCATAAAATCATTAATAGATTTTTAAAATGAGGCACCATTACATTACATCATGTAGATTTGGACCTCTCCCCATGAATTGTCCTACAAGACAATAATTTTCTCTTGCACTTTGATATATGGAATTCGCCATATCACCCAGAGATGTCTCATACAATGCCACCTTTGTGCTTTGGCTCTCATACCAATGTAAAGACCACTAGGGAAAACCCCTAAGATGAGGATAGGAAAACACAACCTAAAGGGCAAAATCAAGTGGATGCTTCTTCAAATGGAAAAAAGAAAGATAGATCAAAGCTCAAGTGCTTCTATTGTGGCATCAAAGGACACTTTGCAAGTGAGTGCTACAAGAAGAAGAGAGATCAAGGAGACAAGCAAGCTAATCTTACTCTTGATGAGGATGGTTTGGATGTTCAACATGCAAATGATGATGCTTTTTGTGATGCCTTCGTGTATAGTTGCTAATGATGGAGATCTAGATTCATGGTGGATTGATAGTGGAGCAAGTTCACACATGATTTTTCACAAAGAGTACTTCACTTCTGTGTTGGCATATGGAGATGACAAGAGGGTGATCTACATGACCAATGATGGTGAGTGTGCAATCAAAGAGATTGGCACAATTCCTATTTCTCTCTCTACAAATAGGAATGTTCGTTTGGAGGATGTCTTGTTTATTCCGTCTATTACCAAGAATTTGCTTAGTGTGAGTCAAATGCTAAAGGCCTCAAAGTTGAGTTTGATGGAGATGCTTGTATGATCAAAACGAAGGATGTCTTGATTGGAAAAGGTAAAAGGCAAGGGAAGTTGTTCAAACTAGATGCTTGTGTTATTGCTAACCAAGTTGGATGTGTTGCAAGAGAGCAAATACCTATTCAAGAGGTTTGGCATAAAAGGATGGGACTCCTCAACTTCAAGTCATTGGAGGTAATGGCTAGAAAGAAGGTTGTGATAGGTCTTCCAAGTTCCTTAAGTGGCATCAATCATGTTTGTGAGTCTTGTGCTTTGTCTAAGTCACATAGACTACCTTATACTAGGTCTACATCTAGATCTACAAAGCCTTTTCAACTTGTATATTCGAATATTCATGGATTTACTACAATTAGCAATAGTGGAGCTAAGATGTATGTAACTTTCATTGATGATTTTAGTAGATTTTGTTGGATCTATCTACTAAAGAGCAAATATGAAGTGTATGATGTCTTTGTTAAATTCAAGAATACAAGGGTGAACCGATTTTCCACAAGGATCAAGTGCTTAAGGAGTGACAATGGTGGTGAGTACATATCTACCAAGTTCAAGGCCTTTTGTGATGAGCATGGGACCAAGAGGGAGTATACAACATCAAGGACCCCACAACAAAATGGAGTGGCTGAAAGGAAGAAAAGGACTTTATGTGAAAGTGCTAAAGCCATGAGGTTAAGTGCTAATCTTGATAAACCATTTTGGGATCAAGCTTTGTTGTGTGCCAATTTCTTGTGCAATAGGTGGCCGAGTGCTATTTTGGATGGAAGAACACCTTTTGAGATGCTATTCAAGAGGAGGCCGAGTGTCAACTTTCTAATAACTTTTGGATGCACATGCTATGTCAACATTACTCTTGATGATAGGACCAAGGAGGATCCATCTTCAAGGAAAGGTATTTTTGTTGGATATAGTGAGGTGAGTAAAGCCTACAAGGTTTACATTTCTACTACTAACAAAGTGATTGTTGATAGAGATGTCATTTTTGATGAGGGGAACATTCCAAAAGTGGCTTCGAGTACTATTGATGTGATGTGGATGGATCTAACATTCTTGATGTTGATGTAAATGATCCTACTTTAGATGGTGATGATGATGGACCTTCATCAAGTCAAAAGCCAAGGAGAACATCAAGGGAAAGACAAGTACCCTCAAGGCTCACATATGATGAAACGGGTAACCAAGTAGTTTCTGGAAATTATGTTGCTTTCCTAACCTCTTTTGATGAACCTACAAGTGCAGGTGAAGCAAGGAAAGAAGAGCAGTGGATCCAAGCAATGGATCTTGAGTATCAAATTCTTATGAAGAGCCTCATCCATGGCTAAGTTCTCAAGTGTTGAGCTACTTAGTGCCAATGTTTGGAGATTGTCAATTTTTGTTTTCTTGTGTCAAGTAGATCTTGAAGATGGACCAGTAAAACTTGCTTCATTTATAAAGTCATGTGGTGCTGCTTTAGTATCATGGATGTACTCACTTACTCATGGATTTCCAAGGCTTGATAGTTTCTTGTGGCAAGATGGAGATGGAGGCTCATTCATGAAGTGTCATGGTGGATACATGGCAACAAAGGACAAAGGAGGAGGAAACATGCAAGCAAAAGTTGATCACTCACATTTATTGTTTGTTTTCTGTATTTTTCTAGAGAGTTCAAAGCTGATAGCATGGAGAAATCATCTCGTTTACATTCTATGTGATTCTTCATGTCATATTGAGGTGCAATATCACTTTGTGAGGGAGCAAGTCATTGCAAAGGAGGTGGAGCTTCAAAATGTGTCCTCAAGGGAATGTGTAGCTGATATCTTCACCAAAGCATTGGGAAAGGATTTGTTCATGAAGCATAGGACATCACTTGGAGTGTTATCAAAGTCCATGCTAAAACTAGTTGAAGAGGAAGTGTGAAAGATTCAATTAGTTTAGTCACATTTGCTACATTTGTTTATTTGGCAAATTGACGCCAACTTTATATTAGACTTAGAGTTTGACTTTTCAAAGTTCATTAGTCTAAATTTCATTTGAATAAAGTTTGGAAAAGTTAGAAGTTGAGTTTGAGTAGATCTAAATATAAATGTGTACATTGAATCTAGACCCTAAAATAGTAAAGTTTACATTTTGGAGAGAAAGCCATGTGGCCAAATAGGGTTTGGACCTGTCATAAAAGGATGTAAGTCATGGAGAGACATATCTTTTCTCTTATCTATCTCATTTCAGGCTTATACATGGTTCTCTTGGGTTCTACTATCCATTGGTGCACTTTACTTGTGATTGCTTGCAATTTTATGTGTAGAATGATCTATATTTTCTATTTTTGGATCCACACGTGTGAAATACAACAGCTTGTTGGTTTTGTACAGATAGCTTGTTGGTTAATGTTTGATCAAGTTCTATTAGAGTTTGCATCTTATTCATAGAGTAGATGCTGATTTTTCTACATTGGCAAGATTGTTGATTTGTTCTCTTTCTAACCCAAGATCAGTTTATGGATTTGGATCATCATTGATCTGAAATCTTTCACATCCTATTCTTTCTTTTTGCTATTCCATTGGACAATAGAAAGTAATTTGTGGTGAATGGTCTTGAAATTTCTTGAATTTAATAGTGGTTTAGGAATTCTGTTGAAATGGTTTCACCACCACCATAAATCCTTATGGCCTTCAGCATTTTGCTAGTTTGTATCTCAACTTGTTCTTAAATATTTTTAAGAACTTTTTGTTTTTTGACTAAGAAATTATACTACAATTCTCGTAGAGAAATCATCTATGAATGTCGAGAAGTACTTGGTTCTCCCTAAAGAAGGATTATCCATGGGTCCAAATAATTTACTATGTATAATGTCTAACAAATCTTTTGAAATATGAGTATGATATGATCTGAATGATATTCTAGGATGTTTTTCATTCTTTGCTTGTTTCTTCTTTTTCTCTTTGAAGCCTTTCTTTGTGAGTAGTGCTCGATTTTCTGATTTGTCAACAATTGCTAAATTGCCATTCCATCACAACACTCTTATTTTTCTTAGTTTTGGACATGAGGCTGGCACCCAAGTATTCATCCAAGTGGAAAGAGATTCAAACTTGGGTGGACAAGCCAAGCACCATAGACCACCACACCACGCCTATGATGATTACCCTTTTGTAGTTGGAGTTTGACCGACAAGAGCTTTTGTTGAATTTCACACGTGTATGAATACCCTAAAGTGTGATAATGATCTCCTAAGACTTGGTGATTGCACAAATTAGATCAAGCATAGATTAATAATCAAGATCTATCTCAAAAAACTAAGGCAAGAGCACTTGATTACATGCATATATCAATCAAACAAGTACATACACACGTGTGGAGACTACTTGTACTTGAAAAAAACTAAGTATGGAAAACCTTGCTCTCGAGTAGAGAGAAAAACCAACTACTAAGCCTCGGGTAGAGAGAGAATCCAATAGACCCAAAAATGTAGAAATCTCATTAACTCCAAAAAAATCACATAGAATTGATCTAAAAAACATATAAGTAGCAAATAGAGGTAGAGGGGAGTGAAACGCGATTGGACCCCTTCTTTTCCTCCTCTAAATGTGATTGGTTGAGTGACTTATGAGCCCTCAAAATTGATTGGACCAATTTGGTGGATTTATAGCTTTTGATTGGTCACTAGCTCTCATGCCAACACATAAGGTCTTACCTCATCATGACAAATGTAACATGCCTAACTTACTTTTGGATTTGGCCTAATCATTATGTGGCATGTGTACTAGCTCGAGTTACCTCTGATGCCAAAATTGGCCTATTAATTACCTACTAACATGTGTAATGACATAAAAAAAGTCCATATGGCCCCTAGCTCAACATAGATATCTTTTTCTATTTTTCACACTCGTCCTAAAAACATATCTATTTTAAAATAGCATAGAACTTGTTTAGTAGATCCTTTGGTGTGAAGATTAGCCAAAAGATTTTTGGATGAAGCCAAATCACCATTGCCATGAGAGGATCTCCTTGATGGAAATCTGATACCACCTTCCTTGATGATCATCCCACCATTCCTTTCATGCTTGAAGAAGACCTTTGATTTAAAAGCTCCTCCCCTTTGAAATAGTAGCACCATGATGGAAATCCGAGGCCTCCATGCCTCATAATCACCTTGAAGATGAAGATCACAAGATAGACAAAAGGATTGATTGCCAAGATTTTGCACTCTAGCTTGACTAGTCCACAAGCTATGAAACTTTTCCGTGATAGATTTAATCTTGAAATCAACAACTATCTTGATATTATTGAGGCTATTGAGGCTACATACTTGTTCAAGGATGTAAGTGTCCTTTATGGATGATTCACTTAATCTCAAGAGAAGTTTACAAATTGCCTCACAAAATGTAAAAAAATGATTTTTCACACGTACCAAACTCATTCTTGCTCTTACAAGATCCAAGAGCATACATTTGATGACACAACCACTTGCTTTCTAAATGATTTGGAGAGAGAATGCAACTATTAAGCCTCGAGTAGAGAGAGAAACCAACTATTAAGCCTCGGGTAGAGAGAAAATCCAATATGACCCAAAAATGTAGAAATCTCATTAACTCCAAAAAAAACTCATAGCAAATAGAGGTAGAGGGGAGTGAAACATGATTGGACTCCTTCTTTTCCTCCTCTAAATGTGATTGGTTGAGTGACTTATGAGCCCTCAAACTTGATTGGACCAATTTGGTGGATTTCTAGCTTTTGATTGGTCACTAGCTCTCATGCCAACACATAGGGACTTCACACATCCAACCTCATCATGACAAATGTAACAAGCCTAACTTACTTTTGGATTTGGATCATCATGTGGCATGTGTACTAACTCGATTACCTCTAAATGCCAAAATTGGCCTAATCACCTACTAATATGTGTAATGACATAAAAAAGCTAATATGGCCCTAACTCAACATAGATAACTTTTTCTATTTTTCACAATTTTGAATTTAAGCAATCAGAAGGGAACATTTTTCAAAAAATTGACATGCCTTAAGAAATGCAAGATATTGGAGGAAAACATGAGGGAGGCCGGAACAATTGTGCAGCGGGCCTCACACAATTAAGGGAGGATGAGACTTGGCATCCAAACATGGAGGAGGCAAAATCATGCCAAGACGCCTCCACCCTTAGATTAAGAGGCGCATAATATGACTATGATGACATTTGCAGTTAAAAGTCAAGCTTGGAATTTGATGCGTGGACTTAATTTGAGGGGGGGTTGCAACTGTGATGGCATTTGTGGTTGAAATCTTGCCACCAGGCCCATGTCCTTGGCCAATTGTAGGATCCATGTTCCAGATGACCAGCCTTCCTCATCAATACTTCGCTCAACTGGCCAAACAGTATGGATCGCCCATAGTCCATGTAAGGTTGGGATATCATCCCTGGATTTTTGTCCACAATCTCGGGCTGGCTATGGAGATCCTCAAAATCCGTGATATGGAGTTTGCATATAGAGCTCCATCTGTGTTTGCAGAACACTTCAGTTTTGCCTACCAGAACATTGCTTTTAGACAACACACGGATGCTACCTGGCGCCATCTTCGTAAACCTTGTACCACCAGCCTATTCACAGT
The DNA here is from genome assembly GCA_029204225.1 of Diphasiastrum complanatum. Classification (NCBI taxonomy): domain Eukaryota; kingdom Viridiplantae; phylum Streptophyta; class Lycopodiopsida; order Lycopodiales; family Lycopodiaceae; genus Diphasiastrum; species Diphasiastrum complanatum. Next base: position 21,540,239 of record CM055113.1, read on the forward strand.
CTCTAGCTTGAAATCCTTAGCTGACGTGAGGCAGGAGGAGATTTCTGCATTGGTTTCTACCATCCGATCCGCTGGGGCAGTACCTTTGCCTTAAAGGCAAGACCTATGTTGTATGGGACTAACATGAATATGATGAGTAGAATGTCTTTTGATAAAAAATATTTTGGAGAGGGTAACTCTTATGGACCGGAGGGTGCTGCATTCCATACTATGCTGGAGCAAGTGACAGACGAGAGTGGGAAAACTCACCTTGGGGACTTGTTTCCACTGTTGAGCGGACTTGATTTGCAAGGCACGGAAAAGAACTTAACAAAGCAATTGAGACCAGCATTAGAGAACTTTTTTGCAGCTAGAATCTTTGAGCACAAGTTGCAGCATCAAGTGGATGGGGGCATTAGACAGCACACAGATTTTTTAGATGTTTTGCTTTCATTAAAAGCTGAAGATAGCTTGTCCGATATTTGCATCATAGCATTGCTCACAGTGAGTAACATAGAGAAACATCTCAATTATTGACTAGCAAAGTGTGTCCGTCGATGACGGGCAATGGATGGCCTACAAGGACGGCTCACGATCTAGGTGGCGGCTTGTGGTCAAGACGTGTGGATGATGCACAGAGCGGGTGATTGATGATTGAAGGCGGCGGACAATGGACGGCAGCCGAGACAGTAGCCGGCCGATGACGGGCGGTTGACAATTTGGGTTACGGCCGATGGTTTGGGTCGAAGTTCAATAGTTTGGGTCAAAAGTTGTCAGTGACAATTAGCCGATGGCAGGTGATCGATGATGTGCATGTGTGTGTGTGTGTGTGTATGTGTGTGTGTGTGTGTGTGTGTGTGTGTGTGTGTGTGTGTGTGAGAGAGAGAGAGAGAGAGAGAGAGAGAGAGAGAGAGAGAGAGAGAGAGAGAGAGAGAGAGAGAGAGAGAGAGAGAGAGAGAGAGAGAGAGAGAGAGAGAGAGAGAGAGAGAGAGAGAGAGAGAGAGAGAGAGAGAGAGAGAGAGAGAGAGAGAGAATGGGGGCCCAAGTGTGCCCGTTGATGTGAGCCCAGAAGTTTGCGGGCAGGCCGATCCCTGCACTTGAGTATTCACAGAAACAGATACATCATCATTTTACCAATTAATAATTCTAAAACTAATAGAATGATAACTGCCTGCAGCCCTTTGGTATTCAGATAACATAGTTGTGTGGGCAAACTACACCAAGGATAGAAGGATAAACACAATCTAGCTAACTACGACTTGACAAAGGTCTCAATGAGCCGAAATAGCAAAAAATTGCATTGATGCTAAGTCTAATATAGAACCCAAAATAGCAACAAAGACATGCAATCTTCAACTTCATGGAGTCCAACCACAAAGTCTTATAACTCTTGGAGCATCAACTTGATCATGCATAGAAATGTTGAGGCATCAGTTTATATTTTTTAGCAACAAGGGGTGCAAGCCACAAGCACAAACATAAATCCACATCAACATTTATATCTCATTGATATAGTTGACCAAAGCATTGGGTTTCTATTGCTTCTCCAAAGGTTAAGGGTAGATGATTATGAACGCTGGCACAAAAGAACAAAGCCAATCAAATGAGGTCCCTAGTAGTACTTCATCATTGAAAAGAAGGAGAAAATCACATGTCAATCATGAGCTTGTTCAAAACATAACTAAATAATATAGTAGGTGAGGAAAATGCATCATTGAAGAAGGAGAGATTTAGCACAAACCAAATGGGTACAACTTGGTTGAAGATGTGAATACAAAAAGAGCACTGGCAAGAGCCAAAAGGACAAAGCAAATAATGTAGTACTCACCATTAATAAAAGCATGAGTAGATCACAAAAAGCAAAGAATAGAATGTGGCTTTTTCATGTTCAACAATGTCACCAACAAAGCTTTACTATATTGTCCTCCAATATGTGTTTTATTGGTGAAGGCCTCCTTTCCTCTCCTTGAGGTTTGAGGTTTAATTTAGCTCCACACAACCACACAACATGAACATAAAAAAGAAAACAAAGCTTAATAATATGGACAATGCAGAAGGTTTCAAGGTGAATTCAACTTAGAATAGTTGGCCCCGAAGAAATCTCCACCTCTCCATGCATAGGCTTGCTTAAAGTCGATGAAGCAACAATTGTATGCATCTTTTTATCATCAATTACCTGCACATAGATATGCTTATTGGAGCAAAATACCACCAACCGTGGCCTTTCGATAGTCCCATTGATCTGGAATAACCACACAAAGAAGCTGAAACTAATGTATACATGTGCTCAATTGGTTTCCCAATAAGTGGCATGTTGGTGAGAACTTCCTTTTCTTTACTTGGGGTCAGGAGTTCTACTCCACTTAGCAGCACAAATCATGAGGACATACAAGAAAAGCATATGCTGAAGTAGTGTAATATCATTGGTGCTAAAGGTAGGGTTTTGCCATGGAATTTAGTCTCATGACACAGACCAATTTACCCTATTATGCTGAAGCCCCTAAAATGTTATAATGCAACCACACAGAACATCAAATAAAGTTACTGCTTTCTATAGTGTAACCAGCATCACTGAAGCCACTGTATTGGTTCAATAATGATACTTTTTTTTTCATATGCGCAAATGTCGTAATTTAATAGTCTCCCTGCAGGTGGTCTCTCAGGCTTCTAACTGCAGCGGCTACCTCAAAGCCCCTGCAAAGACCTACAACACATTAATCCAAGATCCATTCAAGTTCTTAAGAATAATAAACACAAATTATGTTAACATAAATTACATCTAACCGTAAAGACCGTTCTCAGGAACATCGATGCCTGTAAGGAGCTATCCCAGATTAGTCACACTTCTCTTGACCCCAATGGTGAGTCTTCTCTTCCCTTCACCTAGTCAGTGTAACATGCCCTGAAGACCGGTACAGTTGTCTGCCAGCTTTTTGATGCGATCAAGACAAAGATGTATCAATAGCAGTCTATGTATAGAGAATCCATGTATAGAAACTCCATGCATAGTGAATCTATGTATAGGAGAGTTAGGACCTTGCATTACCACATGCACAAGGAGTTCTAGGTTCCATATAAGGAGGCCAAACTCGCCCTACTACACCATCATTTGGTTGATTCAATGCTAGGATCTCTCTATACTCTCATGCTTCCTATTCCTTGGGTGAAGCTTCTAGAGACTGATTGGTTGTTTCTACTTGTTTTGGGAGGTTTCTCCAATAGTGTGTTCTTTATTTTGTCTTGTAAGCAGGATCTAGAGGAGGCGACTCTTACATTGGTATCAGAGCAAGGCTTACGAAGATGGGAGAACTTGGAGAAGTGCTACTTTTTGTCGATAGTTCGGTGTGGATCAATGGGAATTCACTTCCAAGTGGATAGCAAGATGGCAAGTGGGTGTTCTATCTCGGTTTCCATTTGCATGTTGCTAAGATCCATTCCTTTAAAAAATGTTGGGGTTTTATGGAGAATTGGCCTAGAAAGCCTATTTGTGATGCTTCTTTTTTTTTTTTTTCTCTTTTCTATTGAATTTCAAGCTTGGTTAAAATTTGAAATTTGTTACTTGTCTAATATATTTCTGATGGATACTGATCATTAGAATGGGTCAAGTGAACGTTTGTGCAAGATACTCGTCAAAATGTAACTTAAAATCATCAAACAATTGCTGTGTAAGACCATGAGTTGAGGTAAGACTAGTTGGTGACGTAAGAGTTAGTTGGATGTGACCTAGTAGTGGGAAGTTCAACAATATACGGTTGTAGAGAGTGACAACCAAGAAACTCGATGGCGGGGAAGAAGAGAAACATATAAAAGAAGGGAGATCAAAGAAGACAGGAGTTGATGATGTAGTCAGTGAGAGAGTAGAGATTGAAGAGTCTAGAGATCAGACAATGGATCGAGATCGAGCAATCCAGAAAAGAATAACTGATTCGATATAAAATGCGCTTTGATCTTTGACCATGAATGCGACTTCATCCACTTTGACTTGGGGAGATGATGAATCTGTGTTTGCTTGTTGATCAGGTTGCTTGGCTGCATTCTTCGCTTGGAGGATTTGGCAATCCTTGATCTCATGGTTATTGCGCTTGAAATACCTGCAAAACATCGCCTTGTTCGACTGTGGATTTGATGATTTTTCTTGACTTTGAGTTTGATTCTAATTCGTTGCAACCTTTTTGGAGCTTTTTTGCTTCTGTCGCTTAGAGCCTTTGTTGACATATAGAGCCCGAGAGGAGGAAGTAGACGAAGTGTCTTGACTTCTCCTATTGTCTTCTTGCAACAACATATTGATAGCTCTAGTAAGAGTTAAATCTGTGTGTGTCGATATGATCATCACCCAGTTCTCATATGTAGAGGGCAAGCTTGAAAACAATGTCATAATTGCGTCTTGATCATCTATGATTGATCTGACAGTGACCATCTGTTGCAAGAGATTCTTAAATTGGTTATGTGACTCTGAAGAGAATCACCAATAGATATCTTGAATGTGAAGAATTTTCTTTGTAGATGTAACTTAGTAGATATGTCCCTCACGTCATATGGTGAGTTCAGGATGTCCCAAACGTCTCTTGACATTTTAGCTTCAGCTATGTGTCCAATCTATGTATCTGATATATCGAGGATAATAAGCACAAAATCTTTACCGTCCTTCGATTTCCATTTTGAGTTGTCGTCTTCAGGTTTTACTTCTATACCTGTAACAACATCCCATAATTCGCTAGTGATTAGCAAGGTCTTCATCTTGAATTTCCATAAATGATAATTGGATCCATCCAGCTTGTCTGCAATGCGACCGACTTTACTTCGAGAATCCATCTGGAACTTAGTCTGTCGATTGTATTGATGATGCTAAGATGCAGTAATGCCAACAATAGGAAATCAATTCTCTGACACTGAAAGGTTGAAAAGAACTGAAGAGTATGATTATCAATCTGATATCATGAAAGATATCAAGTATTAGATATTTCGCTCTGATATCGTAATAGTATTAGGCCCTGATAGAGATCACAGATATGATACCGTGACGGTTTAGATAAAGGAAATAGTGATAGATAATTCTTTTTCTGAAAGAGGATATGTGCCAATGGGGTATTCCAGCCACCATGGCATGTTTCTTCTTTCCCACTCAGACAATCCAACATGATTCCACGTATGAGGAAACATTGTCTTGAGACTATCCATGATTATCCATACAACTATTTGTGGTGGCATGCTAGATATCTTGCCCTCTTTCTTTAGTGGAAGGAGCCATATACAAGCAACAAAACATAAGAAGAGTGACAATGCCTTTGCCAACGACTAATGAAGAGACTCTATTGGAAAACCATATACTTGTAAACTACCCTCTTCGAAGTGAGAGTCAATTCCTCCTGCTCTTCAGTTGGCAGAGCATTCTTCATCTTTCCTTGTAGTTGAAGAAACAAATTGTTTCTGGCCACAAAGCTATGATAACTTTAGAGCTCAAGGCAGAAGAGAAACAAGGAGGCTGTGTGGTCACGAACAGAAAAGCTTCGAGGACCGAAGACACGAATATGAACATGAACACAAAGGGTTTGAACATAGATGAACACGAATGCGAACACGAATACGAACACGAACACGAACACGAACACGAACACAAACACGGACACGAACACGAACACGAACACGAACACGCAGATAAAAGGTTCGTGCACCCAAGGCGACCTAATGACAAAAACCAAAGGCACAAGAAAACATGTGGACCCAAGCGACGGTGGATCTCCATGCGTGAAAGGACAGATGAGATCATGAAAGTACCAGGAGGACATCATCCTCCAAAGACTGACATGATACCGTTAGGACGTGCCTAATCAACCGTTCTTGTAATCTTTTGATTTGCTAATCGTGTCCTTCTCCTCTACATACAGATAGATCCTAATTATTAATTATGCAGTCGTAGCAGATTGGCAATATATACCAATGTAAGCTGAGGTCCAAGAAGTCCGCTAGAAAGCACGACAAGTTCGGATTTGCGAAAGATAGAGTTTCTTTCCGTGCCGACGCACTGTGTGGTCTATCACAACAATGCCTAAGAAATTCTCTAATAATGCAATAGATGTTTATGCAGAAGAGTTTCTTGTCTTGAACATGATCGAATGCTTAATCGTTTGATAGTTGTATGTTTGTAATCAACTGGTTTCAATCTTATTCCACACACTGGTTTTTAGCTTGTCGAATGCGTAAGTAATTTCTACGTAGGACAGTAGTGTCTATCGTCACTTTGGAGGATTGTAGATCCCGTCATAGAGGGCAGTAGACCCGAGGACATAATTGAATTCCATCTGAGTTTATTTCTGTGCTCAACAGCGGGTATCACAGAGGACGAAACAATTCATGTCTGGATACCCACTGCACCCTTATAAGAACTCTGAGATTTCCCAACAGTGGTTCAGAGCCCGAAGAGATTCTCTCATCAATGGTATCAGAGCCATAACAAGCTCATATCCGGGCTCATATTCGACACCTGATATAGCTAAAGAGCTATCAGATTCAGGAGACAAGCACTCAGAAAAGAAACCAAAAAGAACAACTGAAGAACACAATCTACAACAATGGCATCGATTAGCAGTATACAATCAAAAATCTACACAATCCTCAACTCAACCGGTTGAACTTCCTAGCATGGAAGATAAAGACCTCTCTCATATTGAAGGGAGAAGGGCTATGGACCTAGGTAAGCTCACCAGAAATAGTCTTGAACCAATTATATGGTTCAAGAGGGGCTTTGTCCAACTTGGCATAGGACTCCACTATCCTATGGAGGATCTGTGACGTGATGCAGTCTTTCCTAAGGTTGCCAACCATCAAGAAGTTGTTCAGTAGCTGGGCAGCAACGTGTATTGAAGGCTCAGTGATGGCTTCTAGAAGGTATCCGTCATTGGTCCAATGCAGATCATTGGTGAGGTCAATGTACGGCTTGATGGCCTGTTTGGCCTGCTTGTGATTGGGTGAGGCTTGTGTACCGGCTGCTATACCTATGGCTGCAAGGGTGGCCTCAGTGATGCGCACCTTGTGTGTGGCTCCCTAAAAAGTGATATAGAATTTGAATTTCTCTTCCTTCCACGTACTGAAGACAAGAGTGATGAAATCCATATTGATTCTGCCAGAAAAAGCTCTCTCATGAATACCCATTGTAGTGAGTAGAGGCTCCGCAAGGGTCATCCACTGAGTGACCATGCTTGTGCTAGGAAGGATCATGATGTCCGTTGCAGATGGGACATCACGATGGATAGTATAGCGCGAAGACTAGGAAGTATCGGTAGAAGACATGATTAGCAAAAAGGAAATGTAAGACGCGTGAAAGTGTATCAAAAAGCAAGTTAGGAATTTTTGGAAGGCTTTGGTCGTAGGAAAAATTTGCAAGAGCTTTGCTAGCACAAGTGAGGAATGAATCGAATTCAGCCAACTTATAGGTGAATTTGGTGGGTCCATTACACTAAATACTAGTTTGCCTGATCAGTTCTGAACAAAAATTTGTAGGTATGTACAGTACTGTGAAATTAGGCTATAAAAATCTCCACGAAGGTTTCTGGGGATCTGAACCTATTAGGCTAACGTTTTCCAGGGCTGGCAAAGGATGAACCTTTGCCCAGGAGGGTCCTTCACCCAGGTACTGTCATAAATGTTTTTTTTCACAATCTGAACCTATGGACAACCTAATTTGGACATTTTAAGATCATCTACTAGGTTGTCAAAGGTTCATAATGAGCTTAAGGTGCTCGACAAAGGTTTCCAAAATGGCATATCACTGGACCTTTGCCTGACTCAAAAAATGGATTTTTTACTTGACAGGAACCTTTGCCTACATCAAATTAGATAAATCTAGAGTGGACGTACAGTCTGAGAGCTCAGCGAAGGTTTTTGGTACTGTGTAGGCCATATCTGACCAAAATAGTGAGTTTCTAAGTTTGTCTTTTTTTTTTTAAATGTCTTTTTTCAAAAAACTCAGCAATTTAAGTACTGAAAACAAAAAAATTGAAAAACAAATAAAATTAAAAAACTATTGAGATCAGGCTTGCTGAACTGGTGGAGCAGGCTGCCAAAACTTGCGTAATCGGCTGCCATTCACCGGAGTATCAAATCGTTTTCCATCCAAGTGCTCAAGAATTACTGCGCCAAAGTTCAAGATTTCCCTCACTTTATATGGGCCCTCACCGGTAAACTTCAACTTGCCCTTGATCAACTTGGTTTTGTACATCAATGCAAGATGTCCTACTTTCAGATATTTTTTGTGTAATCGACGATCGTGCCATGCCTTGCGGCAGGATTTCTCTGTTGCTAAGGCATGAACTGCCATCAATCGAGTTTCACATAACTTGTGCAACGCTTCATGACGGAGTTGTAAAGACTTATCATCATTTAATCGTTCCGTTGCTTCTATGCATAAGGATGGGATTAAAAATTCAATCGACATGACAACATCTTGACCATAAACTAGTTGAAAAGGTGTTTGATTTGTACTATTTTTGTAAGCGGTTCTGAATGGCCATAATGTTGCATACAATTTATGTTCCCAATCAAACCGACTTGCTTCAACTGTCTTTGTCATAATGGTGTAGAGAATCTCATTGGAAGATTTAGCTTGGCCATTCCCTCTGGGATAGTAGGGAGTACTAAATCTGTGTATAACAAAAAAATCTTCCAGTAAACACTTTTTTGTTTGATTAACAAAGTGTGTACCCCAGTCACTGACAATCTCGATTGGACATCAAAATTGGATTATAATATTTTCATATAGAAACTTGGCCATAGATTTCGCATCAGCAACTTTGACAGCTTTGGCTTCAACCCACTTGGTCATATAATCAGTTGTTATGATAATGTATCAGGCCTAAGATCCTTGCGTGGCAGGATGAATAGGACCAATATAATCTAGTCCCCATTTTTCAAACGATGCTTGCGATAAAACCGGATGCAAGGGTCCATAATTTTGTCAAGTAGGCCGGCGTGCTCGTTGGCAAACATCACATGTCTGAATAAATTTTTTTGTACCCTTATGAAGCGTAGGCCAACAACAACCTGATCGCAAAAGTTTGCGAACAGTATTATCTGTAGAGAAGTGTCCTCCACCCATGCCATCATGTGGAAACATGATTAAATCTGGTACTTCATGCTACAAAATACATCTTCGTAAAATATTGTCTGATCCACGATGATACAATTGTCCTGCAATTAATTGATAAGGTTGAGCCTTATGAATCAATTGTCTCTTTTGTACTTTTGTCAAGGAGTCATTTGGTTGTCCTAGCATCAGGTGCTCAACAATATCCACTGCCCATTCCGGTACTGCTTCAACATAGAACAATGCAGCATCTGGCAGTTCATCATCCACTTCAGTATTAACTGGTGCGGATTCGATTCTTGAAACGTGATCGGCTAGATAATGTTGCTTCCCCTTTCGAACCACAATTTGAAAGTCGAATTTAGTTAATAACAATAACCATCTTGCAATACGTCCAGTATTGCACGTTTTGTTTACCAAGTAAAGTAACGGCTGGTGATCATATAAAATGCAAAGTGCGTTTCCATGAGGTAGTGACGAACTTTTTGAACAGAAAAAATCATGGCTAACGCTTCACGTTTGGTTGTTGAATAATTCTTCTCAAGATCTGTAAGCTGTCTGCTTGCAAATCGTATAGGATAATCCTTCTTATAGTCACCTAGTTGTATCAAAACCGATCCAATGGCGTATTTTGAGGCATCCATATGAACATGAAATTCTATCGTCCAATCTGGAGAACGAAGTATTGGTGCTGAAGTTAATGCTTTTTTTAACTTTTCAAAGGCTTCTAACGCCTGTACTGTCCAAATAGAAACAATAGTCAGTTTGCATATAGGTCCTGCTAAATCTGCAAAAAAAATAATAAAAATTTGATAGTAGTCCACATGACCCATAAATACATAAACTCCATGAATTGTTGTTGGCGGTGGCAATTCCACAATAACCTTGATCTTAGAATAATCTGCGGCAATACCGTGTCTCGATATCACATGTCCAAGCACAACTCCGTGGGAAACCCACATCTGACATTTTTCTGGATTTAGAGAAATCTGATATTTGCGGCATCTTTCAAATACTTTCTCCAATCGATCCAAGTGGTCTGTATCTATACTATGGACTCCTAGGTCATCCAAGTAAATTTCAAGGAATTTCTATAGATAATATTTAAAAGCAAATTGCATTACTCTTTGGAATGAACTTGGTGTATTATAGAGTCCAAACGACATTACTTTGTAAGCATAGGTGTCCCATTCTGTTGCAAAAGCAGTTTTGTGACGATCTGCAGGTGCAATCTTAACCTGGTTTTAACCACTAAATCCATCCAAGAAACTATAAGCTTTTGCTCCAGCAAGACGATCCAAAATGCTTTCAGTAAAAGGTAAAGGACAATGATCCTTCCGCGTCACTTTGTTCAACGCTTTGAGATTCACACAGATTCTCAATTTCTCATTCTTCTTAAATTGGTGAAATGCATTCAGTATGCTCGATCCCATAAATGAAATCGACGTCAAGCAATCTTTGAAGTTCTTTCTTTATCAGATCTGCAACATTAGGATTACAATGATAGAACTTTGTAACCTTTGGAACTACATCAGGTACTAAAGGTATTGTATGTTCAATCACTGATGTCGGAATACCCTTTAGATCTTGATAAGTCCATGCAAAGCAATCCTGTTTCTTAATAAGTAACATGCAGAGTGCTTGATACTGTTCAGGATTAAGTTGTGATCCAACTTGTACAATCTTTTCTGGTTCTCCTAGTTCAACAAGATTCATTGGTTGCGTCCTAGCTGGGCCATCGTAAACCTCTTTCAAATCTGGCATGTGTTCTTCAGGTTCACGATGCGCTTTAGGTAACATGATAACCACATCATCCAATGTATGATGTTTAAAATTCTCGGGCATATCATGCTGGACTACATCTGTTTGTTCCTTTTCGAAAGGACTTGTCTTGGATCTTCACTTAGCCTTCTTAGCAGAAATTGATTGTGAAGGTGATGACTTATGAGATGATGATGTCTTGCTAGAATTCTGACTTGTAGAATCATCCTTGACTTTTCCTTTGCCTTTATCTAGTAAGGGTGGCACCTTCTTTGAATCAATCTTTCGAGGGGGATTTTCCCATTTCAAGACAATATTATAATGTTGCTTATCTTGTTTCTTCATCATTGATCTTGTGATCCTGTCTTCTTTCAATATAACTGCTTTAGGTAGTTTTATTGTCGGTTCATCAGGAACATTACGCGCTCCAAATCTGGTCGGATCCATATGATTTAGAATCTGCTCATTCGTAAGTTCAGCATTGCCATCATAAGTCAAGGCATGACTCACAGGAACGATTTCATCTTCAATCAGATCTGGTATAGCTTCCATTGATATCCAGGCTACATTCAGCACATTCAGTGGAAACATGATTGGTGTATCCAAAGTTCGATCTTATAAGGAAATCTCGCTCAAATATGATTGATTATCTTGTTGACACATATATCCTGCTGTACAATCAATTGCTGCAAGAGCTTCATTCCAATTGACTGTATCTGTTTGAGAATCGTAATGAACTCCCAAATTTTTCTCTTGTCAGTCACAAGTGTGATCCGTTGTTGATGAATCGTCATCCTCTTTCTGAATTACTGGTTTGATAGTCCAAGTTGTAGGATCAACTTTAACTGCACATTCACGATTTTCAAAAGTGATTTTTCCGGTACCCTAGTTATGAATTATTTGTGAAACTCGTAACCATAGACGTCCCAATAAAACTCGGTAGACATTTGGCGCTTCTGGTAAGTCCATCACTACGAAAGTAATGATGAACTGTAATCCCGCCTTTCTGACAAGTATATCTTCAACCATTCCTCGTGGATGAACTATAGTTTGATCAACTAGCTTAATAGCAAAAGATACAGGCTTGATCTTTGTAAGGCCCCATTTTGCACATAGCTTTGTAGAGATCAACTTAACTCCTGAACCGCCATCTATCACAGCTGCTTCCTTAGGAAATTGTCTATGCTGTATTGGAAGAGTGATATTCTTTTGTTCACTTTTTCAAGAGGCTCCAACATGGAGTACTTCGTTAGATTCTTCAAATCCAGCACAAAAAAGGGGCTCCTGATAAACTTTTGGTTCTTCTTGAGCTAACTTTTGCGCTAAGACTTCTCTTGCTTTTGGCACCAACTTCAGGAACTCTCCCAATGAAATATTGATCTTGCTAGACAAAATGTTCATGAGCAGTTCTGTTTGCAGTGCTTTCGGTTCAGTCAACTTGAAGTGTTCTTCATGATGATGTAACTGATCATTCATATCCGTACGTGAATTTCTTGGAGACTGCAATGGTGAAGAACAAACTTCTACTGTTGCTTTTGCAGCTTCAAGCTCCTCTTCTTCTTGCAGATGTTTAATTCATTGCCTCATATTCTGATATCTTCATTTTTTTGTATTAATATTTGGATAGACTCCTGATGCTGTTGGTGTATCATTCAATGGTATAGAATCAGTATGTACTGGATCCACTACTGGTTCTTTCTACTTATGTGCTCTGGTGACCACCATCAAGGGTGCACTTGATTTATTCTGAGCTACTAGTCTTTGCTTGATTGTTATCAAATTTATAGCTGCTCTAGCTGGTGGTGGCTTCGGTCTTGTTGGACAGTCTTTATAGCAATGCCCATAACCACAGTCACGACAAAATGGTACAAATTTTTCTTTATTTGGACATTCTGCAACTCTGTGATTTTCTCCACATGCAAAGCATCCAAGTGGTGCTCTGGTCCAATTTCTAGAGGCTTGTTGTTGAGCGGCAACATAAATAACATATTGTTTCGAAGATCCACCTTCTAGTTCCATCAAATTGGCAGGAGGAGTGGAGTGCTTCGGTGGGGCAAGTAAAGCTAAACGTTTCGGGTATCTGAGAGAAGATTGTTGAGGTCTTGGTGCTGGATTTCCTCCATATTGTGGTTCTCGATATATCATTTGGGCATACCGTTGCTGAATTATTTGAGGATTGAAGTTGCAAAAAATAGTCTCATGGTCTACACAGATGGCAAACACTGATTTCCATTCGTTTTTTCAATTGAGGACACTCGTTCACTGTGTGATTTCCTGTACAAATAGAACACCAGACATTTTCCTTGGTGGGAAAAGTCTTCGCAAACTTCTCAGGTTCCTTGTTCGCTTGTCCATGAAAATTTTCCAATGCTTTGATCTTCTCATCAAATTGCGACTGCAACTTTTCCATCTGTTTTTGCTGGTTCTTTCCAAGTTTCTCAAACTCAATGAGCATCATTTTTGCAGTAGCATTAGCATTCGTTGATGCAATAGTGGTGGATGCCTTAGTAGTCTGCCTTGCTATATAAGACAACATACTGATATTCGGCTCATCATCTGAATCTTCATCCTTCTCCCGAATTGCATCATCCATAGCATTTTGCAAGAGTGCATACTCATTATGGTGTTTCAGCTCACGTCTGATCCGTTTAGGTAGACCTGACAAAAACCACATAATCATGGTATTTTTGTTAATCAGCTTAGGTTCGCACTCAGATCTGAGGCGTTTCACCTGTTCAATGTAATCTTGAACCATTTTTCGCTTTCTCATTTTAATTTTACTTAAAAGTAGGAAAGGGTCTTCCATAAACTTCCGTGGTTTGAACCGTGTGATGAGGGCTCGTTTAACAACCTCCCAATCTGTACGTTCAGTTTCATCTTGATTATAGTACCAATCTTGTACGGCGCCTGTTAAGGCCATAGGAAACAATTTAAGTTTATCTTGAGGATAAATCTCACCATACACGTCATAGAATTCAGCATAGATCTGAAGAAATCTAACTGGATATATTAATCCATTATATTTGGGTAGGTCCAAATGTGGTGCTCTTCTAACAATGATTGGATTGACTTCTTGTGGAGCACCTCCAGGGCAGCCATCTTTACAAATTTAGATCAAGCAGACAATGAGATTGGATCTAGATTTTTCAATCAAAAAACTATCTCAGATCAGATCTGGTAGATCTATTCCATTTTTCAAAAAATTGATCATGAAAAAGATTTCAAATAACAATCAATCGGTACTTTCCAAAAATGATAACTCTCTCTGAATCCAAATCAGAATATATCAGATTTGATCCAAAATTTGACAGAGACTTGATCTGAAAAATCAGAAACTAAAAATAGGACTGGCGAAGGTTCACTAGACGAAGATTGGCTCGATGAAGGTTCAATAGTGTTATTTTGAGAAGACTCTCTGAACAACTTTTCTGACAATTTCATTGAAAATAACCTTCGCCGACCTCTCGAATTAAAGATCTGACACAGATAAAACTATGAAAAATCGGACGATGGTCTCTAACACAAGAAAATACAGTTTCTATAGTTTGGCGAGGGTAAAAATCAAGATTTTCTATGATCTAATCAAGAAGAATGTTTGTTGAGCTCAAAAATAGTATTTTACTATAAATAGAATGTTTTGAAAACTCAGCAAAGGTTCTGGCGAAGGATCAAGAATATTTTTGCAAAAAAATGACTTTTTGGCAAAAATATGGCAATATGACAACTGATCCTCTGAAAACCTTTTTGTTTTTGGTATTATTCTTTGCCAACATGGCAGTAGATAGATCTGAATCACGCCTATGCGCAGTGAATTGGGCGAAGGTTCTTTTTTTGTATTTTTAGGATTTTGGTGATCTTTTGGTGTTCTTTTGCGGTTTTTCTGATTATAGAAATTTGCTGGGAATTAATCTTCGCCCTTAAGACTGAAGGTTCTGGGAACAAAACCGAAGGTGTCTGCAACTCAGCAAAGGTTTTCTGAAAGAGGGCAAAAAGTTATCAACTCTGATGACGCTTTTTGCCTCTTCCCTGTTTAACAATCAGATTAGATTTCAAACAAGCAAATCCACTCAAATCTAGCAAAATCAATCCCAAACTAATCCTAAAATGCAGATCTAACACTAGTCATGCCACAACAAGATGCCTAATGCAAGCTAACCATCCAACAATCATGCTGTAAACTGACAAATTGGTGTAGCTCCCCGGCAACGGTGCCAAAATTGTAGGGGATTTCTTTCCTTGCCTAACCTGAATCCAAGATCTAGTCAATCTAGCATCAAAGAGACGAAGTTAATTGTCACGCGTAGGTTCGTTCCCATGAGAGCGATAGTATGGTTCAGATTTCAACATGAATGGAGGATCCAAATCTAACTCTAACATCCATTAACCCTACAATCCATTAGCACTACACATCCATGACAAAGATAACTTACCCTTTCTCTGTCTCCCTTTCTCTCTCATAAAAAGTATAATAAAACTCAATCCCAATAACATTCAGATCCAACAATCAGCAAAAACCAAAGAAAGCATGAGAGATGGAAGAGGAAAGAAGAAGAGCAAGGACATTCATCAATTCATTTATGAAGAGAACCAATCTGCTTTATTGAAATGAGAAAATGAACATGAGGAGCAACTCGAGTTGGTCTCTTTTTATAATAGAGAGGAGGACCCTGGCCTTTGAATCCTATTGGTCCATTTCTACCTCCCTAATTATTCAAATTTAAAAAAGTGTGGGAACCATCAAAATTGGAGGGAAACCCAGCTTTATTCACTAACTTGACATTTAGGCCCTGCGACATTAGAAGTCCCGCAAAAAGGCCTAAAGTCCTTTTATTGACTTTCTAATTAATCAAATCTCTATGTGATCATCGGGTTGGACTTGCACACGCAGGGTGACAAATCCCTCTCACTTATTAACTAGGGTTAGGGTTGCCTTTGGATCGGCAAACCCTCCAACATGTGATTGCAAGAGTGAAGAATGGGATTTCGAAACATTTCGAGGTAACAAACCTAGGAGAAGCCAAATGTTATCTAGGCTTGCAGATTGATCGCGACTATGATGAAGAAAAGCTATACCTTCATCAGTCAAGGTACACCTAGAAAATCCTAGACGATTTCGGGATGACAGATTGCAAAGGGGCAAATACCCCAATGCTTCCAAAGACAATTCTGACCAACAAAGATTGTTCGAAGACAGAAGAAGAGCAGGAGATGATGCAGCACACGCCTTACAGGAGACTGATCGAATCTTTGATGTATCTAGCAGACAACACACACCCCAACATTGCTTATGCCGTGTTCAGAATGAGTCAATTCAACACAAATCTAGGCTTAGCACAATAGAAGATCGCAAAGCGAATCTTACAGTACCTTTAGCAGACGAAGGATTATGGGCTGTGTTATTCTCGTGATGCAGGTTTCCAGATGCACTCCTACAGTGATGCTAGCTGGGCATCTCTCAAGGATGACTGTAAAAGTGTCTTAGGAGGGTGCACCATTGTAGTAGGTGCAGCAATTCTCTAGGTCAGCAAGAAGCAGACCATTATAGCTCAATCTTCCTGTGAAGCAGAATACGTTGCAGCCGCGAAGATGGCTAGCGAAATCACATGGCTGAGACAGTTCCTCGACGGACTGGGTGAAATCAACCAAGAGCCACTAATTTTGCAGATGGACAATACTTCTGCAATTCACCTGACGAAGGATCTCGTGTTTCACTCAAGGACGAAACACATTGCAGTCAAGTATCAATTGATAAGGGACCTGGTCACTAGAAGGAAATTGAAGACCAGCTTCATTGGCATGAAGCAAATGGTGGCAGACATCTTCACCAAGGCCCTAGACAAAGGTTTGTTCGAGAGACAGAGGAAGAGTCTGGGAGTTATAAAGCTACCACTTTGAGAGGGAGCTGAAGAAACAAATTGTTTCTAGCCACAAAGCTATGATATCTTTAGAGCTCAAGGCAGAAGAGAAACAAGGGAGCTGCGTGGTTGTGAACAAAAAAACTTCGAGGACCGAAGACACGAAAAAGATGCTCAAACAAACACGAATATGAACACAAACGCAAACACAAAGGGTTCGGACACAAACGAACACAAAGATAAAAGGTTCGTGCACCTAAGGTCTCTCTCTTGTAGTGTTTCACTCAAATAAGATTTCTAATCCAAAAAATGGACTTATTATCTCAGCTCTAGCATTCCCTCACAAAGTTGGAATGAAGATAAGATGATGTGAAATCTACTTACAATCAAATCTTGCCAATTTTGGCTATTTTTGGACAAGAACGTGACTAAATCTCCCTCACACTTTTTGGTGTACTTTCAAGACCTGTAAAACAAGTTTAGAGGACCTGATTTCAGCCTAGATTAATTAGATCTCATGACCCTATGTCAAATCTAATCAATGGCACTCAATCTTGGTAGCTTATCCTAAGATTTCCACTAAAAATTACATCAAAAGCTCACAAATTGAATTTCTTTGGACCAAATGAATACCATGCATTAAATGCAGGTCTAGAGGTGCCCACACGTGGATAGTATGGATTTGGAGCCCTACCAAGTTTGGGATCAAATCTCCTCACCAAAATCAAGATTCTAGCTTGCCCTCTCAATACTAGTTTTTAGCACCAAACTTGCTAAAAAATGGATTTGCATTAGATCAATGGCTTATGCTCTTGTACTTGGATCTGATACCATGTGAAAGTACTATACTTTAAGACCATAAATGTATCTACAAAATATCCACAAGAGTGATTGGATGCTTGCTTTACAATCTATCAAAAAACTAGTCATCAAAAGGTCGATCTAGATTGGCAATTTGACAAACAACAAGCATTAACTATCAAAAGCATTGATAAACATTGAAATTAGAGCCCACACATGTGCACTAAAAGGCTGTATTATGGCCTTAAAATTGAGAAACAAGTAGAAATTGATTTGGTTTCATTTGGATCACAAAAACTCAGTGTACATAGTGAACTAGCTTGAGATTGCCAATGAGCTCCAAAAGTATTCTATCTTCTCACTGTGAGAGCTTGGAATACATAGCAAATTCGACTTCCTTTTTGAAGCTAGGTGGATTTCCAGCATGTAATATGGAAGTTAACTCACTCTTCTTGCCCTAAAATGAAACCCTAGCCTAGATCTTAGAGTTATGCTTGGTAGGTAGCTAGTTGGTCAAATATATAGAATGATTTATCAATCGTTAATCTTTGCTCTAAAGTACAACCTCATCTTTAAAAAGTACACTAAGCGATAAATTTTCAATTGAACTTGATTCTTTCATAATAGTATTACATCCACAATTTCTTGTAGACCAATCATAAATGATGCTTGGTACCAATACTCTTAGAGCATCCAAAATTCTAAGGTATAATAGTTCATCCAGCTGTTATATCTTAGAATTTTGGATGCTCTAAGAGTTAAATGCCGATGTTTCTAGCATCTCATGCAAGAAAAATATTTTCAAAACAATGATCTAAATTCTTGACTCATTCATAGAGTGAAAATTACTCAACATACTTAAGAATCACCACATTCCTTTATAATCCTCTAATAATAATTAAGTATCTATTAATGATCGATCAACCATAAAAACTCAAATTCTTATTATTATTCAATCATAATTCACTTGAATCCAAAACCATACATACTAGAGTATATGTCCAACACAACTCAGAAGATAGTAAGAATCATTCCAAAAAACAGTTCCTAGGGAAATATACTAGATTTTAGTAATATTCTCCATACTGTATTCTTGACAGGAATACGAGTTATCCAGGTTCTATATGAAACATGTAATTAAAGATAGAAGACATACAAAAAAGGTAATGATAATTGTCCTCAACTACAAAAAACTTAGATTACTATCTAGAATTGAATCTAGATTCTTAAAGTTCGACTGAATTCCATATAAATTCAGTTGTCATTATTGGCATCATTAAGATTTGCTACTCAATTGAGCTCTCCAAGATACAATCAATAATGAACTGTCTATTTCTTGACCAAGGAATACTCTAAACCAAGAATGCTATATATCCTATGCTGGATTATTCTACTATCAGAGTGATTCATCCGAATAATCGATCTTTAATCTTGGCTCCAACATATCGGACATCATCCGACATATCGACGACGTCGAAGGAGTAAGAATGACAGTTATTGTTCTGTCTGATATGAAGCTATAGACTTGCCCTAACTACTTTGCAAGTAAATTTCTGGGAAGTCCTAACTGGATGGATGCCAATGCATTACAGCTAACTACCAATTGCGATTGTTACCCAATTAGCTGTCCTACTGGATACACGTTAATTGCTTTAGTATAAATAGTTGATCAAAGACTTCTTCAAAGTTAGTTGCTAAAAGATTGAACGTGACTTTAGTCATTATAGCTTTGTTCAATTATTGATAGGCGTAGGCATGCATTAGGAAAGAAGGCTTATTCCACTACGCTCAATAGTTCATTTTACAGACTTCGACTTATCGACACATTTCCCTTCCCTCTTTCCAACATGATATCAGAGCAATATCCAACACTTGCACTATCCAACATGGTATCAGAGCGATATCATTAGATACTTTTCATAGTATCATATCAAAGCACACTTGCTCTTATTATTCAATTTGTGTATCAAATTTCAGTTTCAGATAATTGATTTCCAATTGTAGCGTTACACGACATCATTCTCAAAGTCATCGATTTATCGATAGACTAAAGTTCCAGATGAATTCTCAAAGTACAGCCAGTCTCGTTGCAGACAAGTTGAATGGATCCAATTATTATTTGTGGAAAGTTATAGGTATTGAAGTGAAGCTTAAAGATGACACAGTCGACTCAAACTGGAAATCAAAGGATGGTAAAGCTTTTGCGCTTATTATTCTCAATATATCAAACACTCAGATTGGCCACATATCTGAAGCTCAAACTTCAAAAGAAGTATGGGACATCTTGAGCTCATTATATGATGTGAGGGACATGACTTCCAAGTTGCATCTCAGTGAAAAATAGCCTATTTTGGCGAATCTAGCCATGTAGAACTTTGTAAATATTGTGTATAATTGGGTTCCACACATGGAAGGCCAAGATGCCACGTGGAAACCCACTCCTAATGTAGGTTAGGTCAAGTCAAGAGAGTTGGTCATGTCTATTCGGTGATCATCCCTACTTTATAGGACCTACACAGTTTAAGGTGCTATTCCTGCGTACTTGTTTGATATTTGAAGTCAAACTGAGGATAATGATTTTCTAGATAAGTGTTGAAAGTTAAAGAAATAGTTTCTGATTTTCTTTCTTGTTCTGAGGGTGGAACCTGTCCAAGGGGAGAAGAATGTGATGTCCACATCCAGTATATAGGATTCGGTAGTTTCCTAGACTTGGATACATGGTACTCTTGTACTCGAGATTATTGGTTATGCCTCGTCATTCCGAACAAGACCAGAAATGTAATTGATAACCTTGTGAGGACCTGAGCTATTGCATGGGTTAGGATGACTATTATCCAAATTTGTGTCTATAAACTAGTCTATTGAACCAATTTTGTCAACATGAGATCCTTGTGAATCAATGAATCTCAATTCAATTCTCATTTGTTCTAGTCTAAACCAACTTCCATATGACCCGAATGAGAATTATTTCATATTGTCCTCTTATTGAAAGATATATATATCTATAAAAATTTGGGCAAATGAAAAATTCATTCAACTCACCAACCTGACTAATAGCATCAACAACTTGATTAGAGCTATCTTAAATGTATCAGATCTCACGATCAAATCTTGCATAAGCTTAGGCCATCGAGCTTTACGACCCTTCAAATCATGATAATTACAAAAGTATTTCAAAGGTTGGTGACTCCAAGTTTTAAGTGCATAGATCATATCAAATAAACTTTTTTGCTCTCAAATGCTATCGACCTATTGTTTTGCAATAGAGTTGCTCCAATCATAGAATCACTTGCATCGATTCTCACAATATAAGATAAATTTGGATCTACAATCTATAACACAAGAGCAAAAGAAATCAAACTTTTGAGTTTCTCAAAACATTGGTTTAGTTCTTCATTCCATTTAATAAGATAGACTAGGGTGTCTTTTTATTTTATTTTTATTAACTCTCTGTCAAATTAAAATTATTAAGAGGTATTGCCACCTTGGTGTAATTGTTGGAATACCCTTGTAATCCATTATTGTAATGAGGACCTTTCAAATCTGTAGAATTATAGGTTTTTACACAATCTACAGTTTCTACACAGTTTGGGTCAAAATCTATTTCGACTTTGAAAATAAAAAAAACCATCTTGATTCTTGGCTTGGATTGATGAGTTGAATCGAGTCGGAGTATGTTTCGATGCCTATGGTCAAAATCAAAATTTTGACCCACTTACTCCGACATGACTCGACCATCTATTTTCGACCTATGTCTACTTGGACCTGGGTGTTTGTTTTCAACCTGTGTTAATTCCGACCTAGGTGTCTATTTTCGACCCTAATCCAAGTCACCATCTTATTTCGACCCAAAGGAATGTCAACCGTTGTACGCAAAGTTGACATCCACCTACCATGTACTTAGCAACCAAAGGTCAAAGCGATGGTTATCTAATATAGAACGGATTAGTAGTAGTAGAACGTAGGATAGATTAGGTAGCAATAGTTTAATCATTTGTAATCATTTACAAGTACTTAGCTACTTTTATCAATTTGGTAATTGCTCCTTTGAATAGAGTACATGTTAAAAAAAATTATATCACATTTCACAAGTTTTGCGAAGAGCATCCTTATTTTAATGCTATTCCTTGAACCTTGGAGATATATACAACCTAATTCAAAACTTGGTGTCTCTTATAGTCTAATGCGACTTTATTTATCATGGTTGAGCTAGGTCCACTAAATGTTTATCTAAAATAGCCAAATATAGACAACCTTTATATTAGATGCCAAAAGGCTTGTAATTATTTTATGGGCAATATGGTGAAAAACAATAGCCCAGAGGGTTGAAGGGCGTCAGGCAGACCTCTAGCAACATTGTGTACCACCAATAGGCTACGAACAGCACGAGTTCGCACAACGGATGGTCATGAAGAGCATCACCAAGAGATCAATGGGCAACAACATTACGCACAACGCTTCAAGTCTCACACACATACATGCAAGGAATTGCACCCATATTTGGAACACCAAACGCCAACCCCTTATGCAACTCCCCTATGACTACAAAACATGAAAACTCGTCTGAGAGAGTTGGCAGTTGTCACATTAATCAAGTGGGACGAGGAGAGCTAGATAAGAGAGAAATTCCTACTATAAAGTTGTAGGCCTCTTGTTACAAAGTTGACATCTTAGGAGGCTTGTCTAAGGCTTGTATTCTTGGGTTAGGTTCGGTTTAACATTGTACCTTTGTGCCTAAAAAATGCTAGGACATTAAGAGTGCACCCTCTTTTTGTTCAAAATGCAAAATGCTACATCATCTCCTAAAAGAAATCCACGAGGGTGTTGCAACATATTTAGATGCAATGAGCATAGAAGTCTATTGATGAGATCATGGGTGTTTGGTATGAAGTCATTCATATCTAGTATCCTTAGAGCATGGAGGTTTTAGTATAAGCTAAGCATTCCTTCAAAATCCCTAAAGCATAGTTAGAGGATACATAAATGTGAATATGATTCTTTGTGTTGTGATTTATATATGTGAATATGATTCTGTGTAGTGATATTTTTATGTGAATATTATATTGTGTAGTGATTTATATATGTGAAAAATATTTTTTGTGTGGTGATTTTTATATGTGAATAGTATATATGCGAATCTTAATTTGTGTGTAATGATTTATATGTGTGAACAATATTTGTGGGTTGTTTCAATGTAGCTGCCATTGCTATAATACAATTCTTTATGATTCATAAAAATCAATGTTTTCTAAGTTGGGCTAATGAGTTCTGTATTGCTGATCAGACCTGGTCTTTTCTCTGCAACTTTCCTATGATCTCTCTTTCTTTTACCAATTGCTTCTTTCTGCAAGCCTCTGTCCTCCTCCTTTAATGGATCACCAACCCACCTCCTGCCTTTCTCCAGTTTTTCATTTGTTTCTGGGATTGATCCGGCTCCTGGGGTCCGAGGTTGGTGATGGGTGTAAATGATCTCCTTGGTTTTTTCTTGCAAAGCTCTAAGATCTGTTCAGTCTAATTTTGGTGATCCTCAATTCACTCTGAGAATTCCTGGTTTTTGGTAGGTAGCTCAGCCCTTGAGCTACAGTGGAAGGATTCATATCTACAGTTGGAACTTCAAGAACGCTGTGAAAGCTCTTGAAAATTTCTTCTGCAAAAGCATCAAGGAATTAAGCTTTTCATGAACAGCTCTTGCTTAATTCTGGATCTGCTTAAATCCAAACAGTTGAATTGGTCAACCTGAAAATCGTTTGTGTTCTCTTCTATCATTTCCAAATCCGATCCAATAGATTGAAGATCAAATTTCCAGGCAGTGCAATCCACAGCAAATTCTGCTCGATTTTTTCAGATTTCTGAGCTTTTCTTATCCTGCTTTATACCAGCCTTTTAATCGGAACATCATCAACATGAATTTGTGTAAGCAGTGATATCAAGCTGATGTAAATTGCAACAAGTTTGTAGTGAATTTGGTTTGCTTTGTCTGCAAATAATCTTCATCCAGGTTGAGGGAATTGGCATGCGGAGCCCAAAGGTAGGTGATTGAAGGAGCAGGAAAGGGTGATATGGTTAGCACAAGCTCTGGTGGAATCAGCAAGCATATAGAGGGAGGAGGGCAATTGCTGCAAGAGCTTGAGGCTCTCAGCCATGCTCTTTACAGAGGAGGGCGTCCTGCTGCCCCTGCATGGAATGATCCAGCAGCTGCGACGAGAGAGAGGCGAGCCAGTGAATACCAACAAAGACAGCCCACAGTTGTGGCTGGGCGAGCACGCCACTCCATCTCCGCAGCAGGCTTGGATGGAGCTGAGAAGCAGGGATATGAGAAACAATTGCATGAGGTGACAAATTTCTCGGAATGGCTGCAGGAAAATGTGAGCAGCGAGAAAAAGAGCCTATGGAACTGGAAGCCACTCCGAGCGCTGGCACATATTGGGCAGCAGAGATTTCATTGCGCTTTCCTTGCCCAAGTGCACGCGATCAAGAATTTGCCTTCATCAATGAATGGTCTGAGGCTCATCGTCCATTTTCGCCAGAAGGATAGCTATGCTCAAACCATGCCCTGCAGGGTTTCTCAGGGCTCCGTAGAGTTTGATGAGACTCTTCGCATCAGATGCACAGTCTATGCATCAAAGAAAGCTTCACAGGGAATCAAATACATGCCTAAATCCTTCGTTTTATCTGTGGTTTCTCTGGATGTAGATGAATTGGAGCTGGGGAAGCATCAACTAGACCTCAGCAGAATGCTGCCAGAGAGCTTTGATGAACAGGGCAATGGTGAGAAGGATCTGAATCGGACCACAAGTTTCTATCTTTCCGGAAAGGCGAAGGGGGGCACACTGATGGTGACCTTTGGTTATGAAATTTTGGACAAGGAATTCAGGCATGCTGCTGATGGTGATGATGGTAGTGAATTTGGGGAATCCCCCATTAGGAGAGGACTGCCATCCTTCAACAGCCTGCCCAATTCTCCTCCGATCAGGCCTGTTGCTCTCCCAGCCAACACATACATTTCATCTTCCAGTTTTTCTGAGCCTGGAATAGATATGGGAGAATACCTTTCCATGGAGCATTTAAGTCTTGATGACGAAGAGGAAAGATCCTATACTTTGAAGAGCACCCACAGGCCAAGATCTCTCTCTCAATCTGATATCGGATTTGTAGATTTTTCAAGATTTGATCCCAATAACAAGAGAATTCCTCGTGTGGGTGCTATGCAGTTGGGCAATTCTGGCCTGCAGGCCACAGGATCTGGACAGCGGCAGAGCAGTGAAGTGGATCCAGCTCCTGAGGATGATGTGGATTTTGACGTGGTGGATCAAGGGGTGGAGATCAGCACTTTCTATGTCAAACCGCCCATGCGTCTCCCCACTACAGTAGAGGATGCGGAGGACGAATTCGAAACACAGCAGCAGCTGGATTTGAGCATGGATGATGGAAAACCAGTGTCCTTATATTTTCCAAGCATAGATGAGGGTGATGATAGGGGTGCAGATACGGAACAATGGGAGTCGAACAATAAAGATGCAGAAATGCCAAGCATTCCAACTGAAAATTTGCTAGAAAGAAACAACAAGGAGAATGCTTGGAATGATGATTCACTAAAAAGAGTTCATGGCGCTTTCCAGGAATTGAAAGGGAAGAGAAGGGACTGCATTGATGATGAAAATTCAAAGGCTTTTTCTGCAGCTGCGCTGAAAATAGGAGAGGAAGGTGCTGGGTTAAATTTGGATAATGAGGCAGACTTGGTGACTGGGGAGTTTTTGCACATGCTGGAGGAGGGGCAAGAATCTGCTCAACACTCATCTGACAGTGAGCCAAGCTCTCCGACAGCTTTGTTATTGAAGCAATTTAAACAGGAGGCGGTGCTGGAGAGAGGTTTAAGCCGTGATTTTGCTTCTCCAAGAGTTCCAGACTTTGAGCTGGAGGATGAGAAACAGAGAAATAATGAGGATCAGTATGCAGCAATGTGGGGCAGTGAGGAGGAATCTGGGCTTGCAGCTATAATGGATGCCGCAGAGACTGAGCTTCAGAAAGCCACTCAGAAGATGCGTAGCAAGGCACGTGCTAAAATGCTAGAAGATGCAGAAACTGAGGAACTAATGCATCAGTGGGGCCTAGATGAGAAGGCATTCCAAAGCACTTCACCACCAACAAATAAGCATAGCCTACATTCACCAACTAGCATACCACCTGCCCCTCCTCTTGCACAAGGCTTTGATGCAGTTATTCCTACTAGAGATGGGGGAGCTTTAAGATCCATGAGTTCAGCTCATTTTCATAGAGGGCAATTCGATGGTAGGCTGGTGATGCATGTATCAAAGCCAGTAGTTGTGCCAGCTGAGATGGGCTGTAGTTCATTGGACATTTTACAAGGAATGGCAGCTGCCGGAATGGAACAAATGGCTGCTGAGGCCATGCATGCCATGCCTCTAGATGATATTACAGGAAAATCTGTACAGCAGATTGCTTTTGAGGGGAGGGCTGCTTTGGAAAGCCCTGGCCACAGGTTGAAATGCAGTCCTTGTAGCACATTGTTTGAATTTGTTTGAATGCATCAAGTATTTGCAATTTGTTATTCTCAATTCTCAACAGTTGCTATGTTGGGCAGAAATTCTCAGTTCTAAACTTTGAATTTTTCCTTGTACGATGTATTTTGGTTGGAATGTTTTTCTGGTAATGTACCATGTATTTTGGTTGGCTGAATACTTGAGATTTAAATCAGCTGGAACAGATTCCAGAGTTGAATTTAGAGTCTGAGAGGTTAGGTCTTAGAGATCAGAAGTTGATGTCTTTCTCTGATTCTGTCGAGTAGGCAAGGTATTTCTCCTTGCTCCAGGATTTAGCACCCTGAACAGTCTCATTGTTGAAAGCCTATTTTCTACTGTGTCGATAAAAAAAAATTCTACCTCATTTTGCTCTTTGAGGCTAGGTTTTTATTGCTCTCGGTGATTACCAACTCCAAAGCTTAGGTCTTGATGGATATTGCAGGCAACAAAAGTTATGCTGTGCTTTGGAAAATGATATTATTAGAATCATTTCAGCTTTTATGTAGCTTTTTCAAATTTTCATGTGGGTCTCAATTGACATCTTCAGAAGACTTGTCTAATGAGCTGCTTGATCTTTGTGGAATTGTAGATATCTGGCTTTGGGTACTGCAGAGAAACGGGGGCTTGATCTACAGACAAATTATGTCCATAATCTTTCAGCAGATTACACAAGCGCCGACTTGTACTCCAACAATACAGAAGACATTATTGGAGGCTATGAAATCAAAAGCAAAGCAAGAGCACGGAGCTACATTGATCCATTTGAAGAATACATGTCCCTCGAAGAGCTTGCACCTGTAGCAATGGGAAAAATCGAAGCACTGGCCATGGAAGGACTGAAAATACAATGTGACATGGCTGAGGAAGATGCCCCCAACAATGTTGATGCTTTCTCATGGAAAGACATGGTTGCTTTCAAAGACCAAAAGATAAGCAGGGGAAGTGACATTGGTTCTATAGAAAGAGTCACACCTATGCATCTGTTAGAAGGAACAGAATATGGAGAAGAGGATTTACAATTTAGTGGTGGACTAATGTCCATGGCCATCACACTGGAGGAATGGATGAGGCTTGATGCTGGAGTCTATGATGAATCTGAGAGTAATGAGAAAACGCTGGCAATTTTGGCTGCACATCATGCAACTCATAATGAGATTGTTCCAAGACGAAAAAGAGATAGTGACAAAACACAAGCTACTGATCATCAAAGGAAAGGAGGAATCATGAATGACACTCTAACTTTGGCAATGCTAGTCCAGCTCAGGGATCCACTTCGAAACTATGAACCAGTAGGCTCACCAATGATGGCGTTAGTTCAGGCGGAGCGTTTAGTTGTGCCACCCCGTCCAAAGATGTGGAAGAGAGTCTCTGTCAAGGGAAACAGTGAAGATGAGGAAGATGTTAAGAGGCAAGAAGCACAAATCCCACAATTTAAGATCACAGGAGTGCACATGTCAGGTTTGAACACAAAACTGGAGAACAAAAGCTATAACAAAAAGGTTTGGGGGAATGAGAGACAACATCAATCGGCGTCACGTTGGCTTATTGCTAATGGCATGAGCAAGGCATCATCCTCAAAGCATCCCATGCTCAAATCAAAGCAGATGCCGCCTGCTAAAACAAAGGTCAAGCAGGGTGATTCTCTTTGGAGCATTTCAGCTCAGGTGCACGGAAGTGGGGCAAAATGGCCGGAAATTGCAGCTTTGAATCCCCATATTCGTAACCCAAACGTTATCTTTGCCAACGACACGATCAGGACACGTTAGAAGGTTCTTCTGCTGCATGACTTTAGATGAATCAAGAAATCAAATGATACCATCAGGACACGTTAGAAGGCTATTCTGCTTAATCGAGACTCCACCAAAGCTTCATGTCACTGTTCTTATGCATGCAAGGCAAGAGCTCATTAATGCCATACCTCAAAGAGATTACAGATTTTTTTGGATATACGGACATTTTTCATCCTATTCATGAAGCAGAAACAAAAAATGGTTACTTTTGGTATGTTCATAAATTTTGATTGGAGTATTGCAAGCCACAGCTAGATCAAAGTGTCAGCAACTTAAGAAGCATTTTGGTTACAGTGTTTGGGGTTAGATACCACTTAATTATTGAACAATTTCTCCTTTGAAGTGGATAAGTTTTATTGTACCATTCTAACTTTGAAGTGGATAAGGTGTAATGTAAAGCCCAGCAACCTTGTGCTAATCCGTTAAAGCAGCTGATCTGTTGGTTTGAGTCTTCTACAAACTAAGAAGCTTCACATGGATAATGCAGTGATATCTGCAAAGATATTGATTGTTTCAGTTCAAGAGGATAAATTTTAAGGCTAATCTTGGCCATATATCTGGTATGTGAATAAATCTTGAAAGCAAATGAAATTCAAACTCTAGAATATCCTGAGACTGTTAAGATGTTAGATTTTTGTCTTAAGAAGTTTATGATTTCTTTGATCAATGTGACTCCTGACTCCAATGAAGAAGTTGCCAACAACTGTTGCCTAAGCTTGATACTGAGATCAAAAACCAAATCAGCTAAAAAGTTCCTTAGGATTTGAGTTGGGGTTGTGAAACCGATGCTCGTCAAGTTATGGCATGCTTCCTTTTCTTCTCCACTTTCTTTGTGATTTTTTAAAAGTATGATTCATTCCAGCTGAGCAAATTTTGAAATGCTTGTTAAGCTGACATTTCAAGGCCTGGCTATCATAATATTCAGTAGGTTTTCCTTAAAAAGATTAGCCCTTTCTCCTAGCCATCATATGGCCACAACACTATATATGTATTTCAGATATGGTTGTGAATTTGACCACTTAGATCATTCATGTTGAAGTCATGGTTGAAATGCATTACAGTTTTCCTTGCTTGAGTGATTTCATCTTCAATGCAGAACGTCACTATTGTTGTTGCTGTGGCTGCACATCAACCATGCGGAGGCCAAAAGGCCTCATTGGTCTTTTTGCCATGCTAAGAGTGACAGGCCATTATCAAGCTTAAGTCTCCTCTTTGGTTGCTCATTTTCAGGGTTTTTGCAAAAGCTTATACAACTAGATTCAGAAATTGGTTCTACTGAGGAGAAATGCTACCTCTCCATGGCTTAGCTGAGACTGATCACGACAGTTTCCTAAGGCCTTTTAGGCTCTAAGGCATGTTCTAATTCGAACGATACCAACTCCTTTTGTTTGATTGGCAAAGTGTTACAATAAGCTGATTTTGACTTTAGCCTCTTGAAACTACCATGAAATAGCCACCTTGACAACACTTTTCTGTGTCTCATTTTAATAAGAAACTAAAGGAATTGAAGGTGGGAAATTAATCAAACTGGTTAGCTTGAAATATTGGAAGAGAGCAACTGCTCTCGAGGAAAAATAGAGCATTAGCACTTCTACAGACAGGAAGATCCAACGTCCACATCTTTCCTCCTCAGGCTTGTGACATTCAAAGATGATCGGGTGTCATATAGCATTCTCTGGAGAGCTTCCACTAGATTTCTCTTGCAAGGACGTCTTGTTAGGGTCAGGGTTCAGGGTGGGGAGAGAGAGAGAGAGAGAGAGAGAGAGAGAGAGAGAGAGAGAGAGAGACAGAGAATCTATATTGTTGAAAGAGCTTACTTCAACAGTTACAATTCCATTGTCTTCCAAAGTCTTTGTAATTAAATGGTCATAGTTCCAACAAATCTAGATTCTTTCGAATCGAATCAAAATCTGTAATTGGTTCTTGATTCTAATGTGTCAAAAGTTTTGAGAATTTCCCCCATTTTACTCCAAATGTTTTCAAAATTTTCAAATTTTTTAAGGATATAATTGAATTGTTTGGAAAGGGCTTAATTTAACCTTTAGTTTTCTTTTGAATTGCTTCAAATCTCAATTCAAATTTCCTCAATTTGAATCTCTCAACTATGCAGTTGGTCAGCTAGTTTGTGAAGTTGGTCAAAAGAGATTAAACGTCCGGTGCTTGGGTAGAGTGGTTGACTGCCACCAGCATGGCGCAGGCTCGAATCCCCGCCGTTGCATAGTGACATTGTAAGGAGCTTGCTCCGCTCTTGGCATTGCCCATATGGCATGGCCAGGCTGTATATAGTGTATAACCCACTAGTGGCGTAACTCTGTATCCAAAAAAAAAAAATGAGATTAAACTTATCAAAATGTTTTGAGAATAGCTGTATCCAAAAAAAAAAAATGAGATTAAACTTATCAAAATGTTTTGAGAATAGCTCTCTGAACCTATAGATAAGTTGATAGCTCTACTTTTATCTGTAGTGCCAAGTCCAGAACGTACCATAGACCTATTCTCAAAAAGGGAAGACTATTATAGATAAGTCTGTCTCTGTGGCAACGAATCCATACTCCAACCCGAATCTGTGCACACAACAAACACCTCAGCTCCAAATCAAAACTTAGGAGCTTTGTGCTCCATCATGTGGTTTGGTTGTAACTTGACGTAAAACTTAAATATTGTACATGTAGATACTAGTGCAATTAAGTTAACCATTGTAACATAAATAAAAATAGGGAATATCACTCCAAAGTAATTTAGGGCTTGCCAAAATAATTCTTGTCAAGATTTTTACTGCTGTTCACATTCTATCTAGATGCTCATAGAGAGAATATAATACTACTCCGGAAAGGGAAGTTTACTCACAAATGTACATGCAACTTTCAAACCTGTAAGACATGCTTCATCTCGGAGAATAAGCTAAAATCACCTTGATCATAGAGTCATCATACTTGTTGCCTTAGGATTACGTTTATTGTCAACTCAATATGAGAAAGCATTTTATGTACTTTTGCATTAAGTGCCCTAGGAGATACCATACTCTGCTGAAAAAAGTAGATCTAGAATTGATGATTGCAAAGTAGTAGGCTAAGTAGGGCCAGTATTGTCGTTTGGAGGTTCAGTAGGTGAACTCAGTACAGAAATTTTTCTCTTTTGGTAGTTCAGTTGGAGCATTATTGTCATTAGGAGGTTTGGTAACAGCATAACTATCTTTTGGAGGTTCCTTAGGGGCGATATTGTCTTTAGGAGATTTTGGAAGGGCAAAGCTGGACAAATACTAGTGTGTATGGCAGGCTTAAGAAGCAGTCAGTCAGTAAACATCGTTGCTGAATTTAGAACATCTACGATATAAATGTCGCCTCAGTGTGGTCTCGACTCTCCAGAGTCCAAAAAGCTGCACTAGCAGGAAACTGCGGGCCTGTCAAATCTGAAACTTGATAAGCATGAGTCAAGCCTCTCAAAGGGTTGTACTTAAGGAGTGCAGCCCAGGGCACCTGCAGTGCCTCTCAAAGCACCATCTGACTGTGTACCTTATGAGTAAGTGTGTCCTAGCCCACCCCCGCTAAAGGCCGCTATCGTGGGTCTGCCAGTAGCATTGGTTTTGATTTCATATGCTTTTTGCTCGTTTACAACCTAAAGACGATATATCTACTGCCATGAAGGTTTCAGATAGAGCTTGATCTACTGCCATTAAATACCTCTCTCCGTCCTGTCTCGCAAGCCTGGTACAAGAGCTTGTGTCTTTGATAGTACCTGTTTTGCTACAACCTGAGATTTTGTTCAATTAAGCTACAAGTGTATGACAATTGCAGATTTTCCCTTACCAGAGCTGCACTTTTTGATCTCCTAGCCTTTGAAACTGCTGAAGATCATGCGCCCTCGTCTTTTAAAACCTCTTAGCACAAATGGGCGACCTTAATTTTTCCAGTAATTTTTCTACTCACACGCCATCTTTTGCTGCAACAAATTCTTTTCCTGCTGAGCCAATGCCAGAAAGGAATCATCCTTAGAGCTGATCTCAACTTTTAGCTCATGCACTTTCTTCGAGGATGATTATCTGAGCTGTGTTTTCTACTGTTCTACTGTTCAAGATCACGAACTACTACATAATGTGAGATTGTCAGCTAGTCCTCTAGAGCTACATTAGCAGCTAGAGGAAAGGGCAAAGCCTTAAGTTCCATAACATCAGTAAAGATGCACATTGTTGAGTCAATATATGTCTCAAAAATCTTGCCCACATGTCAAAAATATTCCATCTAAGGTAAGCTCTCACAAGATTCCATCTGAGTGTTTAGAAAATTCAATCCTAGAGGACTTCATATTTTCAGATTCCTCCATGAGAGATTCACAACTTTATTTGTTTCATCATCCCCTTCTTGGCAATTTGGGCAACAACCAATCAAATTTGTAAGGAAAAAATGATGCCAAATGGATAATGGGGGTCCCATAACTCAATTGCCACCGTTTTATCTTGTAGTATTTAAGCTCACGCAAATCAAGAAAATGTAGATCTTCTATCTTGTAGTATTTAAGCTCACGCAAATCAAGAAAATGTTGAAAGATCTGCAAGCCCTCATTTTCCAAAGTCTCTTCATAACACAATCTTAATTTCACAAGTAGACCTGATTTTTTAAGAGTCCTCCATCACCCATGGAGCAAAACCTTGTTCTTGGCAAGAGTGTTGTTGGCTTCAATTTCTAATGCTCACAATAATAAGTTGGGGATCATGAACTTCAAAGGATATGGTAGCCCCTTCAGAAATATCGCTTGCTACTCCAATTAATGGAAAGGCCGAAGACAAGGGCCATCTTCGATGTGAAATTTAGGTATAATTTCCTATCTGACATATTTTATATTCTATTGCTAGGCACATCACACAACCTTCCATGCAGAAGGTTGTGTAAATATGAAAACTCATTGTTTTTATGATATTGGAGTGGGTACGGAGGCATCAAAGTCTCCATAAAAATGAGCCACTACTTCACATTGATTTCACATATTTTGCAATAGTCAATTTGATTGCATATGAGGATTGTTAGTAGAAGAAGAAGACAAGCAAGGGAGGGAGTTTTCAATAAAGTTCCTATCTTGAGCTGCTCTATTGCATAGAAAAAGTTTACATTATTGTACAAGATATACCACCATAGAATAGGTTCTAGCAACAAATACAAGCCTTTTGGAGAAGTCACCAAAAATGTTAGCATGAGATTGTTGCCAACGAAAAAAAAAGCCATTACCAATAGTCAACAATAGCCATCACCGTAAGGAGGGGCAACGCCAAAGTTAGGAGCATGAGGCTATTAATGCTGGATTAATCTGTTTCTAGTAAGATTCAATTTTTAGTTGATTCTACAAGTGGCAAAATCAGAAATGCATTGCAAACCTGCAGAAATACATAGAAAATTGAAATAGGAAACTCGGAGGGTCGATATCCAACAAACACTATTTCAATCCCATTCAAGAATCGGAATCCAAGGTCAGACTAGATTGAATTTATTTTCAACCCAAGGTTGTTTCGACCCAGCTACTGTCTCGACCCCAGGCTATTTCAATACAAAGTCAGTATCTATTTTGACCCATCATAACTGTTTTCGTCCACTGCTCCGACATTACAAGAGTTCTTGAGTACAAAAGGGCCCTATAAGAAATGCCACGTAGGATGGATGAATTTGTCAAATTTAAAAATTATAAAATAAGAAGTGCCTGCTCGCAGTAGTTCGAATACAAAACCGCTCTGGTTACAATCATGGTCAGAGTCATGGTTAAGTAAGGTTTCTCTCGAGAAAAATCATGCCTCGAGAAAAATAAACTCTTGGGAGAAGAGAGAGTGGGGGTAAGAATTGCAAAGAACAGCACCAACTACATTACACTATAGATTGAACAAACTAGAGGAAAAATAGATGGACGTCATTATAACATTTCCATCAATTAGCAGTCACCATCTTCGAATGCTACATAAAATGCCTACATCTCTTGCGAAAAAAGAGAGATGACAAGATTTGAAAAAACAAGAGCGGCAACCAAAATACACGGATTGAAAAAACTCAAAACTCAAAAATAAAAAACAGAGTGGCATGACAACCTTTGAATCAAAGATCAATCTCATTTTTCAAGTGCTACATGAAATGATAAACTGGTATGTGAAATGTGTAAAGGCGCTGAGTATGTTCATTTCTTTATTTTTTGTTGAACTGATATTGGATCGTAATCTACTTTTTCTTCTTACAATGAAAAAATTTCGTCTCAATATAGATTTTCCTGAAGAATATGCTCCTTTGATTAAAAGAGGTGTCAAAGCATCTTGCTTATCAGTTGATGATTGTTTGCGCTATAGGGATGACGAGAAAACAAATCTGGACCTCTGGGTAGACAGGACATTATATCCTAAAGATCCATATTCCATGCATCATCCCAAATTTTCTTCTGCTACTCAATTGATATATTTTGTCTGTCATGGAAAGAATGGTTTGCTAGGTTATTGTAAAAGATTAGAAGAATATGGTAATGCATTTTCAATGGAAAGAATCCATTGTTTAGAGGATGCAATTAGACGTATATCTTCAGATTGTGCTAGAAAAGACAATATTTTGCGAATAAAATTGCTAGAGAATGAGGTTGTCCAAAAAGAAAAAGAAAATCTACGGAATAATAGTTAATGATTACAAAAAATCATAGTGAGTCCAAGAAAAGACATTGATCAAATGAAAATCGAATTGAATAATGGCCGTTTTGCATATTCACAACTATTGAAAGATGTTGACTTGATAGGTAAAAAGGTAAAAACAAAAAAACGAAAGCGAGTGATCAACAACACAATCAACAGGAGGCTATTGAAAAAAAAGAATTTATACGTTCAAGTAAGTTGAACACGTGTCACCAGAACAGGTCATGAAATAGATGCGTCGTTGAATATTAGAATATTTTAGCCACTTTACAGTTGTACAAAAAAGGAATATTTCTTTCAAATGAATATTCGATAAAGAATATTTTTTAAAATATTCCAAAAACCATATACGCCTTACAACACAAAGAAGTATGTTCATCTTGGTGATGATAGCACTCACACTATCGAAGGTGAAGGTACTGTAAGATTAAGATTCCAGCATGATCAATTCAAGCTACTGTCAAAAGTCTTGTATATTCCTAGACTCTCTACAAATCTGTTATCAGTAAGTAGAATTACAGATTTAGGTCATAAAGTGGAGTTTGAGTCTTACCAATGTCGAATTATCGATAGGAGTAATAAGATCCTTGCACTCAACAAGAGGCATGGATACTTATACAGATTGGCACATTGTTATTCTGATTCTAATCAAGCCTTGAAAATCTTTGTTCTTGTCAATAAAGCATTACTATGGCATCATCACTTAGGACACTTGAATTATGCATCAGTTTCGAATATGTCCAGACAATCCCTTGCACTTGATCTCGACTATCCTTCTGGTAAAGTCGATCTCCATGTTTGCCATAGCTGCATCCTTGGAAAGCAGACTAGGATTCCTTTTAAATCGAGTCATAGGCATGCAGCAAGAGGTTTGTTAGATGTTGTTCATACAAATATATGTGGACCTATGCAAACTCCTTCATTGCTAGATGCAAAGTATTTTATTACCTTTATTGATGAATTCTCCAGAAGAACAACTGTTTACTTCATTAAGCAGAAATCAGAGGCTTTCATCAAGTTCAGACAATTCAAAGAGCATGCAGAAAATCAAATTGGCAAACGAATCAAAGCACTGAGGTCAGATAACGGGGGAGAATACATCTCCACCAAATTCAAGGAGTACTGCCTTAACAACGACATTGAGCAACAATACATTACCTCCTATTCACCTCAGTCAAATGGTCTTGCTGAGAGAAAGAACAAAACCTTAGTCGAATAAGCAAAGTGCATGTTATCACATGCAACACTTCCGAAGTCCTTCTAGGCTTAAGCTATTTCGACAACAACCTATATTTAGAACAGATGTCCTACTAAAGGTCTCTCAAATAAAACACCATTCGAAGTTTGGATAGGTACCTAACCTTGTCTATCAAACTTACGTGTCTTTGGATGTACTGCTTATGCACAGATTCCTCATGACCTCCGGAAGAAACTCAACTTCCAGAGCATCAAATGTATTTTCATCAGCTACACTACTTTAGATCAAGCCTACAAGTTGTTCGATCCCATCGAGTCAAAGATTTTCACTAGCCGGGATGTTATCTTTATCATAGATCAATTTATCGATCTCAAAGGAAAAAAGGCAGTGTCCATGTAACCGACTTGTCAGATTCTCCTGACATATCGAACTTCCCAGTTCCTCAATCGATTATTCCCATTGAAGGTCCAAGCTCATCTACTTTCAACGAACAACATATCAATGGCGAATCAGAAGATGATGATGTTATAGTTCTGATGAAAATGAACAACTTCCTCTATTTTTTCGAAGATCATCAAGAGCTAGCAGACCACCTATCAAGTAAATTGACGAGTCTACAGCCTACCTTGTTCACAGGCCGATGATTGTCCGAGAGGCACTCAATCAGCTAGACTTTGATCTCTGGAAAGAAGCTATGGATAAAGAGTATCCATCTCTTATCAAGAACTAGACATGGACGATTGTCAAATTACCTGCTAGTAGAAATGTATTGAAAGTCAAGTACAAAGCAGACGGAAGCATCGACAGAAGAAAAGCCCGACTTGTTGCTAGAGGATTTTCTCAGGTATACAACGTCGATTATACTCAGACTTTCAGTCCAGTAGTCAAGCATTCTTCTATTTGAATTTTATTATCGTTTGCTAGTGCAACAGATTTGGAAATACATCAAATGGATGTACAGACAACATATCTCAATGGAGTTATTGAAGAAGACATTCACATGGTGCAACTCGAAGGTTATATTATCGAGGGTAAATACAATCATGTGTGTAAACTACATAAGGCACTTTATGGCTTGAAGCAATCTACTCAAGCATGGTTTCAAAGGATCAATACTTTTCTTATTGATCACATCTACACACCTAGCTCTTCAGATTCGAATGTTTATTTCAAGACAGTGCAGCAGTCTTTTATCATTATCACTCTATACATGGACGACATGTTGCCAGTCGGTAACAATATTGATCTAATAAAAGAAGCTAAGACAATGCTATCTTCCGAATTCGACTTGACTAGATATAATCTGGTTTATTACAAGTTAGCTCTCTCACCAATGGAACCAGGTCTCAAATTGTTGAAGGACCAGTGTCCCCGAACAATCGAAGAGGAGGAGCAGATGCACGAGTATCCTTACCATTCTATTATAGGATCTCTTATACGCCATGATCTGTACTAGGTCAAACATAGCTTTTGTAGTCAGCTCCATAAGTCAGTTTATGACTAACCCTGGTATGACACATTGGAAGGCTCTTATCAGAGTCATGAGATATCTTCGAGTTACTATGGACTTTTGCATTTGTTATGGAGCAGTCGACAACGACAAGCTCAATTTACTCAGTGGTTACATAAATGCAAGTTGGATAGGAGATGTAGACACTCGTAAATCCACTTCTGGATTTACATTCTTCCTCAACAATGGTCCTATTTCCTCAACATTCTTCCTCAACAATGGTCCTATTTCTTGGAACAGTTGCAAGCAATCTTCGGTAGCTCTATCTTCTATAGAATTAGAGTATATCGCAGCCTCACAAGCTACAAAGGAAGCAATTTGGTTGAGAAACTTACTTTCAGATATCAGTTTGAATCAATACGCTCTGACATTACTATTTTGTGATAATCAAAATGCCATTACCTTATTAACCAACCCTAGATTTCATTCTAGGAGTAAGCACATTGAACTAAAGTATCACTATGTCAGAAGCAAAGTTCTCGACACGCATAAACACTCAAAATTATGCTAAATAGGTCTATCTGGTGTCAGAAATACAAACGAAACAGAAATAAAATCTACGAAATTACCGTCTCCTCTTCTGGTAAAAGTGCAAAATGAATGGTAAAATTCCTTTATATATATTTTTTTCCCATGCATACTAAAATTCTACTAGCACGTTTTGGCCCATTTTAGCTCAATGCAATGTTTTTGGACAATATCGGATATGTGCAAATAACAAGATAGAGAGGTCACAGACAGTTAGGATGATTGGTCATATGTTGAGTAGCTCCGGAATCCAGAAATCACGAATCATCTGAATTCGCGTATTTTTCTTTGACCATAAAAGCGCCTTCATCTATTTCGACTTCAAGAGATGCTATAATTGTATTTGCTTGTTGATCAAGTTGCTTGGCCGCATTCTTTGCTTTGAAAATTCGACAATCCTGAATCTCATGGTTATTGTGCTTGCAATACCTGCAAAACATCTTTTTCTTCGACAAATTTGGACTTGATGATTGTTCTTGACCTTGAGTCTGTTTCTAAATCGATGTAGACTGCTTGGAGCTTTTCTGCTTCTCTTGTTTCGAGCCCTTGTTGACATATAAAGCATGAGACGAAGAGGTAGATGGAGTGTCTTGACTTCTTCGATTATCTTCTAGTAGCAACATAGTGATGATCATGACCCAGTTCTCATATGTAGAGGGCAGACTTGAAAGCAATGTGATAATTGTGTCTTGATTGTCTATGGTTGGGGCATTTATTGCAAGAGATTCTTAACTTGGTTAATATGATCCTGAAGAGAATCATTATTTGACATCTTGAGTGTGAAGAATTTCCTTTGAAGATGTAACTTAGGAGTTACGTCTCTCAATCATATAGTGAGCTCAAGAGGTTTCAAACTTTTTTTGAAGTTTTGGCTTCAGCTACATGGCCAATTTGAGTATCTAATATATTGAGGATAATAAGCGCGAAAGCTTTACCATCCTTCAACTTCCATTTCGAGCCGTCTGCATTGTCTTCAGGCTTCACTTTGATACCTGTAACAACATCCCACAACTTGTTGGTGATTAGGAATGTCTTCATCTTCTATCTCCATAAATGATAATTAGATCCATTAAGCTTGTCTACGATAAGACCGACTTTACTTTGAGCATCCATCTGGAACTTTAGACTGTTGATTATTCGATTGTTGTTAACAGAAAGATACAATGCTATGGAAATCAATTCTCTGATACCGAAACAAATTGATTTGAACTGAAGAATAATTTGATATCGTGAAAGATATCATATATAAGAGCTTACGCTCTAATATAGTATTAGGCCCTGAAGAAGAATCAATGCTCTGATACCATGTTGGAAAGAGGTGTGTAAAAGATAGTTCTAAAAGAATCAAATAAAAATAATTCGAACGACAAGAAAGAAAACTTATCATGCATAGCGGAATAAAATATCTTCCTCTTTCTTCATGCATGACTACGTATATCAATTTTGAACAAAACAATAGTAATAAAATCACGTTCGATCTTATAGTAACTAGCTTTAAATCATCAATACCATAGTGATTATGTAGCCAAACATTTAAGGCATTGAATTATCAGACAATAATATGTCGCAAATAATTATAGAAATGCATACATTCTAAGACAAACCTGAATGCAATACAAGATAGTATTGATTCAATATGAAACGAAACATAAGTAAATGAGTACAACAAGATTGCGGATCGAAGCCGTGTACTCTAAGCTATTTCTGAACGACTAAATAAAAGTCTGAATTAAGTGCAACTACTGATAATTAGTTTGCACAATAGCAATCTCTAATCAACTCTAAAGAACTGAGCTAGAATGTTCAAGAGTGTTCAAGCTCGCAGGCTTGAGAGAGAGCTAACTATTCAATACTTGATTTGATAGTTTTGATCATGTTGATATAGGAATATGAACAACTATTTTTAGTAAGCAATTAGGTAATCAAATGCGGCTACCAGTTGGCTGGAGTCTGTTGGCATTCATTCAGTTCTTCTCAGAAGTTGTTTCTTGATAAGCGGTGACATTTGGCCATAAACAGTCTATCTGCAAAATCTCATTTTCTTTATATTTGGGGTACCCCCACACTTTGCCAAAGCCATTTCCTTAAGATTTAAGTGATGCAAAAATGTGCACTCAAAAAATGCAAATTTTAGCTAGAACTTTGGTGACAAACTGATAAAAGTCTCTTGAACGATTCGCAAAACTTTTGCGAAACTCGAATCATTTCTATTTGAGTATAATTCGTGTTGGATCAATCAGGCTCTGTAACACAACAAAAACGAAACGAGACGAAAACGAAACAAAGCAAAGCGAAGCAAAACTTAAACGAGCTCTAACTTTGATTCATGCTGCAGCATCCCAAAATCTTCTAGGATTTTATGGGTATATATGAACTGATGAAGGCACAATTTACCTCTCTCATAGTCCCTGTCAATCTGTAAGCCAAGGTAACTCCTGGCTTCTCCTAGATCTACAATCTCAAAATGTTTCAAGATATCATTCTTCACTTCAGCAATAAGTTTTTCACTCTTGTAGAGTATCAAAGTGTCGTCCACATACATAGCCACAATGATGATCTTCTCATCTGTAATTCTTACATAGACATTGGGATCAGCCATTAGTGGCTTGAATCTCAAGGATTTCAGGGCTTGATCTTTTTCCTTCTACCATTGTCGCACTGACTGCTTTAGACCATAGATACTCCTGTGCATTTTGCATGCATAATTAGGAAGTGAATTCAAGATATAGCTTGGGGGTTGATCCATGTAGACCTCTTTGTCTAGCTCACCATGCAAGAAGGCTGTCTTCTAGTCCAGAATGTGAATCCTGAGATCATAAGCAACCGCATACCCAAATAGTAAACGTAGGGAGGAATGTTTCACAATAGGAGATAAGGTCTCAGAATAGCCAATACCATATCTTTTAGAGAATCCCTTCGCTACAAGTCTTGCCTTATACTTTGAGACATCTCCATCCGGTCCATACTTTAGCTTGTATACCCATTTGCATTTTATAGTCTTTTGCTTATCTGGTAATGGCTGCAACGTCCATACTTGGTTCTTCCTCATGGATTCCATCTCCTCATTCATGGCTTGGATCTATTTGTCCTTCTATGGACATTCAATTACTTCCTCGAATGTTTGTGGTTTGCCACTGAATCCACAGAACTCTTCTGATGTAGAAGCTGAGCTGGCTGACACATATCTTGTTGGTCATTTTCTTTGTCTTGTCCCTTCTAGGAAATCCTTCTAGAACTGCAATGCCTTTGCCTTTGTCTGCTCTGCTAGGTCCGGAACCATTCCGGTTTACAAGTACTGTAGCAGTAGGCTACCTCTCAAAACTTTCTTCGTCTGATTCGTCACTCAAATGCGAAGCGACTCAAAAATCTTCATCTTCGTGTTCGTCCTCTGCTCCCTCTATCACAGTTGGCAGATCATAGTATTGTCTTTCAAGAACTTCATAGCCAATAGGATCATCGTTGGCCATTGTTCTGCTCTCATTAAATCTGAATCTCTGATTGTGTTTACAGTGTTTGTCTCTGGCATGTAGACTCTGTAGTATGATGAATTATTGTCATATCCTACAAGATATCCCTGTTCAAATTTCTCATCAAGCTTATTTCGAAGCTAAATATGTGCATAAGCTGAATAGCCAAAGATTCTGATGTGAGTCAGTACTCTTGAAGCTTTCGAGTAGGCCATCATGCATCTGGCAACTTCCACAATAAATCTTGACGGATCTGCACTTCGGAAATCAGGCATGATTCATCTTGATGTAACGAAGTGTGAGGTAGCTCCTAAGTCAAGGATTACCTCCTGTGTGAGGTGTTGACATTGCACACATGTTTGCACATATATAGGCAGTCAAATTACCATGATTCGATCTTTGTTTGCCCATTTTTGAGCTCTCTGGCTTCTCGACATAGGATGAACTATTATTGTTCTCCTGTCTGCTTTGAGCTGATTTGTTTCTTGGGTTCATGAGGCAGTCCATTGCTGCATGACCTTTCTTATGGCAGTGGATACACTCAATTTTCGGATTGAGCCAACACGAATCAACAAAATGTCCTTCATGTTTGCATCTCATGCAGATCTTCTTGTCTCCACTTTGTTGTTTCGACCTTACTTTGTTCTTCCATTTGTCTTTGTTGGTTTCTTCTGCTTGTTGATCATGATCCTGCTTTTGATCTGACTCCCTCTTAGGCTTGAATTATCTTTTGTCTTTTCTTTGTTGTCGTAGAGGGTTTGGTCAGAAGCATCCTTGTGATCAAGATGCCCTCGAGCCTCGACTTCTTCTCGAATCTCAACAATTGTCTTTTTGAGTGTCATTGTAGGATCCTCTGCAAGTAGTGTTCTGGTTCTTTGAAAGGATCTTGGTAAGGCTCTCAACAGACAAGTGAGCTGCTTCTTTGCTGACACTGCATTTTCTGCTCCAGAATTGTGTAGTGAAAAGAATAGATCCAAAAAGCATATTTCAGGTCTATTGAAGATCAGAGACTGAGAAGAAGCTATTTTGGATCAGATCATAACACCTAATCATTTGCTGATTGTGAGGCTTGTGCATATTCAATACTAACAATGTTCTGTTCAATCTATTGTTGACAATCTCCACTTCTGTGGATGAACACTCTTCTTAAGTGGATGAACCTTCTCCTTAAGTGGATGACAAATACTCTTTGAGTGATTTTGTATTTCTCCAAAAGGCTGAGCAAAGCTCCCACTTGGATGAATAATTCCCTTTTGGGTGAATAGATTGTCAACAATATTTTGCATAAATTTTGGTGTACTTTGTTGAGCATGTAAGTAGCTCTCCTTATGTAATCTGATTGGAGCATTTGCTGGAAGGTTTTAACCATTATGCAAATGTGTTTTCAGGTTCTTAACAGGCGAGGAACATTATCATGTGAAGTGATCTTAGATCCACATCTAAACACCAAGATTTGACAAGCTAGTGAAGCTAGTCTTGTGATTCACTAAGTGTGCTCTTTCATTCACCTCTAAAGCTTGTATTTATCATTTGTTGGAGTTTATAAACTTTTATAAGTGTGGTTTAGATGTGGTTTTACAAGTTGAATCAATATCTTAGTGTTAACCATATGTTGATCAAGTTTGTTCAATTCTAGGTATTCTTGGCAGCCTAGTCTTGTGTATTTTCTAAGAATGCAAGTAACTCTTCACATCATAACTTGATTTGGTCACTTGCTGGGAAGTTTGAGAGCTTAAGCAAGAGTGTTTTCAGGTTGTTTTGAAATTGTAATCCATTCTTAGTGTGTGCAAAGTGTTGCATGTGTTTCAATCTTCCTTTCTATGTTTGGAAACCAGCCAGCTTCAAGATAGAAGTGTTTTAGGGTCCTAGATCTTCTGAGATCTCCTTATCCATCATTTGTTGAGAGGAAAGTGAGTGCTAGGTGCATTAGGACAGAGACTAAAAGTTGAAGAATCATTATATTCATGCCTTCCAATGGTGGGATCATGCTAGAAACTAATGATAGGTTGAGTTCATCAAACTTCTCTACGTGGAAAGTGAGGATGGAATCCTTACTCGAGTTGAATGAACTCATGGACATAGTTGCAGGAACTGAAGAGAGACCACCCATAGTTCAAGAGCAACAAAGGTTTGATAAGAAGGCTAAAAGGGCTCTTCATATCATTAAAATGAATGTTACCAATGAACTTCTCAAGGAAGTTGGTAAATGTCAAAGTGCAAGTGAGGCATGGAATGCCTTAAAGAAACTCTTTGAATCAAAGTCCACATCTAGGGTATTGACCCTAAGGAGGCAAATATTTTCTAGTAGACAAAGAGAGAGAGAAAGTGCTCATGCATTTGTCTTGAGGGTTAAGTCCTTAAGTGATGATCTAGCATGCATTGATGAAAGCATAAAAGATGGTGAAATAGTCCAGGTTATGTTGAATGGTTTGCTAGATGAACATGCTAACCTTGTGCAAATTTTTGCCATTCAAAGAGTCTTTATAAGTGTGGTTGACTTGCAAGAAATCTTATTGGTTGAAGAACATAGGTTGTCAAAGCTTGATGGTGCATTCTTGCAAGGTG
Source organism: Diphasiastrum complanatum (assembly GCA_029204225.1). Lineage (NCBI taxonomy): Eukaryota > Viridiplantae > Streptophyta > Lycopodiopsida > Lycopodiales > Lycopodiaceae > Diphasiastrum > Diphasiastrum complanatum. Next base: position 21,583,958 of record CM055113.1, read on the forward strand.
GAGGTGAAGAGGCTTTCTTCACAAAAGACAAAGTCAAAGGCAAATGTAAAGGCAAAGGGAAATGGTCCAAAGGTGGTAACTCGGATCATGATGATCACTCTTCCTCCTCCTCTTATGCTTCTTTTAGAAAGAAAGATAAGTCAAAGTTCGAGTGCCTTTATTGTGGGATAAAAGGTCATTTTGCTAATGAATGTCATAAGAAGCAAAGTAATGAAGGTAGCAAGCAAAACAACTTTTGTACTTCTAATGAGGATCTAGATTCTTGTGATTCTCTCACGATGTGTTCTTCAAGTCTAATGTCAAGTGGAAGTGACAAGGATTCATGGTGGATAGATAGTGGATCTAGTTCACACATGACTAGTCACAAGGAGTTCTTTACTTCTTTGATATCTTATGTTGGAACCAAGAAAGTGGTTCACATGCCAAATGGTGGTGAGTGTATGATCAAAGGTATTGTCTCAATTCCTATTTGTCTTTCTACTAATAGGAATGCAAGGCTTGATGGTGTTCTTTACATTCCTTCACTTTCAAGAAATTTGCTAAGTGTTGGTCAATTGTTAAAGAAAGGGTACAAGACAAAGTTTGTTGGAGATGTTTGCTTCATTACTAAGGGAGATGTCTTGATTGCTAGGGGCAATAGACAAGGTAGACTTTACAAGCTTGATGCGTTTGTTATGTCCAACAAGAGGAATGAAATGGATGTTGGTGGTTCTTTCAACTTTCAAAAGTTAATTCCTAGCATCAATAAGATTGGTAGATATTATGCAAAGTCTAAAGAGCTTCCTTATGCTAGATCTAGGTTGAGATCTAATGAGCTTCTTTTAGATAGTTATTGTTGTGCTAACTTGGCAACTTTTGGTGAATCTATGATCAATGTTTTGGATCCATTGCATCTTGAAGATGGACTAGTGCTACCTACTAGTTAAATGGAGCCATGTGGTGCTAAATTAGTATCATGTCTGAACTCTTCTACTCATAGATTTCCAAGTCTTGGTGGCTCTTCAATGGAACTACATGGCAAGTGCAAAAATGGAAAAGGTAAGTAGAGATCTAACTTCATCAATGGAGGTGATGAAAACTCTTCTTTGGAAATGGTTGTTGCTAATGACTTATTTACTCATTTGGAAGAAGATGGTGCTTTGGGCATGTTTGAAGAAAAAGTTTCTTTTGCATATTTATGTGATGAGTCCAAAAAAGTCATTTGTGCACTAATGTTCAAGATTCTTCCATTTCTTATGATGCAACTGTCAAGAGGGAGATTGCTAACTTTTGTGGTGTGATCATTAAGAGGGAGTCTTTTGAAGGAAAGGAGGAAGAGTGACTCTTGGGAAGATCCAAGGCATGGATCTTACATCTCTTCATCAACTCAAAGGATGCTATGATTGTGGTGGAGTGTTCATGCATGATCAAGATGACAAAAGGTTGGATGAAGAAGACATTCAAGTGGCAGTTTTTTCAAGGCAAGGAAGATCTCATTGGTGAGCTCATTGAGGTCTGGTTTGAACTCAAATGGGTTGGTTTGATTAGGTTTGATACTCAACTTCATCTACTCTACTTCATGTTGGATAGAATTGTAGAAATCTATCTTTTGGTTTATGATGGTGACATTGTTTTCACTAACTATAGTGAAAGGTTGAAATCAAGCAATGATGAGATCTTGTGGGATGTTAATCATGTGTTTGAGAGGGAGTATCATCAGAGGTTCAGATCTGAAGATGTTATAAATTCAAAGTCCTTGATGTTTTATTGGAAGATCAAGATGTTGATCTTGAATTGCTTCATCAACACCAAGAGGCAAGTAGCAATTGGAAGCTAGCCAAAAGCATCAAAGGGGAGCCACATGGGCAAAGAATTTTGAATCTATTTTTACAGGTTCTTGAAGGCTCAAGTAAGGTTCTTGGAGCAGCAAGGAAGTGTCCTTTTACTCTACCTTACTTGTTTAATCTCATATATGAACATTGTCATGTCAATGTGTTGGAATTGCCAAAATTCAATGAAACTAGTTCCATAGTTTTGCATCCTTTGGATCTTGGAGATGGAATAGTTATCATTGCTGGTTTTTATGATCAAGTACTTGCATTCAGTAAAATCTTGAAAGATATTGAAGTGGTCAATATGTTTACTTTTGAGGTAATTTCAAGATCTAGCATCCTAGTGTTGGCAAATTGGCAAATTGTTGACAATGTAGGATCAAGGGTTGTTTGCAATTCTTGTGGAGATACTTCAAGTATTTCAAGTTCAGGTTTTGCTCATTCAAATGGAGTAGAGAACATATCATTTTGACATTCATTCACTCAAGGGCTTTCATGGATTGGAGATCTACAAAGGCAAGGTGGTGATGGGGGTTCATTCATGGAGATACATGGTGCATTCACAACATCGGGCATAGTGGAATGTGGAGGAGGCATGAAAACACTTGTTGGCTACTTTCATTTACAACCTGTTTGCTGCTGTTTTATAGAGAACTCAAAGGTGGATACATGGAGGAATCCTTTCATTATGATTCTATGTTCTTTTACATGTATCTTGTTCACCATTCTATGTAAAATTGATGTAAGAAATAGTGAAGCATCCTATATGGACACCGTTATCTATATCAATTGTTTTGTACTTCATATTGTACATATTAGAACACTTGAGAAGAGATCTATCATCATGATGGAGATTATTCTTAGGTTGGAACAAAGTAGTGTTGTAAAACTAGCAAGTTAAGTTGAAGAGGGAGTGTGAAAATTGTCAACATTTCCTAGCTAGTTTGAGGCCTAAATTAGCAATTTTTGTACATAGTTTTGGATCTAACCTTTCACACTTGTTAAAGAGGCCTATATACTTCTATTTTAGTATATATTTCATATTGAAGAAGTCTCAAACTTCAAGACTTTTGAAATGACACCAAAATCATGTTATTTGGACATATAGGACAAAATTGGCTATTTTAGGCTACTGGTGTCCTAAAATTCCTAAGTTCTAGAGAGAGGAGAGAGAGTCATCTCTCTCACCTATATTAGGCTGAAATTCTTGGAGAACAGGTTGGAGAAACTTATTGTATTGTTGAGAGATCAACAGATCATTGTCACAGTTTCTTCCTCCATTGAGAGCATTGCTTTGTGTATTATCTTCAAGCTTTTGTGTATGATCTTAAGAGGTTTCCAAAAGTGGTAGGCTGCTGCTGTAGGGCTGGTATGCTGTTGTTTTTGGCTTCCATCAATACCTTTTATTAGCTTCTTTTGTCTCTTGAATGGTTTGTCAAGTTCGTGTGTATCCAAGGTAGCATTAGGATGCTTTGCCATTTCTAGCTTTTGTAGCTTGTTGTGCAAAGATCTTAGCCAGGTATTTTGGGAGTTTGGATCCATTCAAGATCCACTTTTTTCACATGATTCAAGTCGCTCCTTGAAGTAAAAGAATTTTTGAAGATAGAGATGTCGTGGAGGACATGGTGCTGCCAACTAATGCACCTCATGAACAAGATCGTGATGACGGATTTGATGACACATTTTCGGAGGATGATTATGTGCAAGCTTCACAAGCTAATGATGATGTTGAGCATGATGCATCATCATCGGATGGATCGACAACACATGACACACCTTCTCGATCTCACTCGTTGTCACCGTCGCCATTAGCTTTTGAAGATTAGCTTATTAATGATGAAGCTATAGGAGATATTTGGGTAGAATTAGAGATAGACTCATTTGGTTTGGCGGATTTGTCGCATGATGATGAGGCAAATAATAACAATGAACCACCAAATGAATAAGTGAGATAGTACAATATGGATTTCAACTCATTGTAATATTATTCATATTGCTGACAGATGTAATTATACTTTATTAATTGACTAGTTGACATCGAACAAGAAGTCGATGCATGTGAGTACACAATTTGTGATCATCATTTTTTTTGTGATACATATTTCTCTATTCACTTGTGCATATGGCAACCAATGTTAATAGAAAATGGAGCTCAATGTGTTGATAGGTAACGAATTCCAAAAGTGACACATTTTGAAACATGGTCCTTATCACTTAAAGATGATATTCCCAATATTCAACCACAATATTTTTAAGATTTCAAAACGATATATTCAAGTTTAAATAAAGGCCTTAGCATGGCATAATTGTGATATTTTAAATTTTTGTGAATGATTGAAATGACAAATTATTAGTGAGAAATATTGAAAAGTAATATGTGAATTTGTAAGATAGAACTGCTATAGAAATACCACATAATGGTTGATATATAAATTTTTCCAACTTCATATTTTTGAGTTTGTTATTTGATATTCACAATTTCAAACCTTTGAAAGGTAAATCAAGAAGTCAAATTCAATACAAGTTCAAAACTTCAAAATTTTGCTAGGTAAGAATAGAATACAACACAACTTTTTCTACAAAGGTCAAAATCTTCTTGCATTTTTATTGTGAACGAGTTCAACTAGGTTTCTTTCTACAAAAATTGGAATATCTTTTACATTTGAATTTGAGAGATAGAGTTCAAATAGGATTCTTTTTGAAGAAGTTTAAATCTTTGTACTCTTTTAATGTATAAAATAAAATCTCTACAAAGATTGAAATCCTTCTATTTGTCTTATATGAAAGATAAAGTGGCATGTCATGACCTAGACTCTTCCACCCTTGAATTTGAATGGGGTGTGCATAGTGTTTGGGCCTCCCTCACATTTTCCATGAATATTTTGTTAAGCCATGACATTGTCAATTTTTTTTTAAATTGGTGTCTTCTAGAACTTTAAACTCAAAAATCTCATCAATCGAAAGACTTTTATAGACTCTTTTTCCACCCTTGGATTGATCTCGATGAAATTTTTTATTGGTCTTTTCCCAGTTTTAGTGCTCAAGGAGGTCTAATAAGACTAGCTAAATTAATATTCAAGCAGTCTTGCAAATGTTCTCTTGAATGTTTATCATAAATAAAATTGCAAGAGGATGGACACTCCTAGAAGTAGTGCAACATCAATCTTCACAGTCATATCCTTGCAAATGGGGGAGTAAAATTCCACATCTCAAGACTTGGAATATCAATATTCAAAATAGTGAGATGCCTTGCAAAACTTCACAAGCAACTAGCACAATTGTAATGATATTTTTTAATGAGTATCTATAGTGGGGAAAGAGAATAAGATATGAGCGAACTGAGATAATCATGGCATACTTGAACTAAAGTAATTTTAGAAGATATTAATTGGACCCTTAACCATTCTGTGACTGTATCACAACACCCTTAAGATAATTGGCCCAACATCAATATAATTTGAATATTAATTTAGCTAGTCTTATTAGACCTCCTTGAACACTAAAACTGGGAAAAGACCAATTAAAAATACATCAGTGATCAAAGCTCAATGAACCTCTAAAGACGATGTCTTTGATGTTTAAAAGCAATGTCCTAGGTACTCAAGGACAAGGTCTTTAACATTTAAAGACATGGTCCTTGCCGCTTAAAGATGATGTTCTTAATATTTTAAAGCAATATTCTTAAGATTTAAAAATGACATATTTGATGTTTTAAAATCATTGTTGAAATATGTAGTGTTGATTGCCTTTAGATCTTTTCTCATTGAGATCGATCCAAGGGAGGAAAAAGAGTCTAACAATGTCTTTTGATTGATGAGATTTTTGAGTTTAAAGATCTAGAAGACACCAATTTAAAAAAATTGACAATGTCATGGCTTGACAATGTCATGGCTTAACAAATGCAAAATATTCAAGGAAAATGAGAGGGAGGCCCAAACAATATAGAAACCCCATTCAAATTCAAGGGTGGAGGAGTCTAGGTAATGACATGCCACCTTTGCCCATGGATTGAGAGGAACATTTGACTATCATGGCATTTGTAGTAGAAGATCGAGCTTGGAATTTGATGTGCACATGTACCGTTCGATTGACATGGGCTTCTGATTGTGATTAATGATTTGATGTGCACACTCACATCTTAGGTTGATAGGCTTACTTTATTTTGAAATTTCATACATGGCATATGCCTCAACTCTATTTTCCACATAAGACATGTAGAAGGATTTCAATCTTTGTAGAGATTTTATCTTATACATTAAAAGTGTACGAAGATTTAAACTTCTTGAAAAAGAATCCTATTTGAACTCTATCTCTCAAATTTAAAATGTAAAAGATAGTCCAATCTTTGTAGAAAGACACCTAGTTGAACTCGTTCACAATAAAAATGCAAGAAGATTTTGACATTTGTAGAAAAAATTGTGTTGTATTCTATTCTTAGCGAGCAAATTTTTTTAATTTTGAACTTGTATTGAATTTGACTTTTGATTTACCTTTCAAAGGTTTGAAATTGTGATGTAATAACAAACTCAAAAATCTGAAGTTGGAAAAATTTATATATCAACCATTATGTGGTATTTCTATAGCAGTTCTATCTTACAAATTCACATATTGTTTTCCAATATTTCTCACTAATAATTTGTCATTTCAATTATTCACAAAAATTTAAAATATTACAAGTATGCCATGCTAAAGCCTTTATCTAAACTTGAATATATCGTTTTGAAATCTTAAGAGTATTGTGGTTAGATATTAGGAATATCATCTTTAAGTTTCAAAATGTTAAAGACCTTGTTTCTGAGTACTAAGAACATTGTTTTTAAATATGTTAAAGGCGTTGTCTTTGATACCAAGGACATTATTTTTCAACACCAAAGACAGTGTAAAAAAAAATTTATATGTATATTTTTTTTTTAGTTTAAAGAGACTTTAGTGGTTATAACTTTAAATTTCTAGAAACTAAAAAGTTTAGCATGTGTTTCCTAGTACAAAACTAGGATGGGTGGCTTTTTTATAACATAGTTTTCATTTTTTATGCTTCAAATAGTGCTCAAATAGAAATTCATGTGCCTTTTATAAAAGATAAAAAGCTTTCAATAACTCATAATATATTTTATATTAGTATGCTAAAGTGGTCATATAACCTTACCTTAAGGGTAATTATAACCCTTATAATTATTATGCCCTTTTCATAAGGGTAATGGCGAAAATATGATAACCCTCTATATTGATGTACGACCTCCGTCAAGATTGAATGAAGTAGAGATAACACCTACTAAGGCCCCTGCCCCACTTGATGTTATCTTTTTCTAGTCCTCTTGTTAGCTTTTTTATTCATGACATTATTTTTGAGTTATTTGACAACTTGTGAGCAAGGCTTGGAAGTTGACATCATCGGGATTGGAATGCTTGTTTTGATTTTAACTTTCATTTGACTTTTATGATACATTAAAAAAAAAATCGAAGTAACTTTGAAATTTTACCTGGTAGAAACTTTAGTTGTCTTTCACTTGTCATCTTATAAAAAGATTAATCTTTTTGGGATCAATGCTTGTTCACCCAGGGCCATAAGTTTTCTCCCTTCAAGATGAGAGAGTTCTTTACCTTCCATGCTAGGAAGTTAGATCTGGATGAGTCGAGGATGGTGCAAATCTTTGACTCTATGTTGCTTATAGATGCCATCATTGTGAACTATATTTTTTAGCTTGTTTCTGGATGCTTGTTCTAAATGTATGATCTCCTAGATTTGATAGCTCTTGTTGAGCCCCAATTACTTAGGACATTCTGATACCATTGTTGTGAATGGATACACGAAATGAAACCGAAGAGGATCTCATTCATGTTCGCACTCTTCGAACATCTATTGCTCTGATGCAATTGATATGTATCTCAGCACAAAACAATCAGATTAGTTGAACTGAAATAGAGTTCGATTCGGACTAGCGGCTACTGCTTGTTAGATCAGATCTACAATCTTTCAGAGTGTAGACAAACACTGATGGCCTACATTTTAAATTTGTTTAGGCATTCAACAAGAATGAGCCAATGTGCGGAATAAAGATAAATAGTTGAACATGTATAGACAATGATCATATATCAAAAGCATTCGATATCATTCAAGACAAAGATAAGCATGTGCATAACATCTACTGTATTATTAGTGATCTTTTCTAGAGCGTTGTGTGAGAAATCCACCCAGCGCGTCGGCGCAAGAGATACTATGTCTCTCAGGAACTACATCAGACAATATCGCTTACTAGCGGACTCTTGGACACCGGCTGGCAGTTCTCTTCCTAGCTCACATCAGTGCTCAACTAATTTGATGTTCAATCGATTCTCTCGTGTTTGATCTATTTATATGGATAGAGAGAAAAAGGTTTAAGCTAATCAGTGATTACAAGAGCGGTTGGTTAAGCATGTTCTAATGACACTCAAATTGCCATTGCCATTGTTTGTGGAGGTCATATACTCCTCTTGGTACTTGGCTTGATCTCATTTGTACTTGGAGCATGAAGATTCGCTATCTCCTTCGGTCTTCGAACTTTGGATCTTCGCCTTCAAATATTCGTTCGTTTGACCTTCGTGTCTTTCTTTGTTGAAACTGTTATGTAGCGGTTATGGTTTGGGGTGGTTTCTGTCTGTGGGCCGTTCCTTTGTATTTCTGCAGACAAGGACATGTTGGTCCTTTCTGTGCATTTCTGTAGACAAACACTCGAAAGCTATCAAAGCTTTGTGGCTAGAAACATTAAGTTTCTTCAGAAAGTATCCTTTAAGTTTCTCGATAATATCTTGTCTTTGAAAGAATATGATGACCTACCGAAAAATAGGCGAAACATGGGGAACACAATATTGGATTACCTGAAAGAGGAATATGGAGTTAGTTTATCACAACCAGATGCGTTCAAGCGATATCAAATCTCAAATAGCTTTATTGATGATATGTGTAGCAAATGTCCTTCTTGGTGTGAGGCAACTTCTAAATGGACTGTTAAAGAAAGTGAGCTACCTACAATTGTTCGATCATATTTAAAATCAAAATGCGATCTCATTGAACATAAGGTGGCGAGTACTAATTTAGAGCCATGCATGATATCTTATATGGACAACAGAAGTCAGTGCTTGGAAGACGGGCACATTGGAGATGTAAAAAAAAGAATAAATTTAGGTTGTGGTTGATGCTTCACCACAGGATTTAAATTGTATGAAACAACATGGTAAAGCTAGCAGAATTGAACGGTGAGATTTTTAAGCATCAGGTCAACATAAACAAGATTAAAACCTACCATAGTTAGAGGAGATTTGAAACAACATGTACAATATGTAACACATCTTTCTGTTCACCTTTTTCAAATGTCACTATAGAGGAGCTACATGCATTGCTAAGACTTAGTGTCATTGTACATATGAGCGAAACAGGAGGTTATTAAAAAATTGAAAAAAAATCAAACAAATTACTTAAATTCCAAAAATATTTTCTTTCTATATGGAGCTCACACATGAACCTGAGATGTACATTTTAACCATTCAACATAATGATGATAATGCACACACAAACTGTCTAGAAGGAAAACAAATGTACCAAAAATCTTTAGCCTTTAATTGTTAACAAAAATTGTACCTTTCAAGTGAGGTTCTATAATTGATAAGCATTTCCACTTTTAAAATTTTGCATTTATATCTGAGAGTCAAAACTCTCCTCAAAATAATGACTTCAACCTTTCAAGTGAGTTTCCATATCTATTAAGCATTTTCGTTTGAAACTTTTACATTTGTGACTAAGAGTGAGAGCTCTCCTTATTTGAGAACCTTTATGAATATTTGACAATGTTTAAAATAGCATTGAGATATGATATAGACCTTCAATATTCTCATTGAGTTAACTATGATTTCAAGTGCCATATTATCAAATGGAAAGATGAATCTAAATTTTCAAATTGCAACAATGCGTGTATTGAACCTATGTTGTGTGTTTGATACGAATATGCTAAAGTGAGTTTTAAATTCGATTTCATTCACAAAGAGAACGCAATCATGACATGTAGTATACAAGTGAGCAGTTGATATCGACAAGGGTATCCCTCAATCTGTAACAATGTCCATGCATGTTGTGTGGAAATTCCAAATACTCCTCTAGTTAGCTAATATGACCCTTGCATTACCAATCAAGTTGATATACAAGGTACACCTCGTAGATTTTGCTTGCATCAATGCAACAACTAGATCAAACAAAATAACAATAGTATTCAAACACTAAGGAACAAGTTGCTTTGAGAAAAAATGGAGAACCCTCCAAAAGGCAAGTACAAAAAATATTGATTCCACCCTACATGTATCACTTTGACATTTTGTACCTTTAAAACCTTCAAATGTAGTAACCATATACAAATCATGTGTGGACAACTTTTTAAACTTACGATAAAATTAAACTTGAATTTACAAGAAACTCTAGAAATGTAGGTCAAGACAAATATGAGAGATAAAACCTAAAAAACTAGAGTAGAGTCAATTTTAATTAATAATCACCTAAGGTCTCTACAAATAGGAGCATCTTAGTTTCAACCTAGAATGTGATGCTAATCTACCATGATGTTTGGTGATCCCAATGGCATCATTCCAAACCCAAGAGTGAATATTGGTTCACACTTGCACTGCAAAACAATGATGCCATTATTCCATCTAGAGAGATGAGGGATTCCCATCCAAACCAAGAAGCATTTCAATCCAAGCTCGAGAATACTTGGGTGGAGTTTGGACCCAAAGCTCCTCTAAACGTAATGCCTTGTGCTCAGGTGTCCTTTGTATTTTGGGACCACCTCCAGGAGCATAATGTCCATTCAATTTTCTCTCTCCTAGGAATTTGTCATTCTCTTTCCTCTCTCATGTTGAATCCACTTTCTCTCTCCTCTCTCGGTGGAATGCATGTTCTCTTTCCTCTCCGGTGAAATGCACGTTCTATCTCCTCTCTCCGGTGGAGTGTGCATGTGCTATGTGGCAGCCCGTCATTGGCTGTCCTTGCTGGTGGGTTTGCACTAACGACAATAGTACTGCTCATCTCCATATGCATCTCTCCATGCATGCATGTTGTGTGAGTAGCGAACGCAATTGCTATAAGAGACTCACATCTTAAGTAGGGAGAAGTCATAAGGAGCAAATACCCAAAAGAGAATTAGTCTGCACAGGAGGGAGTGAGACTGCGAACATGGTGCCTTCTGCAGATTTGCAAAAGTGGGGAGGAGTGCATGGCAACATGAGTAAGGATATGATATCCATGTTCAGTCCAGGAACATGGATCGCCTTCATCTCAGTCTACGTTTTCATTGTCTTTCTCTTCCGAAAATTCTACAACACCAACAAAAGCTCAAGCCTTCCACTGCCACCAGGCCCCCGTCCGTGGCCAATTGTAGGATCCATGTTCCAGATTGGCAAGCCTCCTCACCAATACTTCACTCAGCTGGCTAAAAAGTATGGATCGTCCATAGTACATGTAAGGTTGGGATATAGTCCCTGGATTGTTGTGCACACTCCCGAGCTAGCTATGGAGGTTCTCAAAACCCGTGATACGGCTTTTGCATATAGACCTCCAACTGTATTTTCAGAACACTTCAGTTTTGGCTACCAGAATATTGCTTTTAGACAGCACACGGATGCTACCTGGCGCCATCTTCGTAAACTTTGTGCCACCAGCCTCTTCACACCCTCTAGCTTGAGAATCTCAGCTGACTTGAGGCAGGAGGAAACTTCTGCATTGGTTTCTACCATCCGATCTGCTGCTATTAAGGGGGGCAGTACCTTTGTCTTGAAGGCAAGACCAATCTTGTATGAGAGTAACATGAATATGATGAGCAGAATAATTTTTGGAAAAAGATATTTTGGAGAGGGTCATTCGTATGGAACAGAGGCTGCTGCATTCCGTATTATGCTGGAGCAAGTGGTGGAAGAGAGTGGGAAGACTCACCTTGGAGACATGTTTCCGTTGCTGCGTGGAATTGATCTGCAGGGCACGGAAAAGAACTTAAAAGAGCACGTGAGACCAGGAATGGAGAAATTTTTTGCATCTAGAATCTCTGAGCGCAGGCTGCAGCATCAGCTCGATGGTGGCATTAGAGAGCACACAGATTTCTTAGATACTTTGCTTTCGCTAAAAGCTGAAGATAGCCTATCTGATATTTGCATAATGGCCTTGCTCTCAGTGAGTAACTTAGTGAAATATTTCAGTTTTCATTGTTTATATGGTTGCCTTTTATTTTTAAGCAAAGCTAATCAGACCGAGCACCAAGCAGACTAGTACATTCCCCTATTCTATGAAAGCAAGGCTTATTATAATTTATAAGGATAGTATCACCAAGTCAATTGGAGAAGTTAGCAAGCAGATTTAACCTGCAAGTACTTAATATGTATATTCAAAACTGCTTACAACTAGGTCAGTAAGCTAATTATAAATTGGTTGATGAAAAGACATATTGTACTCTTTTGCATGCAGGACCTTATGTCGGGAGGTTCAGACACAGGGACTGTAACAGTAGAGTGGGCACTCTCTGAGCTCATTGCCCACCCACAGCAATTTTTGAAAGTACGAGAGGAGATTGACAGCGTCGTCGGACAAAACCGAATGGTCCAAGAATCAGATCTTCCTTATCTGCCATACCTGCATGCCACTATTAAAGAAACCTTGCGTCTTCATCCACCTGTTCCATTGTTACTTCCCCACTACACTCCTGTGGAATCCCATCTTGGAGGATACAAAGTTCCGGCACGCTCAAACATCATCGTTAATATATGGGCAATCGGTCGCGATCCCCGTGTATGGAGGAATCCAGAAGAATTCAATCCTGATAGATTTCTGGAAACAGACATGCAATTTGTTGGAGGGAAGCAGTTTCAGCTGCTGGCTTTCTCAGCAGGCAGGAGACAGTGTCCTGGATATCCATTGTCTGCAATCCAAGTCCCTCATACACTAGCTTCTCTGATTCAAGCATTTGATTGGGGACCTCCAGCAGGTCAGAAACCTGAAGATATTAATATGGATGAGGAGATGGGACTTGCGTGCTACAGAACTGTTCCGCTTGAGGCTGCAGTGTCATATAGATTAAAGCTAGATCTCTGAACAAGACGTTGTTATTCTAACTTCTATTAGTTCTATAGCTTAAGTACTGGGCCTCTGATTAATATTATGTAGACTGTTTAAGGAGATTAGCTTTTGTGATCAACTCATGCGTTGATCAGTTAATATTTGAAGTAAATGCTGGGAACATATCTGCAACACGTTATCCGACTCCCCTTTTCTCATGTGCCCCTGGTGTTTCTGATTGGTTATAGCAGGAGCTGCAGGCCGTTAGACTAAAGGGTGTACTTAGTCAGTTGATAGAGTGTTAATCAAGTTCTTGTTAGTGAAGTACTTTCTTTGCGTAGCTGGGACAAATTACAAGTAGTTCTTGATAGTGAGTATCAGTTTCTTGGTTTCTTGTGGATCATAGGTCGTGGTAGCCAGACCTCTTGTACATACAATGTATTGATTCTTTATGATTAAATTGTGTGCTACGGTTCGAGGACACTCTTACATTGTTGCGTTTATTTATTTTAACACTCCCATTCGTTTGTTTTCTGTCCAGATCATCAGATCACAATCAAGATGAGATATTTAGCACACATAATCTGGCACACACTCTAGTATTTACTCATATAAGCATATGCATCTAGCGCTTCACACAGTCATTTTTAAAGGGCTCAACACACAGACAGCTTCCACCGAATATTATTTGCACACAGTCATCACTCAATCACTCCAACTGGAGTTCTTCATCACACAGTCTGATCATGAGCGCTTCAGAATAATCTTGACTTCCCGTTTTCATATTAAAGCTTCCAAATAAAATTGGCCGCCTATCGTAATCGATCAATGGCTTCAGAAATGGATGCGTTTTTATACACCTTGTCCATCCTCCGTGTAAAAAGAGCACAAATTGGTTGACAATATGTATGTAATAAGAACACCCTTTTATTTTTGAGATGATATTTTGCAGTGCTATAGGGAAATCTCCTTTGAGTTATCCTCAAACAGGCTCAGTTAATTGATGATAATGATGATGATGACACATCCCCTTAGGCTCAGTTGGGTGGCAATGGGCATCCAAAGTTTTTTTGTTCCACCAAGATGCTTCTTTGGTCCCACATTCCAAAACCAAGATGCATTATGATCTCACAATTTGAGAATTTTTGCCTCCATCTTCAATTCTTTTATTTCATCAAAAAAGAGTGAGAAGAGCCCACATTGACATGTGCTTTTTTGTCCCATTCTTGGTAGTTTTTGCATCTCTAGATAAAAAACAAAAAAACCATACCCATATATGAGTGAAAACATTTATTATTAATTTTTTTATTTATATTTTTATGCACCTTTTGGGTGGAAGGTATGCATGTGAAAAAAGTACATGCACTTTTGGTGCCCAAAAGGATTCCGTAAAAAATATTTGCTTTGAATTGCTTTTTCAATGGATATCGCTCGAGATAGCAACAACTTTTTCTTTAAAAAAAGCAAGAAGTAATTTATGTATAGCAATTAGAGCCACCAGTCACATACGTGCTGCTCAAACTTCTAAGGATGAATCTACGATATCAGGGACATCCCCTCCAAACTCCATTTGAGAGAGAAATTCTTCTCCCTGAGAATGTCTGAAGTAGTAAGTGTTTTGAGCCATATCAACACTTTTCAAAATCTTATGGAGCAGCAGATGACTGCAATTGGCTCAGTCATAGAAGATATCGATGCTGATATGACTCTATTATCGAGTCTTCTTGAGGCCTATGAGAATTGGATACTAGCAATTTAGATCAGGAGCAGATCACCTTTTCAAGAGTGATTTCATTGGTTCAACAAGAGGAGGCTAGAAGAATTGCATCCTCCTCAAGCACAGGGTCGGATCCTCAAGCTCTATATTCTTAAAATTAGAACTTCAGATCCAAAAAGAAGAACAATATGCAGTCTAGGTCAAATTTTGACTCTAGATTGAATTTTGGCTCTAGGTCGAATTCTAGCTTAGGGTTGAATTCGAACTCTTCATCTTTCCAACCAATGTAGAAACTATTCTGCAGATACTGCAAGAGAACTGGACATGAGATCAAAGACTACAGAACTTTGAAATTTCAACAATGAGAAGAAGAAGCAGTTTCAACAACAAGCAAATTCTACCTCAACCAGTTTTTCGACACAACAACAAGAGGAAGATGAAACAACCTTTATGACCAAGGTCGGAGAACAATAGGATATTGATTCCTGGTATCTCGATCATGGAACAACTCAACACATGACTCACCATCAAGACTGGTTCAAAGATTATAAATCTTTTATCCACTCTTGAGTTGTGCAATTTGGAGACACTCATCACATTCGATTTAAGGTGAAGGAATAGTCAGAATCAAATTTCAAAAAGGTAAAGTCAAGTTGCTGTCCAGCATTCTCCAGGTTCCAAATCCAAGCAAGAATCTACTCTTAGTTAGCAGAATCATTGATTCAGTTTGAAGGGTCGAATTCGATACAAACGGCTGCACCATCCTTGACAAATCCCGAAAAGTTTTAGACTTCAAGAGAAGAAGTCAGCCACTGTTTGGTGTGTCTATTGTCAAAAATTTGTGGGAATGTTTGAAAGTTTGATGAGTGAGCTTGGTGTAGTATCAAAAGCGCCACAACGGCAGAACGTTTAAATTGAATGATTCACAGATGCACAATGAAACGATACAGTAGTGGGACTGAAATTTGCACTCTAGTTATTATCAACAATGAGTACATTGCTTAAAGTAAAAACTTCAGCTTGTTGAGCATGATAACGTTGGCTACAGAAAAACTCAAATAATCAGAAGAAGTTTTCTGCTGAAGATTTTAGGATTGATATCCTACAAAATATTTACAACTACCTTTTGTTGCAATTATTACAACCACCTTGTTGTACAAAGTGGGCGGACTGTCAACGTGAAGTACTCAGAAAATATAGAGTTGTTCGAATTGATCCGGTATAAAAAATTCTCGAAAATTTGATGCTGAATTCTTCGATCCTTTGCTCAAAAAATTGAGTCTTTTGTTTCTGGTTTTTCAGGATGCTCA
Source organism: Diphasiastrum complanatum (assembly GCA_029204225.1). Lineage (NCBI taxonomy): Eukaryota > Viridiplantae > Streptophyta > Lycopodiopsida > Lycopodiales > Lycopodiaceae > Diphasiastrum > Diphasiastrum complanatum. The sequence goes on from CM055113.1 coordinate 21,599,861, forward strand.
GTATTGAATGGATTTGAGGCTGAGCATCGAATTCTAACTCCCCCTTAATGTGGATCCTTAAAACTTTTGACTTTTAGATTCAACATGTTGTTGAATCTGAGGTGGTGTTCTTTTGACAAAGCCTTTATGAAGTAATATGCTGCCATTAATTATGTCTTGCATTAGACTAATGATACCTCCTTGCTTTGCACTTTTTCTCTCAAATAGTGATATTTGATTTCGATATGCTTGCTTTGATAATGAAATCTCTGAGAGAGAGAGAGAGGGGTGTTGCACACTCTACTTTAAGATGCCTGAAGCGCTCGATGTAGGTGCGTACGGACTCTCTGCTATCCATATTGATCTGAGTCAATTGGATGAAAGGGCTTTCAGTGAGCTTGGAGGGTTTAAACCTTTTGATGAGTGTTGCGGTGATGGTCTTCCAAGACGTGTTGTCCAGATGTTCAAGGTCTAAAAACCATTCCTTGGCGTCACCTTGAAGAATCATAGGAAACAGCCTCACCTTTTCGGTTTTAGAGCTGTCGCCATAAAACTTACAAGCGTTGTCAAAATCCTGGAGGAATCTGACTAGGTTTGAGTCCCCATCATACTTCGGCGCATTGATTCGCAGAATCCTCTTCTCCACTCATGAAGGTTGTTGATTTACACTTGTTGTCATCGTGATCTAGTAGATATTTGATGCACTTAGGTGATGGGTGATGGATGTTGATATCGACAGATTTGGCAAACTTATCGTGACAGATCTATGGCTTTCTACTAGGACACTTCTACGACATTCCCTACTAGAGGTGCCTAAGGCTATCAAACCAGATTCATCATGATAGGGTTGTCGGCAATGATATGTACAATTCTAGGTCCGAAGTGTATCTTCAAGAGCTTGGATTCTCTTGAGTGGAATCAAGGTGTGACAAAAAGGCTCGTACAAATGCTAACCGTGCCAAAAACAGGTGGTGCAAATGACAATAGTACTTGCACAATACTCACACTACCTATTATTGGCAAGATCAGTCTTTTTTTTTTTTTGAATTGTCTCACCTTCTCTAGTAATCTTGTAGCTGAGAGTCTGAATATCATGGAATTACTCGCACAATTGTGCGAGTGATTCCTAACCTAATCAACTCAAATTGATCACGGAGCACGGGACTTATAGAAAAATTGCTAAGGACCTATTCGCATAGGTGATTTTTCGATAAATTTTGGTGTTTCCGAGAGGTTTGCAATTTGTGTGACTTGCACAAATATGGCTTTGAGTTATGTCACCAATTTGGGCATTCCAACTGTTAATATTAGTGTCCTACAAATATGGCTTTGGGTTATGTCATTAGAGGGAGTACTTGCTCACTTCATTAGGGTGTAGATTAGCTTACCACACATTGATTTTCAGGTTGGGTGAGTGGTTTACTTGTTGAAATATCTCGGCTGGGATTAAGCACAGTTGACTCCTAATTGTGTACCCGCATACTTGACTCGGAAGGTTTACGAACTCACACAACTGACTTTTGAGAGTTTCTGAACTCGCACAGTCAATGGAAAGCGAATGTTTGGTTTAATGGAAAGCTATTCACAGAATAACATAAGGAAAACCAAAATGCATTCGCACAAAATTTGCACAATATCCTACAGTGTTTGAGGGCGGATTCTTGCACAAAACATGTCAAAATGACTCGCACAGGGTTGAAAAGATGACTCACACAGAGTTGGAAGATGACTCGCACAGACCTGAAAATGACTTGCACAGGTTTGAAAGGTTCCCAAAAGAACTAGAAAATGACTCACATAGGGGAACAAAATGACTCGCACAAACCTGAAAAATTCAAAAAATAAGTTAAAATGAGTCGCACAGATCTAAATAATGCAAAAAACAAGTCAAAATGACTCGCACACCTCAAGAATGACTCGCACCCTCGTACAACACAAAAATGACGCACAACACAATGGTAGAGGTAATGATGCAGAATCAACAAAAATGACTCGCACAATGTCTTGGGACCTCGGAAAGAATTCGCATAATGGTCAAGTGGCTAGTACAGAGACTTACCTATCCAGAAATATCTTGTGCAAGTTTTGATAAGTTATTTGCATAGTTGTGCGAGTCGTTTAAACCCTAGATCACTCAAAAATTTCAACTTCAAGGAAAAAATTACTAGAACACTCTGGAGCAAACTCGCACATATTATTTTGGGGTGCAAACTGATATTTGGAAGAATATTTCATGTTGTGCGAATTGTGGAAGGGTGTATTTTCTAGCACATGTTAAAAATTCAAGTCAAAATGTCTTCTGATAAGGTACTCGCCCACTTCCCAATGTTATAGATCCTTATATTTTGGAGGGTTCGATTTTTTCTTATTGCTTAGAAACCCTTTTGGGTTTTAATGGCCTCAAATGAGTACATGTTCATCATTTCCATAAACTTACATGACTATTATCGTCTGCATAAAGATTAACCCAATGGTTGCAAATTCACCTGCAGAATGGAAAGTTGAAGTTTTCCTGGACAGTAGCCTTTGGGCATCATGGGCTGTTTGAGGCATGCTTTGGATGTTCCAATGATGGTAGTGTTGAAAAGGCAGTCCTAGCAGCATAACAGATCAATTTGCCATAGCAATGGCTGAAATTTGCGTGGTAGCGTGGGCTGTAACGACAAATCAGAATGAGCAAGATTTATTTTATGGTGGCACCCTTTTTGATTGTGGATGTGCGAGTACCTGGCTTGGCTCTGTAAGCCATAAACTTGAATTTTGATTGATATCTCACCTAGTTGGAGCCATAGCCGGTTTGGATGCCGAAGATACAACAACATTTTTAGTTTGAATTGTTGGATTTAGGATGTAGAAGAAAAAGAGTAAAATTAGAAACCACAAAAAAAATGATATTGAATTAGTTACTTCATATTTCCCTAGTCATCTACAATTGTGATAGGCTCTCCAAACCTTTGATACTTACTCAGTGCTGAAAATACTTCTACTGGGAGCAGTGTGGACTTGTGGACAAAAGTATGGGTTTCACACGTGAGTCCCAGCACCTGGAGAAAGATAAAATATATGTGTTTGCATGGCATGCAGGTTATGTCCATGACCAGTACATAGGATTCTATATACTCATAGCCTTGGATACACGGTACTCCAGTGAAACAAGCTATTAGTTATGCCACATCATACTGGACGTGAGTACCCAAAAGTAACGAATATTCTTGTGAGGCCCAGAACACACTAAATGGAGTTAGTACAAGGTTTGGGACCATATGTGCATGTGTAGAGTTATCAATAGCAATTTACAAACATGATTCATGCTAGTTAGAGATTTGGGAAGACCAAAAACAACTTGCCTCTTTTCTATCACCTCCAATGACTTGGAGTTGAGATGCCCCAATCTCTTGTGCCATATCTCTTGCATTGAAAATTGCTCCTTTTCCATACATCCAACTTGGTTAGCAACAACACAAGCATAGTTTGAACAACTTACCTTGCCTCTTCCCTTGTGCAATCAATTGAATTTTCTTCTTGATCAACAAGCATCACCATCAAACTCTACCTTGAAACCCTTGTCAATCATTTGAGTCACAATAAGAAGATTATTAGTGATAGCTGGAATATTGAATAAAAAATCTTTCAAATGAATTTCACATTCCTATTGATAGAGAGAGAGAGATAGGAATTGAGCCAATGCCTTTGATTGCACACTCACCATCATTGGCGATCTAGATCACCTTCTTGTCACCTTCAAATGCCATCAATGATGAATAACACTCCTTATGAAATGTCATATGTGATGTAGCTCCGCTATCAATCCACCAAGGATAAATATCTCTATGATTAGCCAACAAGCATGATGACATAACAAAAACATCATTTCGAAGTTCTTCATAAACACCATCTTCATCAAGAGTTAGATTGGTTTTCTTCTCACCTTGATCTCTTTTCTTCTTGAAGCAATCACTAGAAAATGTACTTTGACTACACAATAGGAACATCTTGGCCGAGACCTATCTTTCTTCTTTCCAACAAAAGTAGAAGGCTTACCTCGATATTGCCCTTTTGACCATTTGCCTTTGCCCTTGCCCTTGAACTTGCCTTTTCATAACATTGCTTCCTCCTCTCCAACTTGAGATGTAGAAGATGATCCTCCTTTTTTTTGGAGTCTAAACTCTTTAGCCACCAAGACCTTTTGCAAGTACTCCATACTTTGCAATGTCTTTTGAATAGTTAAACTTTGAGCCAAGTTAGCATGATCATCCAATAAGCCATTAAGAACAACTTGAACAAGCTCCACATCCTTAATGCTTTCACCAATACATGCCAAAATATCTCAACTAAACTAGTTAATTTTTTCACAGAATGTCAACAAGCTCCAGCTACCTTCAGGGTGTACATCTCAGGCTCATGTGTGAGCTCCATACAGAACACAAATATTTTCTCTAATTTTTTAGTAACCTCATATTCCTCTCATATGTACAATGACACTAATAGTCACATTTGATCTTTTGAATTTTCCTAGGTCTTCGCGATGCATGTAGCTCCTTTACAATGACACTTGAAAAAGGTGAATAGAAACATGTGTAACATATTGTACAGGTTGTTTCAAATCTCCTCTAACTATGGTACATTTTAATCTTGTTTATGTTGACCCAATGCTTAAAAATCACATAATTCAATTCAACTAGCTTTATCGTGTTGTTTTCATACAATTTAAATCTTGCAGCCAACAATTATTTAACTCGTGTGAAGCATCAACCACAACTAAACTTATTCATTTTTTTACACCTCCAATGTGCCCATCTTCCAAGCACTGAAATCTATTGTCCGTATAAGATATCACCCATGGTTCTCAATTAGTACTTTCCACCTTATGTTCAATGAGATCGCATTTTGATTTTAAATATGACCGAACAATTGCAGGTAGCTCACTTTCTTTAACAGTCCATTTAGAAGCTGCCTCACACCAAGAAGGACATCTACTACACATATTATCAGTAAAGCTATTTGAGATTTGATACCGCTTAAATGCATCTAGTTGTGATAAACTAATACCATATTCCTCTTTCATGTAATCCAATATTGTGTTCCCCATGTTTTGCCTATTTTTTGTTAGGTCATAGTATTATTTCAAAAACAAGACATTATCGAGAAACTCAAAGGATTCTTTCTGAAGAAACTTAATGTTTCTAGCCACAAAACTTTGATAGCTTTCGAGTTCGTGTATGCAGAAATGCACAGAAAGGACCAACATGTCCTTGTATCTGTAGAAATACAAAGGAACTGCCCAAAGACAGAAACCGCCCAAGACCATAACCGCTACATAATGGTTTCAATGAAGAAAGACACGAAGGTCAAACAAACGAAGACTTGAAGATGAAGATCCAAAGTTCGAAGGCCAAAGGAGCTCAAAACACCCGAAGATCAAAAGACGACAGATCTTCATGCTCCAAGTACAAAGGAGATCAAGCCAAGTACCAAGATGAGTACCACCTCCACGGACAATGGCGATGACAATCTGAGTGCCATTAGAACATTCTTTATCAGCCGTTCTTGTAATCACTAATTAACTTAAACCTTTTTCTCTCTATCCATATAAACAGATCAAACACGAGATAATCGATTGAACATCAAATTGGTTGAACACCAATGTGAGCTAGGCATAGAACTATCAGCCAATGTCCAAGAGCCCGCTAGTAAGTGAGATTGTCTGATATAGTCCGTGAGAGACATAGTATCTCTTGCACCGATGTGCTAGGTGGGTTTGTCACACAACGCTCTAGAAAAGATCACTAATAATATAGTAGCTGTTATGCACATGCTTATCTTTGTCTTGAATGATATCAAATATTTTTGATGTATGATTCTCGTACATGTTCAGCTATTTATCTTTATTTTGCACATTGGCTCATTCTTGTTGAATGCTTAAACACATCTCAAATGTAGGTCTATAGTGTTTGTCTATACTCTAAAAGATTGTAGATCTGATCTAACAAGCAATAGCCACTAGTAAAAAATCGAACTCTATCTGGGTACAGCGAACCTGATTGTTTCATGTTAAGATACATATCAATTGCATTAGAGTAACAAAGGTCCGAAGAGTGCGAACACGAATGAGAATCCCTCTCAGTTTCATTTTGTGTATCCATTCACCCCAATAGTGGTATCAGAGTGTCCTAACTATTGGGACTCAACAAGAGCTATCAGATCCAAAAGATCATACATTCAGAACAAGGAGTCAAAAACAGGCTAAAAAACATAGTTCACAACGATGGCATCTATAAGTAGCATACAATCGAAGATCTGCTCCATCCTTGACTCATCCAAGTCTAACTTCCTAGCATGGAAGGTAAAGATTTCTCTCATCTTGACTCGGAGAAAACTTATGGCCCTGGGTGGATGGCACCGAAGAGATGCCTACAACCACCGGCAAAGAGCTACAAGAATGGAGAGAAAGGAACGACAAGGTAGTAGCTATCTTATTCCCATCCATTGAAGATAGCCTAATGCTTGACCTCGCAACACTCTCTAACTTTAGAGAGATGTGAGATGAATTACTTACCAGGTTCTAGACAAAGTCACGAAGCTAGATAATGTTTCTCAAAGACCAGCTGATGAATCTACGATGGGATGGCAAAGACCTCACATCCTTTATTAGAAGGATGAAAAATCTGTTTCTTTTATTACACAATGTCGGAAGAGACAATGCAGTCTCAGCAGAGAAGCAACTCACCTTCCTGATTTTTTTTTTTTCAAGATCCTTCTAGACTACCCGAATGTTGCTAGCCAAAGATCCACAAATGACTCTCAAAAGAGCCATAATCAAGATTCGAGAAGAAGTCGAAGCCCGTGAGCACCTTAATCACAAGGAAACCTTTGATCAGACTCTCTATAGCAGTAAGGACAAGCCAAAGAAACCATTTAGACCTAAGAGGGAGTCAGATTGAAAACAGGACACTACAAGAAAAGGTGACAAAAATTGTGAAAAAAATGACAAAAATTGCGGAAAATTTCGCAATTTTTTGTCAAAAAAATTGTTGAAACGGTTTCCGCAATTTTTTTGACGAATCCGCAATTTCGGACCCGCAATTTTTTTCGATAATTATCCGTAATTTTTATGGCTAAATTAACAATAAAAAAATTGTGGAAACTCACCTGCAATCTTTTGGCATAATAATTGCGGATTTATTTCCACAATTTGTTTTCGCAATTTGTTTGGCTGATATTTTTTGCCAGATTTTTTGGGCAAAAATTGTCAAAAAAATTGTGAAAATTCATTTCCGCAATTGTTGTGGCAAAAATTGCGGATATTTTTCTGCAATTTTTTGTGCAAAAATTGCAAAAAAAATTACAAAAATTCATTTTCGTAATTTTTTTTAAAATAGTGTCAAAAATTTGCAAAAAATAAATTCGCAATAGAATATAAATTGCGAGTTTATTTTCCACAATTTTTATACACTATTTTGAAAAAAATTCCGAAAATGAATTTTCGCAATTGTTTTGACAATTTTTGCCAAAAAAATTGCGAATAAATGCCTACAATTTGTTGGCTAAAATTGCAAAAAATATCACCAACCCTAAAGCCTAAACCTTGATAGCAAGTTCTTTACCTCAGATAACGGCTGAGCTAAACATGACTGCCGTGGCGTCATATCCTTCTCTATAGTTGCACGCTACATGACATACAAAAAAGATTATGAAATTGTAAGAATACTTATCTCTATCTCTCTAATGACATACTTTTTATAAGGCTTTCACAATTTAGAGTATGACATCCCATGCATTGTCTTATGTCTCAAAGTACATGTGCAATAATTAGACTCTTAGATAGAAGTGAGGTTAAATCTCTTTAACTGTAGATAACGGCTGAGTTGAACCCAACTGTTGTAGCATTGGATCCTCCTCTACAACAACATGATGCATGATCAAAACTGAAATAAGGAATATATCTCATTCTCTCTTTCTCTCTCTTTGTCTCTCTCCCTCTCCCTCTCTTTATGTAGATAGCTAGGATGGTACCAAGTTTCAAAAGAAAGAGATGGAGAGAGAGAAAGAAGAAATGAGAAAGTGAACTAACTTGGGATAAACTTTTCATCATCTTCATCTATATCTATACAGTCTTTCAGAGTTCTTCCATTTCTTCACTTTGTCTCTCTATCTTCTTCCTCATTTCATCTACTTGGGAAGAATACTGCATCTCTTTTCTATAGACACTTAGGCCTCTTACTCTCTTTCGTCCCCAACTATTTTCTTCTAAAATCTTCATTACTTTGTCATCGGGGTTTGTTCCTGACATATAATTAATTAAAATCTTCATTCTACACAAAAAAAAAACATAGCTAATCAAATTTACATGCAAAATCATATATATATTCATCATTACATTTTATAAAATTAAATGTATTTTACCATAATTTCAAAAAATATATGTTATTATATCTCATATTGGGTGTTACCTTCAAATTCTCAGCCACAGGTCAGGATCCAACTCGTCTGCTTTTAGTTTGCCAAAACCTTTACTAGTATGAGCATCCACATAGATCTTGGCAACAGTTGGAGCCCCAGTCTTTTCTTGTGCCTAAAATTTGGCACTCAACAATGGACAAAAATAAATGACATCATGAAAAAAGAAGTTTTGCATATCGGAGTATACAAATGCAAGTTTTGTTGTATACACACATACCAGTCTCATATTGATGTCCGCATATACAGCTCGACCAACATTCGACATCTTTTGTTGTTTTGATCTGCTGATTTTATTTTGTTGACTCAATTTCTAAGCAAATTATTGTATACACATCAAGCAAATGAATAATAAGTCAGTAGTAAGATAAATAAATCATGCACTAACTAGAGATGACCAAGCATTCAAGTCAAATTTTGGTTTCAAAATACATAGATAAAACAAAAAAGTGGAATACAATTTGGAAAGTTTTGCTTTTTAAGTATTGATCTAGAAGCTGCCATCTCTCCTTTTCCATCCACTCAGGACATTTTGGCGTTAAATTTTTTGCCTCTACTTTATCAATGTCGTTTTTGAGTCTTTGTCTCAATGAATTAAAACTGGACGACAATTTGTCCTTGAAGTACTGTGATGAAAGCTAGCAATCATATTCTGCCTGTGATATGAAATAAAACTCATCAAACTATCTCTCTCTCTCTCTCTCTCTCTCTCTCTCACACACACACACACACACACACACACACACACCTTCTCTTTCACTTGAAACTCTCTCTCTCACACACACACACATGATCTATATAAGATTCAAATAAAAGTAGAGTAGTACTAGCAATGCTTGACGAATTGCTTCGATTTGCACCTTTGGTACATCTCTAATTGTTGGATAATGTAGATTCAACTTGGCCTTCATCAACATGAGCATGCACATGTTATCTATCATTACTTATTCGTTGAAGGTGTGCTCAAGGGGATTAGGGAATCGTCTCTTTAAATCATCTATGACCTGGCGCTTCTCAGTGATAGGGACAGCCCTCTAGTCTCTAAACATATTCCTATCAAACGCCCCATGATAGAGCTCTCTCATATAAGCTAAGACCTCCTTCTCCATTAACATCCTCAACTATAGCCTCTGACGTATCAATGTCATAGTATAATATCAGATCGGCTCTAGCAGGTGGGGCGTTGTAACCAGGTGGTGGTGCATCACGCACGGGTGAGTCATCTCTATATCTCCTCGAAATCATCGTCACCTCCACAAGCAAAAAAACAACCACCTAAATGACTCTTACGTGGTGCTGACCTAGCAACGCGAGGTGTGGAGGTCTGAGGAGTGGACCTATGTGGTGAGGGCCTCTATGATGGTACGGACGAGGGCCTCTATGATGGTACATGTGAATGTGCACTAGTGGGGAGCTTCTGAGGACTACCCTGCTATGAATGTGCACTAGTGGGGAGTCTTTGAGGACTACCCTGTTGTGAGGCCGCTGGAGAGTTTAACATGGACCTATACTGTTGGAGAATAGCATCCATTTGTTCTCTCTACCTAGCAGATGCACTACTTAACCAGTTCATACACTCTTCATGAGACGGAGATCCAAGAGATGGAGGGTCAGACATTTGCATATTAAAAATGAACTATGATTAAGATAACAATGATGAATATAAAACATAAAACTAACTATAACCACAAACCTAAACATAAACTTTATCCTCTTTTTATTCAATTTCTCTCTGATAATCCTTACCTTTGATCCACTGTTTCTAAATCTTTAATTTAAATCTTTTACCCTAAATCTCTTATATCATGTCCTCATGTATACCCTTTCTATAAATCCTTTAATTTAAACTCTAAATGCTAAAGCCCTTTCAACTATCTTACTTGTTTTCATGATTTTAAAACGTTTATCTTTATCAAGCTGTAGCATACGATCTTCACATTATTTTAGAAAGTTTCAATTGAAAGAAAATACCCACAAACAAAGCAACAAGATTTTAGCAAAACAAAACAACAATATTTCAACAAAACAAAGAAACAAGATTCACAATAAACAATGCTCCAAGAAACTTTACTCCAAACTGAGGATGTGATAAAAGTGAGAAAAAAGAGTGTCAATGAGAGAGAGAGAGAGAGAGAGAGAGAGAGAGAGAGAGAGAGAGAGAGAGAGAGAGAGAGAGAGAGAGAGAGAGAGAGAGAGAGAACAAGCTTTACTCCAAGCTTTACTCAAACTACTTTAACTCTAATGAAAGGAAAACAAATAAGTGTCAATGAGAGAGATAAAAAGATAGAGAGTCATCAAGGTTTTCAAAAAACTTACTTTACTCCAAGCCCTACTCCAAGCTTTACACCCTTTTAAATAGCTTTACTCCTTTTGAGAAGCTTTTTTATGCTCTCTTTGAAAAGGTTTACAAGCTTTTAAATGGTTTTACCTCAAGCTTTTGAAAGCTTTTGAAAAACTTTAACTCTAATGAAAAATAAATAAAAGAGTGTCAATGAGAGAGAGAAAAGAACATAAACAACAATAAACACAAATGTAACAAAGCAAAACAAGTAAACTTTTGAATGTTGGCTTTGATGCTTACCTTTGTGTCCAATGCTCAACTTTTTGCTCAAGCCTTGGCTATGGTGAGAAGGTAAAGAGCTTTGGCTGTGACAAAAGAACATAAACAACAATAAACACAAATGTATCAAAGAAAAACAAGTAAACTTTTGAATGTCGGCTATGGTGCTCACCTTTTTGTCCAATGCTCCACTTTTTCTCCAAGCCTTGGCTAAGGCGAAAAGGTAGAGAGCTTGGTTGTGACAAAAAAACATAAGAAGAATCAAGCATCATTAGAAGAGCCATAGAGAACAGCACCACTGCTAGGCGCAAAAATATCCTCCTCTTCGCGCTCAAAAATCGAAAATCAAAATGAAAAGAAATCGCGACGCACCAACAGTTCAGCTTTTGGTAATCGACGCTACCAGTGTCCACCATAGCGTCGATTACCAAAACTTAGTAGATGCTATGGTCGACGCTAGACAAAAAATTGCAGAATTTTTTTTTCTGCAATTCTTACCGTGATGGCAAAAATTGCAGAAATTTTTCGCAATTTTGTCCGCAATTTTCCACAATTTTGTCCGCAATTTTCCGCAATTTTCTCCGCAATTTGCAACAATTTCCGCAATTTCTGCCATGTCTAAAAATTGCAGAATTTTTTTCCGCAATTTTGTCTATGATTCCTACCATGACGGGAGAAATTGCGGAAAACTTTTTGCAATTTTTTCTGCAATTTTAGCCGCGGAAAGTGCAATTTCTGCCATGGCCTAAAAATTGCAAATTTTTGTTTTTGCAATTTTGTCTGCAATTTCTACCACGATGGAAAAAATTGTGGAAAACTTTCTACAGTTTTTTTTTGCAATTTCTACCGCGGAAACATTTTTCGCAATTTCTGCCATGGCCCAAAAATTGCAAAAATATGTTTCCACAATTTTGTCTGTAATTTTTTCCACGACGGGAGAAATTGCGAAAAATTTTATTCAATGTTTTCTGCAATTTCTGTCGCGAAAACATTTTTCGCAATTTTGGCCACGACCAAAAAATTGCGAAAAATCTTATAGGCTCAACTTATGAACACTAAAACTTACAATAGGCCTAGTTATGGTGAACCAAATTAAAGAGCCTATAAGACTTCTAAAAAGAGTGATGTCCACGAAGGATCTTTCATCACCTTTGTTAGGGTCTTTTAAAATTTGCTCCATAGGAATATCAATACTCTTACAATCTAGCATATTGAACTGTTTTAACATTGAAAGAGCATACTTGGATTGACAAACAAAAGCTTTCTCATTATGAAAGTCAATATCTAATCCTAAGATATAATGAATTTTTCCAAGATCTTTAATCTTGAATTCTCTTCCAAGTGCAATTTTGGTTTCTTCAACTAAATTGATACAACTTCCTGTCAGGATAATATGATTAACATAAATGAGAAGAATGACAATATTACTATCATAAAACTTGACATACAAGGAAAGATCATAGTTACTAAGATTGAATCCTACTGAGACAATAAAAGTGTTAAGTTGAGAATACCATGACCTTGGTGCTTGCTTTAGTCCATAGAGACTTTTGAAGAGCAAGCAAACATTGGTCTTGTCTTGGATGAACCCAAGGGGTTGATCCATATAAATTTCTTCTTCTAGATATCCATTTAAAAATGCATTTGAGACATCTAGTTGAAAAACTTGCCATTTGAAAAAACAACCAATAGAAATGATGATTCTAATCGATACCATCTTTGCAACTGGAGCAAAAGTCTCCTCATAATCAAGTCCATTGAGCAAAATCCTTTGCACAAAGTCTTCTCTCGTACTTGTTGATTGTGCCATCTTGATCATATTTGACTCGAAAAATCCATTTGCAACCAATAGTGTGCTTGTTGAATGGAAGATCCACAAGCTCCCATGTCTTGTTGGCAATCAATGCATCATATTCCTCCTTCATGGCTAGAAACCATTGTTTTGAGTTGAGTGCATCATATACATCCTTTGGCGCTTCATGTGAAACAAAATAAGCATAATTAGTGGAGTTGAGTTCCACTTGCTTGCCTTTATCTCCATATGTAAGCCTCTTAGGCTCGGATCTTTCTCTTTGTGATCTCCTTGGTGAAAAAATTCAAAGTGACTCCTCCTCAATTCTCGGCCCCATCTCTCCATGATTATCTTCAAGGGTGATGATAGGAGAATCCTTTTGAAAATATTTGATCTCAACCTCATCAAAGATGTATTTTTTATTCTCATGGAAAATAACATCTATACTCTCAATTGTAACTGAGGTAGAGGGAACATAAATTTTGTATGCCTTCTTGTTGGATGAGTATCCAACCATGATCCCGTTGACTGAATTTGGATCATCTCTTTTCCTTGTTTCCAAGGGTACATGAAAAAAGCAAGCACATCCAAAAACTCTAAGGTGATCAACCTTAGGTTTCTTCTTAAACAAGACTTCATATGGTGATCTTCCTACAAGTGCATTGTGAGATAATCTATTGCACAAATAATTTGCACAATTAATTGCTTCTCCCCAATATTCAATAGGCAAAGAAGCTTCAACTCGAATTGCTTTAGCACATTCACATAGAGATCGATTTTTTCTTTTAGCAACCCCATTTTGAGATGGAGAATAAGCACAAGAAAATTCTCTCTTTATCCCTTCAACCTCACAATAATCATAGAACTTGCTGGAGATGTATTCACCTCCTCCATCACATCTCAAAGCTTTACCTTTGAAAAAAATTTGTTTCTCAACATAAGCTTTGAAAACTAGGAAGTGTTCAAACACCATAGCTTTTGAAGAAAGTAGGTACAACCAAGCATATCTTGTAAAATCATCAATGAAGGTAACAAAACAAGTTGCACGACCAGTACTTTTTGAGGAAGAAAAATGAATATCTGAGTGAATTAATTCCAAAGGATGAGAAGTCTTAATAGAAGACTTTTGATATGGCTTTCTATATGATTTTTCAATAGCACAAGCCTCACAAGGCTTGATATCCTTGAAAAGTGATCTTGGAAGGCCAATAGCCTTATCATTCTTTATCATAGAAAGCATAGATTTATAGTTAGGATGCCCCAACCTTCTATGCCATAACTCCTCCTTAGACATAAGAGCAATTTCACAAAAGTTTGCATTCTCATAAGAATTTAACTTGAAGATGCCACCATATCTAGATCCATTAGCTAGGATCTCATTATCTTTCTTAATAAAGCCGCAGTATTGGAATTGAATTTTACATCACAACCACAATCAAGCAACTTTCCAACACTTATCAAATTCTTTGTAAGCTTAGGAACAAAAAGAACATTGGAAAGTGTAGAACTTTAGAAGAAGCAAGTTTTAATGGAATGTTGCCAATTCCTTCAATAGAGCATTCATGATCATTTGCTGTATAAATAGACCTTTTAAGTCCTTTATAAGGTACAATAGTGTCAAAAGACTCTTTTGAACAACACATATGTGATGAGGCTCCACTATCGATGTACCATGCTCCATCTTTCTTGAAGGGTGTTGAAGAAAAACTTGACACCATGAGGGATCCTTCTCCATCACTTGCAATAAAATCTTCTTTCTCATTAGACAAATTTGCATGTTTGAGTCGATTTTTCTTTTTGAAGCATTTAGAGGCATAGTGCCCCTTCTTGCCACAAAAGAAACACTTGACTTTCTTCTTCTTGGTCTTGGAAGTAGAAAGATGAGTTGAGTCATCCTCTTCACCATCTTTGTCTTTGTCCTTGGCTTTGTCTTTGTTGAAATCTTGAGAAAACTGGTTCTTGCTTCTCCCTTTATGCTTGTCCTTGACAAAGAGAGCTTTGTCACTTCCAATATGCTCGAGTTTGTTCATCCTAGAAAGTTTGTAACTTTGCCTTGCTTATTCAGAGATGAGAATTCCTTGAAGAGTTTCCAAATTGGGCAACTCCTCCTTTATGGCAAAGGATTGAACAAGATTATCATAGTCTTCTTTTAAGCCATTAAGAATGACTTGTACTAGTTCATCTCGATTGATTGCGACACCAACACAAGCAAGTTTCCTATGAAGATCTTTTACTCTCAGAACATAATTTGATGCACTCTCCTCACTTCTTTGAAAACTTTGAAAAATTTGATTTCTAAGAGTGAGTATTCTAGAAGTGTTCTTAGCTTCATAACCTTCCATATTGAATAATTGGAGGTACTTAGTCTTTCACTTGGTTCTAAGAGATATCCTCCTAAAGGTGCCATATTGTGAAGACTTCTTGTTATTGGACAATTATATGTTTGAGCTTGTTCCAATCTTAATAGACACATCAGATTGATTTGAGATCAATTGCAATGGAAAGTACACTTCATAGTTGTCCATCAAGCTATAAGATCAATATCTTTGGACCAATTATGAAGTAATTACAGAGGTTTGAAAATCTCTATTTTTCACACATGCGAAATTCCAGAAATTTTGTACAACGTCAATTCAGTAGGTATGTTGATGAGAAAGATACATATGTTCCTAAGGAAAAGTTTAGCCAAATGTAAGCTCAAATAAAAGCGACCTTGCACTAAAACTAAAATTAATGTGCAAAAACTATGATGACGTCATTGGAAGTCTACCAACTGACTGCACTAGATCAAAAAGGTGAATAGGTGGTGAGTCTGCTAATAAAGAGAGATAAGTATAGGGGAAGGCCCCCGTCTGAGGGCCTTCCTGATTTAAGGGCCTTGGGCCCGAGGGCGGCAACCCGAGAGCCCAGGGCCTTAAATTGGGGAAGGCCTGAGCGGGGGCCTTCCCTAAAAATTGACTTCTAAAACTTTCTAAACGAATTTACCACGACCCGAAATTTATCTCCCCGCCCTTCTTTTTTTTTGCATCTTTCACTTGCTTGCTTGCAGACAAAGGTCGCGCATGGAGCTGCGATGGAAGTCTTTGCGATGGAGGTTGTGGATGTGTGGAGGGCGAATGAGGTCAGGCATGGCTGAAGCGCTGAACCTTTCTTAGCCGTTGCATAGATCAGTCCATCGCTCCGCCTCCACCCATCTGCCTGGCTCGCTCTCCTATCTATGACATCTTCAAGTGTATCTCTGAAATTGATTCAAAGCTGAGGCCAGGAGCGTGATCTACAATGGCTTGATGGATTTGATGTTTCATTCGAAAGCAAAGTATTCTTCCTGAAGGACCTCTTCTGGACAATGTTCTAATTCTACGTGTCCTTCTCTGTTATGGGGTGCTCTTGCATGCACTTCGCTTGCGTTGGCGTGTTCAGTATGGAGTGAAACCTCCCGGCCAACCAAAGATGGCAGCCCCATTTCGGGCAAAAGATGTGCCTGTAGAGCAGGCTGAATATGGGCATCCAGATGTTGCAATTATGCTGACGCAACTGAGCTACTACAACAGCGGTCTGAATGACGTTCAACTGCTTGAGACATTCAAGAGGCCTAAGCTGTTTTTGCATAATTTACTGATTTTTTTACAGTTAGTAAATTTTTTTCTTACAAAAAGGTAGTAATTTTTTTGTTACAGTAGGTGAATTGTTTTTACATTAGGTAATAAGTTTTTACTTCTGATAAAAACAGTCGTGATTTTTACCTATGGGTAAAACAATTTTTTAGGAGGAACCTTACAAAGTGTCAGGTTCCTCCTTCATATGGAGTTGCTACAACTGTCATATTCCTCCAATTGAAATTATTATGAAATACACACTAAAGTTTTTTGGAATGCTTTACGATGTAGCAAAAGGGCTAGATGACTGGAGTAGATCAAAAAAGTCAAGAGATGGTGAGACTCTGAGTCTAGCAAGAAAGAGAGATAAGATGTAACAAAAGGGTTAGAGGCTAAATAAAGGTTAATAAAAGGAACGGTGTGTCCACTTGTCTGCCACTCCCTTCTCCTTGTTCGTAAACCACCGTCACTTCGAAATCATATCCACTAGACTCCTGCCACGCGGCACGACAAAGATAGTCTCATAGTTTCGTTGGATGGTTTACACGTGGCAATCCCAGCTACGTTTCAACTTTCCGTGCCCGTACGTAGCAGCGCCTCTCTTAGGCAATAGAACGGAGTAGCGAGAAGCTGTGGCGATGGCGATGGCGATGGCGCAGGCTGCGTGTGTGTGCTGCGCCTCACGAACCATACCAACAAAGGCTACTGCCTTTTCAACCCAATCCTTTCTCTGCAGGGCGCAGCTCAGACCAGAGCCCAGATCGTTGAAGCTTGTTTGCGCTCAGCATTTGGACGCTTCAGGGGATGCGGATGCTTCATCATCCATGGAAAGCCGACGCTCGGCTCTGAGCCTGCTGGTGGCTTCGATTGCTGCCTTTGGCCTGACTCAAGCTGCCGTTTCTGCTCCCTCCAGTATCAAGGTGGAAGGACCTCCTCCGCCTTTTGGTGGCTTGCGTAAGTCCTTATTCCTTTTGCTGCTATTTCCTTGTTTTTGTTGGGCTATGCTAACAGTCAGGCAGATAGGCCAGGCCATAATTGAATTGTTGTTGAACCCTGTGGAAAGTTCACAAAGAGTCCATTCGCAAATTCAAAGGATTGGCAAAGCATTTAACTTTGAGAGTCCTTTCCCAAATGTAAAGGATTGGGAGCGCATTTTACTTTGCAGCTGAAATATTTTCAGTTTACTTTATTTTCAGTCCACAGTTTATGACTTCTTATAGGCTATGATATCCTCGTTTAATTTTTTCACAGGCTATATAAGCCATAATCGGCAATTGAAAAGGACTTCAAAATCCATGTTCTGCTGGCATGTGGCTTTTATGTGGTTCACATCTGTTTTACGGCCTCAAGGAATTTCTGAGTGAGCCAAATTTACGTTTAACCCTGTAAATACTAAGAACTTTGCATAACTTAATGCTCTTGAGAAATGAAGAGTAAAATGCCACACTAATCCTTTATGTCCGACAAGTGAATTAAGAAAGACGAAGGTAAATTTTGAGTACTCTTGAATGGCTTGGTAAATCTGATTACTGAAAAATCACATACAGCCACAGTGGAACACAATACACTTCGAGTTTGAGACAACGAGAATGATCGACAGTAATTGAAGGATGCAAAAAATCAATGCTTATACAATAAAGAAAAGCCAATTTGTAAGAATCTTCTCACAGTCACCAGCTACAGTGCAGAGGCTACAGTCCGTAGCATCACCATATGGCTAGCTGCTCAGCATATAGTTTTGCCACAAACAGTAGCTTACCAGCACCATACTAATACACATATACACCTTATTTCAAAAGAAAGTAGGGTTTTATTTCTCAATCAGATTATGAACTTTGGATGCAGCTGGAACCGAGAATGCTGATGAAGCACGGGACCTCGACAAACCACTGAAAGAGCGTTTTTTTTTGCAACCTCTTCCCCCTGATCAGGCAGCCATCCGCGTGAAAGATTCAGTCGACGACATAGTTGGAGTCAAAAGTCTGATTGATAAGAAAGCTTGGCCCTATGTTCAGAACGACCTCAGAAGCAAAGCACAGTATTTAAGATTTGACCTAAACACCATTATTTCTTCTAAGCCTAAGGAAGAGAAGGCAGCCTTGAAGGCGCTTGCCAGCAAACTTTATGAGTCCATTAACAATGTAAGGAAAATCATGCTCTTGGTTGTTCCTACTGTCTGAAGTTGTACCTTATGTTTGGTAATTCATGTTGTTTTGATTAGATTGTGCTTCTTTTCAGATTTTAAGATCTATCCTATGCTTGACATCTCAGGTTGTTTGGACTTAAATTATAATTTACCTTTTGTTTTTGTGTAGTTGGACTATGCTGCAAGATCCAAGAGTACAGCTAAAGCTGAGAAATACTATGAAGAGACAATGGCAATCTTGAAGGATGTTCTTTCAAAGATAGCTTAGCCAATCACTGGTTTGTTGATAGTTCCATTTATGCCTTAGAAAGAATATTGAATTTCATATTTTCAGGAAGGATTTTTCAAAGTATCTACTTGGCTTCGTAAGTTCTGCCAAACTATTTTCTATAAAGTCTTCATTGACATTTTCTTGTATGGTGAAATGTACTCACTGAACATGCATTGCTCGTAGTATGAAGATGTGAATGACTAAAGCTTTTTTGCCCCTAATCTCAAAGCTATTTCATGGTAATTTGGAAATCTTACTAGGTCATGATGGATCTTCTTCGATGTTGTTGGAGTAAGACTTAAGTAGAGGAGGCCAAAAGTAGCACTATCATTGGTGCCACATGACTGAAGTGGGTTGTTACTAAATGGAATCGTGACATGTGGGGCTAGTCCATGTCCTTAAGTCTCTCACAACCCAGAGCTCCTCCCCACCTCCTTACATCTCCTTACAACGTATGTGGAGGGCACGTGTGTGCGCACGATTTGATGGCATATGGGAAGAAGGCCTTTAAGCTCAACACCTTGCCAGCGGCTTTCATACTATTGGAATTTGGGTCCTCCTTGTGATAGCCTACACAATAGAGCTTGGGAAAACTTGACATGCCAAGGATTTTCTGCTAGATTTGTGATTGGTCAATCACAAGCACAAAGGTTGGTAGTCCAAGTGGCCAATTGCCTTGGGCCTCCCTCTCAAGGAGGTAATCTTTGAGGCAGTTCATTGTTGGCCTTTCTTCCTAACTCAAAATTGTGAGCCAGGACTTCATTTAGCAACTAGCACTTGATGTGATGGGATTGCATACATAGATCAAGTCCTTAGGTCAATCCCTTGTTAGTTTCATAAAATGCAAGTTAATGCCAATATTTACGTTTGAAATTTGTCTTAAACACTTTTCACATCATGACTACTTTCATAGATACATATCCATAATAGCAAATAATATCTCAATTGATATACTTACAAAAATCCTAAATGCATTTAAATCCAAAGCAAGGTTAGATTTACATGTGGCATAGCTATGTTGCCTAATGCAAGAAGTTGCAATTATCATAAGGGGAATATGTATAACATTGTATGGGATTGTTTTAAATGAGGAATGTTTGACATTGTTTGGGATGACTAGCAGCCAGGCCAAAGCAAAGCAGTACTTTTTCGTCTGTAAACTCAAATCTTATTTGTAAGTTAATCTTCTCTATATTACTGAAATAATCCTTCCATTCTACATGCACGTCTAAGGTATGTTTATACCAATGACATATAACATAAAGAAAAAATTGCATGAAAAAGAGAAAGATGAGTTCTAAGTAGCATAGAAGCACATTTGGAATAAAGGATCTATACACATCAGTTAACCACAAAAGGGAAAGAAAAATATCCGTTTTGAGTCTCAAGAATAGTTTACGAGAAATGGATGTATTCTCTAACAACAAAAGATTTCACTCTGAATATGAGCACACATTTTGTATAATGAGATGGAGGGTGACAATATATCCATAAAGGAAACACAAGTGCCAGGTATTATAGATCCTTACCTCCTCTTGTCACAATCATTGGAAAATGAGCTTGGGAGTGCCAAAGTACAAAACAAGTAACGTGTTTTTTTGAAAATAGCAAAGTACAAAATAAAAAACTTGTATTGTTTGGAGGAAGCAAAGTACAAAATAAGCAGCTTGTATTGTTTGGATATTAAGACAAGATAGTAACTTGCATGCAGTAAAATGAGTGCACTACTCACCTTTATGCTCAACAATTTGAAAAGTCAATAAATTTGACAGATTGAAAATCAAAAATGAAAACACAAGCACTAGATATTGCGAATCCATAGCTCCTCTTGTCACACTCCTTGGAACCTGAGCAACTTGTATTGTCTAAAAGTGCCAAAGTACAAAACGAGTAATTTGTGGTATTTTGGAATTAGCAAAGTACAAAATAAGAAGCCTGTGTTGTTTGGAAGTCCCCAAAATTTTGGCGTAAAAATAGTCGTTGGATATGGGGTCATGTGGCCATTCTTTTAGTTTGGTTTAGGCCAAAGTCAAAATTCCATTGCAAAATGGAAAGCACGGCTAGTGGCTAAAGGATTCACTCAAGTCCAAGGAGTGGATTATCAAGAAATCTTCAGTCTTGTTGTCAAACTGTAGTCAATCAAGACTCTCATTGCACTAGCAGAAGGAGAAAACTCTACCAATTTGGAGAGCAAAGCATCCTCATTTGCTAAGCACTCATGCTAATGCTTTTTGTTGTTTGGTTCGAAAGAATCAACGCTTATCTCATTCAATTAGAATTTGCAAACAATTCAGCTATTCCAAATAGATAAAATTCGTTGAATGTGAATTATTGTTTTTTTGTCAAATAGTTGTACATTTGCGAAGGATGTTCACAAACTAGTTGTAGTTTTGTTTGTAAACAAGTCGCATGTTGGTTAATAGCTCTTTTTATCACCTTAGTCTTGAGTACATTGAGGTTTATTGACATTAGAGAATTAAAAAAACTAGCTAAAAATGTAAGATATATGGACAAGATAAAGCCAGAAAGTTGCATATCCAAAACACAAACTTTGGTGGCAGACGACAAAAGCTAAACATTTTATAAACACATAAACTAAAACTGTTGTAAGCTTTAAGGAAGTTGTCATAGAGCCCCTTGAAAGTATTAGAGAGATTCAATTAATTTATTGGCAATGAAATCCTTTAATCGACGACATCCAAAATTTATTTTCCAAATATGTTAATCGATAGAAAAACCACCCTAACAATACGTGCCAAAGCTTTGTGATTTCATGAGCATTATTTTGGGTTCTATGCATGTGCATATTAGCAAGATATTGATTTGAAGCTCGTAGTGTGTTGATGCAATAACACAAAATATAATATGGGATTATTGAATCAATAAATTTGCAATCAATTGTAGTCTTGAAGAATTTTTCTTCAAAGGCTAGTTTTGTGTCATTGTTGAGATATTAGAATAAATCCTATTTGTATGTTGAGAGCACTGCCAAAAACCTTCGTTTTTTTTTTTGATAGATAATATATTCAAAAAAATCTGCAATCTCCAAAAAAATAATTGCTTATGGGCATGGATTCCCCCTCCCCTACCTCCAATGCATTCTCCATTTTTGTAAACTTTTTGTACAAATTACATTGTAAAACCCATCTTATATTATTATATGAGTCATTGGTTTAATAGATAATGGAATGAAACTCTAAAAATAATATAAGAAAATGGCATCCTCCATTCGATTAAGAAATTAGGCCTTCTAAGATCAAAGTATTTTGGATACTTGTCAATCATTTGATATATTCCAATGCTCTTGAAAACTTTGTTGTTATGAAATAGTATAATTAAATACTATTGTTTATGAATTTGATTTACTTAATGAAGTTAAATATCTATTGGATGCAAGTGTTTAGCCACTTTTGGGGGCCTTTTTATTAATGATGCACTAAATTTAGCTTTCATGCTAGTACGTCGATTATTGAAGTTGATAATGAAGAGGGAAGTTGTGGTGATTTTGCCATTCTTAAAACATTGCTCATGCACAGCGGAATAAGCTATCTCACTCTTTCCTCAAGCATGACTACGCCTATCAGTCTCGAACTGAACATTAGTGATAGAAATCACGTTCGATCTGATTACGTAGCCAAACATTAAGCATCAAAACATCAGATAATTTGTCGCGAATAGCTAGACAAATTATCAGTCGCAAAAAACTAGACTACTAATCAATCGTGAATTATTCGCGAAAAGCTAGACTAACAAGGTGCCTTACCCCAACTACATCCTAGATTGGCATTACCACCCATTCTTCCCAGAACACAAGGATTAGTAGAGAGAAACTCACAACTAGCTGCTCAACAGTTGAATACTCCTTTACTCTCCTAAATCCTATGTTAATCTGCCTCCATTCATGTTGCTGTATTTTACTTCTGTTGTCGCACAGTCTGCATATTTACATGTAAAATAAGACAGGCGAAAAACGCGATTGTCTGCATAAATACAAGTAAATTTCCACAGGCGAAAAAGGTGACATTGCCCTACAAATGCCAAAGGTGTCCTACAAATGCCAAAGGTGCCCTTATAGAAAAGCGAAGGTACCCTGTAAATCAATTTTAAGGCATTTGTCAGAGTGTCGCGTCTTTTGCATTTTCATCAACGTTAATTTTAGCAAAGGCTTACATCACGGCCTCCTCACGCTTATCCCATGCACTGTGCAATCAGATTTGACAACGACAACAACCACCCACGATCTCCCACAGACAGCACAACCACTTTTGTACTTTCTTCATCTGCACACCTGTAAAAATTGTGTATATATTAAATATCATTTGCGTATTCAAAATACAATAAACAAAACGAACAGTATCAGAATGACATCAAGATAGAAGAGAGAGAGAACGAAACATCACTGATAATCAGAAATAGACATCGTAGATGCTTTTGTGCATTCATTCTTTTCTTCCAGATGTAATAGCTTCATCACCTTTACAGATTGTGTGATTAGCTTTGTGAAGCACACAATTACGTCCGCTATTGTTTTGTGCCCACTTGCATTATCATTAGAGGAGTTCTAAATCCAAAAAAGACCCTTTGTAAAGATTCTTTTTATATTTTTTCTCAAAATTTTCTTACACATGGACTAATCAAAACACTCAAATTAGAAATCTATGTAACATAACTTTTTTGAGTCCACATTTTGATTCCACACTAAAAATGGCATTTTTAGTGGTAAGTCCAAATTTAGCGGAGTTTGGTGCATTGGAAAACGCTCAACAAGCGCTTTCCAATGATATGTTACATGACATACTTCTGAGTTGTGATTAACAAGTTATGGCAAGTCAAAAGTATTAATGTTATGATATTTTAATAATATAAAAGACATCTTGCACGAATTCTTAAAGGGTCTTTTTGGAACTCAAATCTCTCCTAATGTGACCTGTATATTTCGTTATACTTAATCTGATTACAGCTCTGTTTGTTCTGCGTTCAGATTTGTATCAATATTGCAATGCTTTTCTACATGTCTGGCTTTCTAATTACTTAATCTGGTTGTCTGCTCTTTCCGAATTATTATTAGTCTAGCTATTCGCGACTAATATTTAGTCTTACTTTTTGCAACTAATTCACGACCTGATTATTGGTCTAGCTCTTTGCGAATAATTTGCGACTAATAATTAGTCTAGCTGTTCGCGACAAATTATCTTTCTGATGTTTTGATGTTTAATGTTTGGCTACGTAATAAGATCGAACGTGATTTCTATCAATAATGTTCAGTTCGAGACTAATAGGCATAGTGTAAAGAGTGAGATAGCTTATTCCACTGTGCACGAACAATTTTCATTCGAGTTCATTTTTTTAGTTCGCTTCTTTTTCATATTCGTTTCTTTTTCGAGTTATCTTTCTTCACACCCCCTCTTTCCAACATGGTATCAGAGCAATTTTCTATAGCCTGATAAGCTTCCACAGTAACAAGACTCTACTAGCCAATAGAGAAATTGTCTTCTTGTTCTGTAATTTAGCACCAGATTTTCATACTTAAGTCACTAATAGTTATTCTTATCACCTAGACTAATCTTCCACATGGATTTCCAAGGGAAAGCCAGTCCTATCATGGACAAGCTTGATGGAGCCAATTACCATCTATGGAAATTTAAGATGAGAACTGTGCTAATGGCTAAAGAATTGTATGACATTGTTACAGGTGTAGAGGGGAAACCCGAAGCTGACGACGCATCAATCGCTAGATGGAAGCTGAAGGATGGCAAAGCATTTGCGCTGATTATCCTCAACATTTCGGATACTCAGATCGGCCATGTGTCCGAAGCTTAGACATCCAAAGAAGTCTGGGACATCTTGAGCGCAAATGAAACCATGTGCTCAAGAAGCTAATTTTGCTATGTAAAAGCTATGAGCTTATTATTGACAATCAGTCTGAAAAAAGAATCGATGTATGAAAGCATCTATAGTGTCTGTCTCATTGAATGCTATGTCATGAATAGATTACAATAGTTATCTATATACAATTTATACTTGTGCAGATGAATGTGCAAAAGATGGCGTGGAGCCGTTGTGCCATTTGGAGGAGATTGTGGCGGCTGTTGTCATTGTCAGGTTGTTGCACATTACAAGAAGTGAGTGTGATGAGGCTTTGACTATTTGGTCGTCGAGCAAGTCATTGATGTGGCCAATTACGTCGGGATAGTTGATAAGCCGATATGTCAAACACGTCAAGTAAGTCGATATGTACCACCCGATATGTCGGCCAAGTCGGGCTTTTCTGATAAGTCAAGTGCCACTTACTCTTGCCTATCTTTGGTAGTAGAGTTGTGCGACAATGCATGTAAATGTGCAGCGTTATGAATGGAACTAGATTAACATGAAATTTAGGAAAGTAGAGGAGATAAATCCAACACTCAGTACGATCAGGGAGACATTGATCTCAGGATCCCGTGAGTGGTGACTCAAGTACAGTCTTGCATTGGCGGGTGGAAAATAGCTAGGGAGATCGAGCAAATGCTAGGAGCCAGGGGAGCAATTGATGCTTTGATGATTGGCTAGCTTAGCAAGATGGTGACCAGGAGCGAAGACATCAAGTGAGCATAGTATGTGGATGATGAGCCCATTGGGTGGCATTCAAGGAGATGATACAATTGCTCAGGTATGATATGTCATTTGATGTATAGGTGATATTCTTCAACTAGTGTTGATTTCACACGTGTGGATTGTCCACTACATGTACTTGTGATCTCCTAAGGTGTGTAGATGCACCAAGATCAAGACTAGATTGAGATTCAAGATCAATCATAGATCCTATGGCAAAAACACTCTACTACACGCATTCAATCACTTCCAACTCTCACTCACACATGTGAAATCAACATGGTATCAGAGCCTACCTAAGGTTACCATGCATTTTGATCCATTTGAGTGAAAACTATTCATCAATCTTGAGCTAGAAATTGTCAAGGCCCATTTTCCTAGCTATCTAGGGCAACTAGACTTGGGTGGACACATTTGGTTTGGTCAAGAGATTGCTTGGTTGATTCAAAATCACAGTTGTATGCTTGCCAATCTCATCTATATGTGATCTAGGCACTGTTTTGAGATCTTAGCCAGTTTGTTTCATGCAATATCATTGTATTTGAGTCAAATTTGATTTCTTAAAGTACTTCACATGTGCTAAAAGTGTTTGATCCTAACTTTGCCTATACTCCATCATTTGATGTGAAATAGATCTTGTTTTAGAGAGATTTGTGTAGCTAGTGAGAATCAATTCACAAATAGTTGCAAAATCTTTCATAGGAGGAGATAGTACTCTATTATTGGATCCTATTGAGAGTGTGTAGCAACATTTATTGTTCATCATTTGAGTTTTCTTCACTTCAAATGTCTTCAATGGGTTCATCCTTGTTGGAACCACGTGAAAGATTGTCCACTTCAAACTATTCAATTTGGAAATTGAGGATGGAGTCCATCTTGATCCTTCAAGACGTGATGGACATAGTTCTTGGCCTTGAAGAAGAACCACAAGTTCTTCAAGAGGTTCAAAAATACAAAAAGAGAGCTAGGATGGCTCTCCACTACATTAAGATGAATGTCTCTAATGAGATATTGAGGGAGATAGGTACTTGTACAACAGCCAAAGAAGCTTGGGATTGTCTCAAGACTATCTATGAGGCTAAGAATACCTCTAGGCTTATCACTCTTAGGAATCAAATCTTTCAAAGTAGCCAAAAGAGTGATGAGAGTTCATCTAGTTATGTTTTGAGAGTAAAAGATATTCATAGAGAACTTTCTTGTATAGGTGATTCCATCAATCAAAATGAGTTAGTTCAAGTCATTCTCAATGGCTTGAGAAGTGAATTTGATTTGTCCAATCCTATGCCATTAAGGAGGAGCTACCAGGTTTGGAGGCTCTCCAAAGTGTGCTAATTTCGGAAGAATCAAGACAAGAGTACAAGCTCTTGAGGATGGACAAGCTTTCTCTCACTCATAATGATGGCAAAGCTCTCTTTGCCAAGGATAAGCACAAAGGGAGGAGCAAGAACCAACATCAACAATCCTCAAGCAAGGACAAAGTCAAATCCAAAGACAAAAATGCGGAGGAAGATGATTCCTCTAATGCTTCATCATCCAAGCTCAAGAAGAAGAAGATCAAGTGCTTTTATTGTGGCAAGAAAGGTCATTATGCCACCAATTGCTTCAAGAAGAAGAATCAACTCAAGCAAGCCAACATTACCAATGAGAAGGAAGACACTATTGCAAGTGATGGAGAGGGATCTCTTATGGTCTCTAGTTTCTCATCTACTCCTTTCAAGAAGGACGACCTATGGTATATTTATAGTGGAGCTTCTTCACATATGTGTAGCTCCAAGGACTCTTTCTCTTCTATTGCACCTTATGATGGAGTCAAGAAATCAATATACACTACAAATGATTTTGAATGTCCTATTGAAGGCATAGGGATCATTCCCTTGAAGCTTGCATCCTCTAAAGTTCTTGCTCTCTCTTAAGTTCTTTATGTACCTAAGCTTACTAAAAATCTTATTAGTGTTGGCCAATTGCTTGATAATGGCCTTGATGTAAAATTCAATGTTGATACTTGCACTATCAAGAAGAATGATGAGATACTTGCATTAGGATCTAGATTTGGAGGCATCTATAAACTAGATCCAAATGAGTATGTGAATGCTTGTAATGTTGCTCTTGTGAACAAGCTCTCTATGGAGGAATTATGGCATAGGAGGTTGGGACATCCCAACTACAAATCCATGCTCTCTATGATCAAAGAAGCCAAAGCTATTGGCTTGCCAAAGTCATTCTCCAAGAAGATCAAGCCTTGTGAGGCTTGTGCTATTGCTAAATCTCACAAAAAGCCATTTACAAGGTCTTCTATCAAAAGCAAGCATCCTTTGGAGTTAATCCACTCGGATGTGCATTTCTCATCAACTACAAGCAAGGGAGGAGCCACTAGTTTTGTTACTTTCATTGATGATTTCACAAGATTCATCACAAGATTCACTTGGATATATCTTCTAGCTTCTAAATCTATGGTGTTTGATCATTTCCTTACTTTCAAAGCTTATGTAGAGAAGCAATTCTCATTCAAGATTAAAGCTCATAGAAATGATGGGGGTGGTGAATATGTCTCCAATAAATTTCAAGATTTTTGTGAGCTTAAAGGCATCAAAAGAGAGTTCTCTTGTGCCTACTCTCCATCTCAAAATGGAGTGGCCGAGAGAAAGAATAGATCTCTATGTGAATGTGCAAAATCTATGAGAATTGAGGCAACTTTGCCCAAAGATTTTTGGGGAGAAGCCATTAATTGTGCAAATTATCTTTGCAATAGGCTACCACATATAGCTCTTGGAGGAAAGTCACCATATGAAATCTTATATTTGAAGAAGCCTAAGGTTGATCACCTTAGAGCATATGCTTTGTCCATATTCCCTTGGAAACAAGGAAGAAGGAAGATCCTAGTGCATGCAAAGGGATCATGGTTGGATACTCATCCACCAAGAAGGCCTATAGAGTCTTTATACTCTCTACTTCTCAAGTTATTGAAAGTAGAGATGTTGTCTTTCATGAAGATCAACACTCATCTTTTGAAGAGGCCGAGATCAAGAAATCAATGGATGCATCACCAATTATTGATTTTGAAGACAATCATGATGTGATGGGGTTGAAGTTTGAAGAAGACTCTCCTCGGATTTTCTCACCAAGAAGATCCTTGAGAGATAGATCCGAGCCTAAGAGGCTCTCATATGTTGACAAAGGCAAACAAGTGGATCTTGATTCCACTAATTATGTTTTTTATGTCTCTCATGAAGAGCCAAAGAATGTACAAGAGGCACTCAATACCAAGGAGTGGTATGATGCCATGAAGCAAGAGTATGATGCATTGATCACCAACAATACTTGGGAGCTTGTGGATCCTCCATCCAACAAGCATGTGATTAGTTGCAAGTGGGTATTTCGGATCAAGTTCAATCATGATGGAACCATCAACAAGCATAAAGCAAGATTATGTGCCAAAGGATTTGCTCAAATCCATGGCCTTAATTATGAGGAGACCTTTGCACCCGTTGCAAAGATGGTGACAATAAGAATTCTTATTTCTCTTGTTTGTTTCTTCAAGTGGAAGGTGTTCCAATTAGATGTATCCAATGCTTTTCTAAATGGTTATCTTGAGGAGGAGATCTATATGGAACAACCTCAAGGATTCATCAAGGATGAGTCCAAAGTGTGCTTGCTTTTCAAAAGTCTTTATGGACTCAAGCAAGCACCAAGATCATGGTATTCAAGACTTAATTCTTTTCTTATCTCACTAGGATCTACTCTTAGTGACTATGATCCTTCCATGTATCTAAAGTTTGTTGATAGCAATGTTGTCATTCTTCTAATTTATGTTGATGACATTATTCTTTGTGGAAGTTGTATCAAGCTAGTTGATGAGAACTAAGCTAGCACTTGGATGTGAGTTTAAAATGCAAGATCTAGGAGAGATACATTACATCCTAGGCCTAGAAATTGATTTTTATGAGAATCATGTCTTTATATGTCAATCTAGATATGCTCACTCTATGTTGAAAAAATTTCATATGAAAAATTCTAAGAGCATAGATACTCCAATGGAGCAAATTGTAAATGATCCTAATAAAGGTGATGAAAGATCCTTTGAGGACATCACACTTTTTAGGAGTCTTGTAGGCTCCTTGATTTGGCTTACCATTACTAGGCCCGATCTAAGTTTTTGTGTGCACAAATTGAGTCAATTTATGCAAGATCCTAAGATCCATCATTGGAAGATGGCCAAGAGGATTCTAAGATATGTATCTTCATCTTGTGATTATGGTCTACTCTATAAAAGTGAAGATCTATCCATTGTTGGCTACTCGGATTCGGACTTTGCAAGTGACAAGATGGATCGAAAGTCTATTAGTGCATACACTATCTTTCTTGGAGGCAATCTAATATCTTGGCTTTCCAAAAAGCAAGATACTATATCTCTCTCTTCATGTGAGGCCGAGTACAAAGCACTCACTACAACTACCAGAGAAGTTCTTTGGATCAAGAGGCTACTAATGGAGCTAAAGTGCATCAAAGAAGATGATCTACCAATGATCAAGTGTGATAACATCTCGACCCAAGATCTTGCCAATGATCCCATATTTCATGCAAGAAGCAAGCACATAGAAGTGGCACACCATTTTGTGAGAGAAAAGCTTATTGGAGGAGAAATCTATTTGGAGCATGTCAACTCGTCCTCTTGTATTGCCGATCTACTCACCAAGCCTTTGAGCAAAAGTGCTTTCATCAAGCATAGATCTAATCTTGGAGTTATATCAAGATCAATGCTCAAATCACCATAGATAATTTTTTAGGAGGAGTGTGAATAATTGAAAAAGATTATCTATGTTAGATATAGCGGTCTTATGTTTTTTACATCAAGCATCTAGGTGTAGGATGTTGATAGGAACAAATTTGGCAAAGATGGCAAATTATGCATTTCCACTTATAATGCCACTATTGAGCCAAAATAGAGTAAGAGGCTAAACTCGTGCCAATTAGAGTGTAGACAAGTGTAATGCTTTTGTTTGATGAATTCTAAGAGGTCCAATAGGTTTTAGAGGTGGAACCATGTGAGGTCCAATAGGAATTTGAGGTGTGCTTGAATATAGTCCAATAGAATTAAGAGGTGCATGGACCAATGGTCCAATAGGATTAAGAGGTGACAAAGTGTGGTCCAATCATAGTTAAGCATAGTGGTAGCTCGTGGATCTACTAGTATCATTGTACTCCTCATTTTGAAGCTAATTGATTTGGTAATTATTTGGATTTTGAGTGTTATTGGATTTCTAGCTTTCTCTCTCTACCCGAGAGCTCGTGATGGTTTTTCTCTCTCTACTCGAGGAGAGCAGCTTATTTCTACTTAGAATATTTTTTGAATACTTCCCACACGTGTGAGTGAGAGTTGGAAGTGATTGAATGCATGTAGTAGTGTGTTTTTGCCATAGGATCTAAGATTGATCTTGAATCTCAATCTAGTCTTGATCTTGGTGCATCTACACACGTTAGGAGATCACAAGTACATGTAGTGGACAATCCACACGTGTGAAATCAATAGCTGGTGCATCATGTGTGGTGACCTAGAGATGGATCAAGCCTACTTGAAGGTAGGTGGCATGGAGTGTACCTGAAGGTGGTACCTGTCCTGAGGGCATGGAGTGCATTACGGGATGATGTGAATCCAACATGCCCATGGTTGTGAGCCGACAGGGTTGCACCTGATTACTCACGGAATAATTTTTGATACTTTGATGAGCATTCAAGTGCAGGGTGGCGTCACATGTTAGTTTTATCCATCATAATTCAGTAAGTAGAATGTAGCTTAATTGGTTAGATCAAGTTAGAGTCTAGTTGCACTACAGGTGGATAGATTCTTGAGGAGCTATCATTGGGTAATAGATACTTGGTGATAAGATGGTACAAGATACAGAGTTCTGTTGGAGCTATCCTACCTGATATGCTATGAGTAGTGGGTGAGTTTCTCATCACGATAGTGGATCTAGACTGTATTTGCTTTGGTAAATTGGTTGACATGATGGATGTGGCGGTGAGATAGGCTCCTTGGTGGGAGGCATGTATACTACTCAAATTAGAGTTGGCAACGTCAAGCATGGGAAGTTGAGCCTACAAGGGATGTAGGAGAGGTAAATCATCATCAATATCTCTAGGAGATGGGGTATAGCATATGGTGAGATTTTCATACATTCATTCATTGAGTCCTTGATAGACTCTTGTGCTTGGAGCATGGAAAATAGATGGGATCAGCTTTCAGAATTTATTGGATAGGATGTCGGGCAAAGCGGCTTTGGAGAATGGCTTTGTTTGGGAGATACATCAGGGATGAGGCTTGGAGTGCTCATTGGATCGATGGCTGATCTTGGATGATATATGATGACATTTGTTGGATATGCTTGGACGTGAGGACATCTTGGTTACAAGTGCGGGGCCATGATCGAGGATCTGATTTGGTGCCCAGTGGTGTAGCAGCAAATTTATAGGTGACTGAGAGGGCCTTGGTCGAACATCTATTCTGGACGTAAGCTACAGTGGAGACAACTTCAGTCCAAAAGCTCTTGGGTAGCGATGCATGCACTAGCATACATTTAGCTGATTCGACCAGAGTACGGTTCTTCCTCTTGGCTAAGCCATTCAACTAAGGACTATAAGGAGTGATGAATTGTTGCTCAATGCCTTGGCTCTGACAGTACTCCTTAAATTCAGTAGAGATGTACTCTCTCCCATTATCAAATCTTAGGGCCTTGATCGTCCTTCCAGTCTTTTTTTCTGCATGCTCCTTGAAGATTTTGAAGCAATTGAAAGCTTAGGATTTCTTCTTGATAAAATACACCAGCCATAGTCCTTCTGAAAAATTCATCAATAAAAGCTATAGAATACTTTGCATCTTTTAGAGAAGGATTTTTCATCGGGCCACAAATGTCCGAATGCACAACATCTAACAATCCTCTAGCAGTATGCTGATGGCTTGATCTAAATGGTTTCCTAGTCTGTTTACCAACTAAACAGTCTTGACAGACATGTGATTTGACTTTATTACTAGGATAGTATAGGGTCTACAATCCGACATTGTAATAGCCCTCCCGCCTGTCAACAAGGGTTTGTTCACTGGATAGGCACCTAACTATGCATAGATGCTACTTTTAGTTAGTTCCCTACTTTTTATCTAACTCTATCTCCATTAACACTACTCACACTAACTCTACTTCCCTAAACTAGCTTTATCATGATTGTTGGTGAAGGGGAAGAATGGAGAGAAAGAAGGAGAAGAGAGAAAGAGAGAGATAGAGTTGAGGGGGAGGTTAGTTCAAAAGATCAAGATGCTTGCTAATGGAAAAACCATAACTATTAAAACAAGAACATAGAAATGGAAACAATTAGAAACACACAACAAAAAGCATTAGCATGAGTGCTTAGCAAATGAGGATGCTTGGCTCTCCAAATTGGTAGAGTTTCCTCCTTCTCATTAAGCATGGAAATAGAGTACAAATGGTGCCTTTTTATAAAATGGAGAAGGCCCTTGCCCCAAAATCCTATTGCCTAATATGTACATTGATCCTATTCCATTCATCTTGGACCCAACTTGATCCAAGGGTCCACAAAAAGTACATTGAAATTCACAAGATTCATGTGAGTCCCAATTTGGACCCAACTCTAAAAAAGTAATCTCTAAGTTTAAAATTGACTTTGGGCCTCAAGTTTTATTTTACTTACAAAGGTCCCAAGCCTATTATTTTAATTACAACTTAGCTTGTGTGCTCATTGGGCCATGGGCTTATACGCGCAGGATGCCATGCCCTCGCAATACATTTTATTGGTCAATTTTATTTATTTACAATTCGTCGGAAATACCCCCAACAGGACCCATAGCCTGAAGTAGTGCCGGTCTCTCAGCACTCTGTCGGTTCAGTAAAGAGTCTTCTTTGCCCGCCTCTGGTGGATCAGGTAGCCCGTGACGTCTTCCATAAAATTGATGCGGTCCAGTTTCCTCAAGTCCTTTGGCATGTGAAGGGACTTGTGGACTCCTATCAGCCAGTCCTGGTCGACCCACGCTTGGAATCTACGTGTCCAGGGATCGCCAAGGAAGGCAGCTCGATAATACACACGAGCGACTGGCAGCTGATCTTCGACTTTGTCGGAAGCTAGCGCCTTATTAGGATCAAAGAATATGGGGAGAAGAAAATTGTCCCATTTAGTTTCAATCCCCATTAAATGCTCTAAGTCCCGGGCATCATGAAATATATTAACTAAAAATAATTTCTCTTGTGCAAGTAAGAGTAAGGCAGAAAGAGCATAAAATGCAAAGACATTGGAACATCCATCGAAATTGAAGATCCATAGATTATGAAGTATAAAATTTTGTATTATGTAATACAATTTCCTGTATACATCATTTTTGAAAATATATGAACCACTTTTTCTATGAGGCTCTTTCATTTCTATGAACTCCATTTCCATGGTGCAAAACACAATGTAATTGCAACTGGATAATATGAGTTTTCGATAACAAGATTCATTGTCTCTTGCAGGAAATGCACTATCTCCATTGGGGAGATCTTCCATCACTTGAACTCCAGTGACCACTACAATCGACGCTTGCCCTTGTTGATGTCTCATATATATCGGTTGTATTTTTTTGTCTTCATTGCCTTGGTCTGTATTGTTCTTGTCTTGGCATATTTGGATATGTTCAGAAGATGAACTGATGAAAGCTTTGCTACAACAAATCTAAGTTTGTTGCATGTTTGGATTGGTTGTGACAAAGGTTCCATCAGATCATCTTTCTGAACTTATCCAAAAAAAAACCAAGGTAAAGGCAAGGTAGACCAAGGCTATGAAAAACAAACTTATTGGAAAACCGTAGAAATTGAGATGAATGAATCATAACCTGAATTAATAACAGGAAAAAAAAACAAGTAAGAATAACCATAGAAAAACTGTAAATATATTCTTATTAAAATTTTCTGTACATGTGTCTCATTCACATCAAGTGAGACGAATATTTAATCAGTATCAACTATCTATGATCTCTAAAACATTTCTCCAGTTGGAAGTAGCTTGGGTGGAGAACACTCGGCCACTGCAACTGGATATGAATTTTCGATCACAAGCTTTATGGTCTCCTGCCTAAAGTGCATTATCTCCATTGGGGAGACCTTCGGGCATTTAAACTGAAAAAAAAACATAAACACTGTTAAATGTAATTAATCAAAGATCAGTTTATAGAAATTTGTATATGAAAAAAAAAAACACAATTAAAAGTGATTAATCGAAGATTACCTCTTCCATATTTGGAAGTCCATCTTGTAATACAAGTCAATTAAAAAAGTGTTTGGCATTGCATACGGTGTACCAATGAGATCAGATTTAGACCCATTCTGATAGGATAATATAGATACATTGCATTTAGTCACAAAAAACTAGGTTTTTTGGTGAAGTACCTAGAAGTTGCTATTTTAGGACTAGTTTAGGAAAAGTGGCCAATGGCACTATGGATGTTATAAATAGCTATACCAGCATGGAAAAACTATATTCTATGTGAATAACTTTTCTCTTTTGATTCTATGTTCATCTCTTGCATATTTCTCATTATATCTTGAGTTATAGTGTATAGAACGTGAATTCTTTTGTTCTAATTGAATTCACACGTGAAATGATGTTGTTGTTGCTCATTATATCTTGAGTTATAGTGTATAGAACATGAATTCTTTTGTTATAATTGAATTCACACGTGAAATGATGTATGTTGTTGCTGTTGTATAGACATGGATAGTACCATACTATATTTTAGTGTTTATGACCAACTCTACATGTATTTTGCAAAGGAAGACTCTACGGAATCATCAACAAGATTTTCTTACACAATATGTTCCCCGATCTTATGTTCACATTACCAAAAAATTCAGATTTTCTCTTAGTGGACAATTCTTCAAAGAGAAAATCTCCTACATATGCCATGTCATGTGAAGACCTCTTATAAATGGACAACAATATGTTTGAGCTTGTTCCAAACAAACTAAATGTTGCTAAATTTCTCACTATAGGAATTGAGTGTGTTGCTTCTTTTTTACTATAGAAACCAAAAAAATTGGGTGTACTATCAAATTCTATGCAAAATCTTGCAACTGAATTTGAGATAGATCTCAAATATTCCACCAAAACAAGACAAACTAGATCAACCTCTCAAAATGAATTGGAGTACAGACAAATTTTGATTCTTTCTTCTTTTGGCACATGTGGAATGCTTAAAGACAACAGTCAAATACACTCAAATTGAATGAGACAAAATTTTGTCTAGATCTCAAGTTTGTTAAATTGGTATACACAAAAAATGGATTTGAATATGTTGCTTCTCTTTTACAATGGGAACCAAAAACAATCGGGTATTCTACCAAATCCTCTGCAAAAACTTGCAACAGTTATGTGAGTCCTTGCTCACAACAGAAAATCAATCGCTTTGAATTTGGATCTAGCCTCTATCTTTTGATGAAGCACTTACAATTCTGATGTCAAATTTTACCACGAGTTTCAAATGAGTGAAAAACACTTTAGAAACACACATTCAACTCAAACACAACCCTTTGTGTGAAAAGATGTGGTTATGACAATATAAACTTGTCTTATCCAATTCTATCTCAAATTGATTACAAAAAATTGTGAATGATGAATCATGCATGCAATATAATCGGTTCAAAAAGTGTCCACTTGGGTTTTGGGTCTCTCCCTACCCTTATTTAAAGTCTATAACTCCTACTAGGTTCATTAGAATGAATTGAAACCAATTGCAATGGAAAGAGGGTTCTTCTAGCTTTCCAACAAGCTATAATGTCAATATCTTTGGATCTAACACCAAGGAAATAGAGTCAAATGAAGTATTCTAGTTTTTACACGTGTGAAAATTCAGAATTCCGTACATCCTTTGTTCTGGACTGAAAATATCAGTTCTAAAATTGTTCAAGAATAGATAACAGAAAAGTGCTAAATAGCTTCCTAGCTTGAATTGTCATAGAATTCTTCAAACACTTGATGTTAGTAGCATTCAAAGCATGGTATGGCTCAGATACCATGATGAAAATCCAGCAAGTTCACATGTGTGGAAAACCACAAGAAATGTGTGAATGATCTGTACCATGCTTTGTGGTGGCACACAAATCACCTGTAGAGCAATCCTGCAATCTACCAACAAATTTGAGGCTAGAGCACAATCTAGAATGCTACAGATCAAAGCTACTACATTAATTCCTCACAAATAGGAAAAGTACACAAGCAAGATGATGTATGACGAAGACACAAAATCCAAGTTAGAGAGAGAATACAATTACAAGCAAGATTGCATGAGATCCAAATTTGACATTATGACATTACCAATGTTTGATTCTTCATTAGAAATGAATGAGAACCATATGTACATATATAGGAGAGCCAAAATTTGTGCTACTTCTTGCATTCAATGCATTTCCTACACCTATTCATGCGCAAACTACTATTATCTTGACACCTAACTCCTTGCATGCACAGATTGCACCTAACATGCACCTACTTTCTCCAAGTGTCAATTTCTCAACTATGAGCCTACAAAACTACATGCATGTGTCCATTAGAGTATTTGCATGTCTTGCATGTCTCAATGTAAACTTAGGACACAATGCATTTATTATAGCTCGAGTTTCTACTAGGTCATGTTTGACCAATTCCATGTGAAATTCTACATGCATGTCAATCTAGACATTGTCAACATTATTGCATGTCATACTAGACCAACTAGACTTTATGCATGTTATTGGAACTTGATCTACCTAATCCAAACCTGCCCTATTCTACAAGGATATGTGCTCAATTCACATACCTTGGATATGTACAAAAAGTATTTACATGGGTAGGACCCCCCATTTGACTATGGTTGAGGTGGAAGAGCATTGGACGCTTGATTTTATCGGAACAGAGCTCATGCTATTACAAACCAATCTACCAACTTATTTCAGATTTATCATCAACGGAAGACTTGTAAGTACTCTATTTGTCATGTCACAGTTGCGAAAAATACAGGAGCTGATAACATGCTGCAAAGATCTACCTAAAATAATCACCATTGTATAAGACCAATAGCTTCAAATAAAGTCCAGTAAAAATCTGTGTATAGACTCTTTCATTCAATAAATGAAAGCCCAAGTTGGGCATCAATACATGTATTTTGGGCCTCTCAAATTCATAAAATGGAGTAGCATTTGATATATCAATATATATTTTTCTATCAATTCTATACATGTGCAATCTATATCTGTTCTGTGCTATCTATATCTTTCTAATCATTATTTTAGTATAATTACATCATCCTTAACACCATTATCAACAATGGGTGGAAGCCTTG